>OY728125.1:518212415-518837415 GCA_963277665.1 Viscum album
AAAAAGTACAAAAACGTTGTTAAAAATTCATCATAATGGATCTTCAAATCCTCATTACAAAACTTATATAAACTGTGAAAACATATTAATTTTCTTATTAGGATACATGAATATGTTAAAGATATTTTTTATAATATAATCACCAAAAAATGTGACATTTATATAATCCCCCAAATTCCTATAGTGAAGTAAAATTTAATAAATGATTATAGAAACAAAATAAAATAAATAAATATGTATTTAAAATAATATAAATATTATTATATGAATAAAATATTAAATTTCCTATAATAAATTGAAAAAATTAGTATACAAAAATACCTAAAAATAAAATTAATTCAATCAATGATGGAAAAAATTAAAAATGTTATATATATAAATACTAATAAAAACTCTTAATAATGCTTGACATAATACACCACCACCGACACATGTAGAAATTTTAATTCCATCACTCTTTTGAAATTAAAATTCATGTTATAAGTAATTATATAACCTTGTATGTGTCATAGATAAGGGGATTCTTGATGACACAGTTCCCTTATTTAATAATATTAAAGGATTCATGGAAATAATTTTTTATAATCTACAAATGATAAATTTATGATGGATTTATTTATTCTGTCATTCACATCCCTAAATGGTTATACAATATGTTTTCATATTGATCGAATTAATGACATAAGAGCTAAAATTAGTGTAGAAGTCTTCAATTTTACAAAATTTATTTCTCTCTAATGTATGATGAATGGTGATTGAATAGGTGGATATGGGAATCTTTGGAATTTTTCACATGAATTTAGGTGTTTTCATGTTCAACTCAGTTATTTTTTCCTAACCCATTAATGTATTGTTTATGGGGAATAATTAAAATAAAATATCATAATCTCATATTTTAAACCAATATTCATAGTTCATGATATTAAATGAGCAATGAAAAATATATCAATATATAGGTTGATGATGTGATGTTCAAATTAGAGTTTTAAAATTTTCATGGTTGTTGCACAAAGAATCATTATGTCTGAGAATCCAGTATGTTATATTGGATTTTTATATTTTATAAATTATCTATTTTACTTGTCTTTAAGATAGTTATTCTACCCCATTTTATGGGGGTGCTGTAAATTAAAAATATGATAACAATCGGTAGACAAAGAGTCAAATCCATGAACAATATGTTTATAAAAATGAGAAACGTGGAAATTGTTTATTATCCATGGTAATAAAAAAAGATATTACATTATTATCTCAGAGTCATATATCATTTTGTATCATACTTCTTTCTATATAGATACATTATTGACTACAATTAGTATGTGTATGTTTCAAAATTAATTATGAAATATCCCTATAAATTCAGTTCCCCAATCATGAAAAATAATTAAACAATGGGGGTCATTGTGTCATATATCATATTTGTAAATATTCCTTATCATTTTATCATGAATATAAGGTTCATAAAAAATACTTGAATTCCAATAAAGGATTCCCTAAATAACCTATAATATAGAATCTTACATGTTGTCCATTTGGGAACGAAGTGGCCCCAATATGAAATAGTATGATAAAATTTAATGTGGATCTAAAAAAATTTATTAGAAAAAAAAAAAAATTGAAATTAATATATACATATTTTCCAATGGTTGTGGTTATTCAATAGTATAAACATGCGCCTTTATTTAAACACTGGAATTTTATTTTAATTAAATAAGAAGAAATTTTATACACGACAAAATAATATACTATGTTTATATACAATGTAATAACATCTATTAGATGGAACAATTTTCCAAAAAATATATCATTAAACATAATATATATGGATGAGTCAATATTATATGATAATTGTAATCTATTAATATCGCCAAACCCCAAATTTTACACTCAGTTCATCAAATTTCATTTTAAATTAAATTAATAAATTTTGAAAATAAATGATCCATGGTCTGGTTTTGATATTTACAAGGACATTCAACATATCAAATTTTATAAAATATAGAAATAATTTGAACCCTAAATGTCACATCATAGATTATTTTAATTGGAATACATTTAAAATAAATTCATTTTTAGTTTTTCTTCGAGTAATATAAGTTAATTTCTAGTGTGTGCGATATATAAAATTACATGTGGAGTTTGATCAATATATTATAATAATACTTCAACAATTGCATAGTTTGAAACAACAAATATGAGATCAAATGGTATTTCCTTCCAAAGTTGTTAAATTAAATTGGGATACATGTAAATTTGTTTAAATTTATTGAATAATACCTCAATGTTATTATCAAACACAGTTTTATTTATCCATAGAGTTTTTGAGAAATTAATAGAGAAATACTTCAAATGTCACATATGTGGTCTAATGTGACCTATGAATGTCCACACATGTCATAAATTTATATAGAGACAAAGGTAATAAATGAAATCAATAGTTGAAATATTTTATTAGTTACCATCCCAAAAAGTACATATTCTTTTATTATCCAATGTCGTTATATGGAATGGAATTTAATATAATGAAATCAAAATTAATTTATACATAATAAAAAATAAAAACACTCAGACTACACATTAACATATCAAAATAGAATCCATAGATATTGAAAACATATATGAATACACCTATTATATTATATATATAATTCCCAATTATACTAAAAATTCATACACATATTGTATATAGAGAATTATAGTGACCAAAAGGAATTTATTGATTTTATTTTTTTTGATAGGGATCAGTGATTCTTATCTTATCTTGATCCTCAAGGAATGAATGTATAAAAAAAATATCGAATAAAAATAATATAAATATTAATATAATATTAAAAATATACTCTCTATAAATGGGTAAATGAATAGAAATTTAAAAGTGTATTCTCTAGTGTGTTGGTTTAGCTGATGATAGTAGATTGTGAAATTATAACCATTTTTCACTTAAATTGTTATCAATTGAATATCTTCATTTTTTATAATTTTTTTGAAAATTTTATTTAGAGATAACATCACTAAATTGAGAACTAGTTGTATGATATATGGTTAATCATTTCTTAATTGATGAATTTTTTAACTATATTTTATTAGACTCAAAGAAATTTTACTTCATTCATCAACAAATATACATCAATAGTTTTGTCTCATTATTTAATAGTATACTATTAATGAAAATTAAATATCCATTAAAATGAATTTATGCCATATTTTTCATCAATGCATGTTTATACTCCCAAAAAAGATAATGAAAACATAATTAATTCCCTATAGTTTGTGGAATATTAATAATGAAAAATAACAATTTTCTATTCCCATGAAATAATTATCCTAAATTTTGAGGAATTGTTCTAATTTAAAACTCTATGTGATTTGTAATTTACGGGGAGTGATACAAAACAGAACAGTACATGATCCCATCTAACTACTCAAATGGGTTTTCCACTCACGATATTTTAGATTTTTTATATAAAGAAAAATTATCAATGATCATTAATTCATTACTGAAAAATAAATAATCAATTTTTTAACATGTGTGAAATATTTAAAAATCTATATAAACATCTGAATATAAAACTCTTATATTTAATTTATTAACATACTGAAAACATGGAATGGGATCTGAGGGGGGATAAGAAATATCTGTATATGGAGTCAAATTACACCAAATAAAATAAATAATTGAGAGAAATGTTCTTATTTGTGGGATTCATGGAATCATGGTTTTTAACATGGAAAATGCTATCCCTAAAATCCATAGATATTGTAGAATAATAAACATTTATTGTGGATTCTGTATTTTTTCTGAAATGCATCCATAATATAATCTGAATAAGTCCATTTTACTCACAAATGTTTTTTTGAACATAAAAAATTAGTATGGAAATAAAATATTTTATCCTTTACTAGAATATACTATAATATAAATGAATGTTGTTCAGTATATTGATTTCCCAAATTAATTAAAATTTTAATAGTAAATAACACAAATATTTTCAATTAATAAGAAATAGATTACGAGATCTTATTTTTCAAGGAACCCATGAAAATCATAGTATATGAGATGAAATAATCCCATATGGTTAATGGAAAATAGAATTTTCCACTATCATTCTAATTAGTGAGAAATACAATATGATTATGTTAGAGAAATTCCACCAAAAGATCACCTTTTTATCAAGACAATATCCTCAACACTAGGAAGACATGTTCTTTAGGATCATAGAGTGTTGAGTAAATTTCCTCACACTATCAACTAAAACGATATTATTCTGTACTTTTTTTAATGATTCAGTGTTTTTTATAAAGATATATGTTTTTTAGATTACATGGATATGTATCTATTTTGGAAGTGGGAGATGAATTTTTGGGGTAAGTAGTTTGTTAATATAATATCTCTTTCAATTTTAAGACTCATATCTAAGAAAGGATTTTTATTATTTATATTTGGAGGGATAGTTAGAATAGTGGAATGAAGAATTGATTACACAAATAGAGGGGTGATCGGAATATTTAGTTGTTAACCACTAAATAGGGTGATGGATATAAAGTTTCATATATCCATGTGATTGAATATATGTTGAGAAATAAGTTTAACAACCATTGATTGTGAATTTACCCCACTATGTTTTCATATTTGATAAATTTATATTTTATATCTTGACTGAAATCATAGTATATTTTTGTAAATTTTATTGATTTTTAGTCATATTTTCCTTCATCTCATAGATTATTTACATTGTTTATGGATTTGGTTTTTTGAATTTCCATTATGGTAGTTCAATATTATTGGGTTAAAGGGAATAATCTATACCCTCCTCTAGGTGGTTCCATGATGGTTAAATTTTATTAGATACCTACTTTTCATATATTATAGTTTGTCATGGAATCCAAAATCATATGGGTATTATGGTTTCTTCATATTGGGTTGGCTGTAAGGGTGAAAACGAATGAATTCTCATAAATCTCAAAAGATTATCTCAATTGTGATAATTGTTCAATATAGTTTGTGTCTGTGTTATGGATATTTTAATGAATTGCTTAAGGATGTTTGTAATTCCCATTTCAAAGTGAAAATTCTTGAAAAATATTTAATACCTCTAAAAATATAATTTTCCCCATATTCTCAATAACAGAAATCTATACCATAAATACTCCCCAAATGGTTACACAAGATTTTAAACCAAACTACAATACATTCCATTCCATGATGAAAATGATAATGTTCACCATAGATAGATTATTATATACATGGAATAAAAAATAATCAATTGTATTATGATGTATAATTATTACACCATTATTAAAAAAATTTATTAGTAGTTCATGAATTATTTATGAGTGACATTTAACACCATAGAAATTATAATACATAAATGTTATGAATATTTTTGTTATATGAAATTATCAAATAAAAAAAAATAAGTAGTAATTAAAATATTTATATTATAACATTAATGTTAAATAATATATTATAAATTCAAGTATCCATATTGAATAATTAGTATATAATACAATATTATTGGAATTATGTAGTATAAGTATTCCTTATGAGAAATATTTTTCAACCTTCTAAGGGTTTTCTACTCTAGGGTTTTATCAAGGCAATGCATATGTAATACACTAATAAGATTTGATTTAGTGGAATTTATTATGGGAGAAATTTAATCTAAATCAATTAATTATGATATCCATGCTATCTGAATCTCCACCTATAACTAAAAATATATTTTTTATGTTTTCCTAGAATCTTACCTATAGATCTAAATGGGATTTTATAAGTATTTGTTGGGACGATATAAAAATGTGACTATAAATTAAATAAATTATATAATTAATTATATATTCAGTATTAATATAACTGTAAATAATGAAAATTTATTGAAAAATAAATTATTTTTTGAACATTTAGTCATTTAATTAACTAAATAATTATTTATATCATTTTATGATTAAAATTCATTTTACTAAAATATTACATTTTATATTATATACTTATATTTCAATAAGTAACTTTAAATATTGTCGACAATTCTTGTTATTAATAAAATGAATTTTAATATGAATAATGTATTTAATATTATTTAATTATTAATTAATAGAAAATAATAATAATAACACAAAATATATATAAAATAATTTGATTTGATTTTGGGTATATACATTATGTTTCTATTTAATAATTTTCATATTTTACAATTAAATTATATTTATTGGAGCATAAATTTGGATTCAAAATATCTGAAATAATATTGTAGGGGTCATATTATATTTTTAGAAATAGATAACTGCCATGGACCAAAATTTTAATCAAGGTAAATAAAAGAAATATTTGGATATTTAAAGTAGATATAATTAACCTACATTAAATTGAATAATAAAAACCATAGGGAACTTATGTGAAAATGGAAACCCCACATGTCTCACAATAACATTCCATGACTATATAATCACATTCCAATTTGATTTTATATTTACCCATTATTTTAATTTTGATTCCCAAGAAATTTCCCCATTTTTCACCTATAAAATGAGCTAACATCCACCCACATGAGGAAAATTTTATCCTTATAAATTATATTAAAACCATACAAATTATTAATCATCTAGATATCTATTAAACATTGGGTTTATTTTATTTGTATAATGATTTCCCAAATCTAACATTTTCACACTGTCCTCTATAAAGAATCATGCATTTAATGTGGGTATTGTCTAATCATTATCCTTTTCTTCACTATCATTGTTATGCAATGATATTATTACCATAAAAATATAATAAAATATTTATCATTATTATTTTTAAGTTCTATTATATTTATAATAAAATAAATATATATTTATCACACTAACCCTTTGGAAAATGAATACACCACTTGTGTTATGTGTGGAATACAACCTCTATGAATGAAATATTAAAATTTTCATCACCACCTTATGTGTACGATTATAATATTTAATTTAATTTTTAAAATTTATGTGTATGATGTAATTTACATTCCAAATATATAAACAATATATTATATTATTATATATCCCCTAATTAATAAATATCATTTCATTATTTAAAATTTACTAAAACAAGCCCATTTCCAATTTCATCATCATTTATCATATATAAAACTCTCTTGGTGTTGAATTAGAATGTTATAAAAAAGTATTTAAGAAAATTTACAGTATATTGAATGGTATTTTATATTATAGATATGGTTTAAAAAGGTTATCGAAAAAATTACTGTTTGATATTAAATAACGAGAAATTATTTGAAGACTACAAAAATCTTGATCATCATGGAATCAATTTTCATATACCATATAAATTACTTTCATGAAATAAATGTGAAAATAAATAACTAATATAATATAATGTTATAAAATCCCATGTTAATTTGGGAATGATGTATAAAAGAAAAAAAATCTAGGGATCAACATCTCTATAATGAAACTTATACTAAATGGTCAATGTTAATAAAATCTGATGATGAAAGTTGAAAAAAATAACAAATAAATATTTAAAAAATGATTATAAATAATTGATTTAAATGGATATTTTTTTAATAATCTTATAAAATTATTTAATATGACATATATGTCACATTCATGACCGCTTTTAAATTTATTTTTCATTTAATTTCCATTATTTATTTGTTTTGGGGTTTTCCATTCATTTTAGTGGAAATGGAGGGTTATGAAAATTTGGGCCAAACCTTGAGTCCAATTCCAGATTTAAAAATAAATTTTATTTCTTTTATAACTCCTTTGGTTGTTAGAATTTTTCGTCCATTCTACTTCCCAATTTTCGACCTATGACCTATCCAAATCACCATGTCCATTTGGACCCTTTTGAACCCATTAGCATTTTGGGTGTGAGTGAGTTAATTTGGAATTGGGCCAACCTGTGATCCATTTACAGTTTTAAATAGGTTTTTTTAATTATTTAACAACAAAATCATTTTTTACTGTATTCCCTTGATTCCACCTCCCACCTGAATCCCAAATCCCGATCCTCACCCCCATTCTTCATTTTCCTCTTAGGACCTCATTTGCCTCACAGAGTAGAGAAAAACTTCTTAAAGTTCCACAAATCGTCCATATTTAAGAAGGTATGTTTATTCGTTAATAAATATTGTATTTTTCACTCTTTTACCCCCATTTGAGTCCCCACATGACCTACACATTCACATTAGAGCCTCCATATCAGGTTTGGTAGCTTGGAGATTCAAATTTTGGTTTATTTGGGTCGTTTGATTCAATATGTTTCAAGTACGTGTTTCTTTCCTTGATTTCTTTCCCTTACTTAGGGTTTCATTCACCCTTTCATGAAGTTCCTCATGCCCAGAAGTTGTGGTTTGATTATATGGTTTGATTTGGTGTCTTTTTGGTCAAATAATGTGGTCTAGGGTTGGATTTATCTTCTTTGAGGTACAACAGTGGTGCGGTTGATGTCTCACACCATGTTTTGAGGGTTTCGTCATAAAAGGTATGCGATTCCATGTGTAATAATTTCTAGATGAGTTAATATTCTTGAATTACATATTATCAATGTTCAAAATATGCATTGTGTGGTGAAAAAATTGTTTATGTAGGATTTGGTTAGGATTTTTTTATAGTTTCAATTTAGAATAAAAATTGGGTGTTTTTTCTGTGTAACCCTTTGGGTATTGTTTAGGTGTGTTTTATAACATGTTAAATTGGTTTAATAAATCTTTTTTGGGATGAAATTTCTTATTTTGTTGGGTATTGGTGTGCCATTAGGTTTTAAAGTGGTTTTTAATGGGTTTAAGGTGTAAAACCTTATTATACTTCTTGAAAGTGATTTTGAAAACATGTGCTTTTTATGTGGATATTTTGTGGAATTTATTTAGGTGTTTGCATAACACTTGGGGGTAGTTTAATAATTCTTTTTGTGTCTTCCAATTCAGTTTTGAATTTTTATTGGTGTGATTTGGTCCATTAAATACGGTTTTGAAATGGGTTTTATGGTTATATCTTTGGTACACTCTTTATAATTGTTTTATTAATGTTTTGAGTGGTTTAATTATTTATGTAAGAAGTGAAACCATATTGGAAACCTGTTTTGGATTTTTTATACTTTCAAATGGACCATTTTATATGTAAATTGGTCTTTCATGTTATGTGTATCCTCTTGTATATTTTTTATAAAAATGTTTAATGGATTTACTAAAATTTGAAAGAGGTGTGATGGTGATGTGGTCTATTTGTGTGAGTGCGATGTGAAAAATGGAACTTGTTTATAAAAAGGGTTTTAATAAACATGTGATTGGGATATTATGTGATTATTAGAATATTTTTATGGACTTTATACAATTGTTAAAGGATGTGTTGGATTGTGAATGTTATGCAAAAAAGTGTTGTGGGCTATTTTGGTGTGAGTTTGATTTCAAAATGCATTTGATTGAAAATTGGAATTTGTGAGTTGTGTGATTTACATGGGGCTGTTTGGTAAATGTGTGATGTGGAAGTGATATTTTCAAGTGAAAACTATAATTCTTGGCTTTTTTAACTTCTTTGAGAACAATGGAAAATCCTGGGTATCTAGGTGGGTGGACGTGTACTAGTATGATAGTGAATCTGTGGGGTTTGGCCTCAATTTAACTTAGAATGATTGACACTTACAACTCTATCTAAACTATGATAATGATTATTAGGAACCACAAGGTTGTGGGTATGTTCCATAATAGTGTCTCATGCACCAGAACATATATTTTTTTGTGGTTACTCTCACCGAGATACGAGGTACTTGGGGCCCACAACTAGCTAGTGACTAGTGGTCCTTTATTATTTCTTGTTCTCATTAGATCCTTTATACTTACTATCAGAATATAGTATATTTGGCTGGAAAAATTCAGTAACTTTTGAATTTATTTTAAAAGTGTTGATTCTTTAAATTACCCCACCTGAATACTATTTTTTTAGTTTATCATTTATAATTCGTAACTATAAATTACATGTTTTTGAAATCATGTGTGCTTTTCCTTTATGAATGTATATCACATGTAATATCATAGTGGTGGTATCCTACTAGCCTTTGGCTCACACCCTACATACACCCTAGAGTGTAAGTAGACTGGGTTATTTTTGTTGTCGCGGGATTGGGTACAACCTTTTTGCTAACAGTTCGGGTTTTCACCGGTCATTCATGATGTGGTTTTGTGGGGATGTCTTGAGGGTGATGCCTCTTTCCATTTAGAGGTTCTTGGGCTATTCATTTTTGGTTTTTTTACCTTTTTTATAGTCCACGTGAGTTGTTTTATACTATGTAATTCAGTTCTGAATTTTTGTAAAACATTGATTGGTTTGAAAAATCCAGATTCGTTTTATTGGATTCATTTGTTTTTTATATTTATAAACTTGGGTAAATCATTCCCAATTTTCATTTTATGATACCCCTGCACTTGTGCTAGCCCATGGGGATCGGGAACGCCCTTAGGGCCTTCTCACAGACTGGGTTTGGTGCTGGTTTCGTTGAAAATCAGATTTGGTTCGTGACAAAATGCTATCAGAGGAGGTTCTCTCTCATTGGGTCATGTTATTTGGGGAACAGCCAAGATATTCTAGAATATGGCCACCAATAATATTTTCATGTCACCCAATGAAACTAGTTTCCTCTTTCATTTTCTTCTATTCTTTAGTTTTGAAATTGTAGAACATTGATTTTAAAGTGACGTGGTTTTAAGAAGCGAAATGTTTTTGTGAAATGATTTTCAAATAATGAGAGAATGGTTTGATTAATGAAATGGTGGAACTTTATTTTCAGAATTATTTTGAAATGAAAAATGGAGTGCTTATACCTCTTTTGAAATCGAGACCTCTATTGTTGTTGGTTTTGAAAATCTATTTCCAATTGTTTTTTCTAAACAATCAAAGGGTGTTTTAATTGGATGAGATGTTCTGAAATTTCGTTGAATAACATGAAAGTGAGTTATTTTCGAAATATTTTTGTCTATGTGATATGTTTTTTAATATATGAATTGGTATTTTTATATTTTGGTTAGCCATTTTGAGAAAATGGACGTGTTGGTTAACCGTTTTGGTTTGGAAAAGTGGAATGAATTTTTATTTTAACCTTTTGTATTTTCATGAGAGACCACATGCATGGATTATATGGGATGATGGATGGTTGATGGCATGACTGGATGAGTGCTAGGAAGAATATGAGGAGGGTGCTCGGTGTGGCAGAGAAACATGCATGTGTGAGGCCCATGGGGTACCATTGATGGATATACAAACCGCTGAACCGTTTGTTTTCAAAGAGATGTTACTAAAGGAAAACATTATGTCTTGTTGAATTGTTTGTGATGGTGAATATTATGTGTTTTTTTAAATGTTGATGTCGTGGGATGTTTTGATTCAATAAACCCCTATTTTTTTAAATGTGGTATGGGTTTGTGTTTTGATGGTAAGTTGTGTAGAAGGACCGATTAGTAGTCTCTTCTGAGATATGTTTTGGGACACCACTATGGTTGTTCCCTTCCTGTGTTTGGATCTTGTTTGTGTCATGTTTTGACCTATGGACCATCTTGGATGGGTCATTGGGTTCTCTCATTGGATAAGGTACGCCCCCATTAAGGGTTAATGCCAAATTGAAGTGCATCCTGTATTGTTTTTCCATTGGAAGATCCTCTAGTTGATCAATATAAGGAATATATTGTTGATATTTGTTGGTTGATTATACACCCATTCATTTTTTTGATTTGTGGATCCTCTTGTAGTAGGATAGTACTATTGGAAGGTTTAAATAGACCTTAGTTTATTAGTATTCCTTATTCATCGAAGGTGGAAGTGTTTTGGGGTTGTCAGTGTGGATGAGTGTCTCGATGGTGTCTAATAGGGCCTATGGGTTCTACATAGTTTGTTTTAAGAATGATTAATTGTTAAACAACCAAATTTTGGATTTTAGTATTGAGATGCTATTGTGTCCACATTATGGACTTGTCTGTTTTTTAGGTACTTTTCATAAGGTCATGTTCCATGTATTGTTTTTATTAATCATAAAGGTCATGTTTGGTGAAGCATTGGGATGGTGTGTGATCATTTGATTGTAATGGTGAAGGTCTCACAATCCACTGAGGTTCTCTGTTATATTGGGAGTATTTATCCCTTGGTAAAAACATCAAATCCTCTATCTTAGAGGAAGGTGTTAATATGTGTCCTGCCCTTTTATTTTTCCCACCCTATGAAACTAGGTGTGATGTTTGTGCATCTTCTAATCCGTTGTTTAAGTTAAAAGTCAGGTTTTAGTAAAAGGAGTTATGGAGTGTGATATGTCTTGGTGAACCCATTGGGTTATGCAGTGTAGTAGTTTGTGGCACCAAAAGATGAAGTTCCACATCGGGGTTTCCACTACCAAACTACGAGGCCGAAGATGCTTCAATATTTTGAGCTCCAGCCATAGGTCCGAGAGAGAAGATGGATCGAAGTCATGGGAAACCCCAGTGTGGTTTAAACCCTTTTACAAATTCATATCCTCAGTATGAATGATAGGAAGAGTTTAAACTTATGGTGTCATCACCTTTCATCTATTGTTCTCATTCAGTGGAAATCGGTGGAGGGCCTTGTACCCATGTCATCACCCAATATCTCCCCCAATTTGTTTTCCATTGAGTCATTGTAGAATGGATTGAAATTTCGCTAGACAAGCTGAGAATGTGATTTGTTCATGTTTAGTAGTGACCATGTACTAGGAATCCTTATATAAAGAATGATCTGCATAGTTAGTGCACGGTTTCCCAAACCATGTGGGAAACTGTGAAGCATTCAAAAATCATTAAAAATATGGGGTCTTTTCCTGTCGGCCCATGTCGGTCGGTTATGATCGTTGGTTATTCTGGTGGGGAGACTCACCATGGGTATCATGAGAATTATTTTTGAAATTTTTAATGGTTTTATACCCCTTGTAATAGGGAGTCGGTTCGGGCCTCCCCATGTTTGTGTCTTGATTCTTCTCAGGAAAAAACATAAGTTGTCTCTTATGGTGGGGAGCCCATTTGTGTCTCTTCATACGAGTAACTCATATTTTTTTCTTTGGTCTTGTCTTGGAAGTAGTTATTATCATTCGTAGATATCTAACTACCTACATCTGCCTTGGGATAACATTGATATAGGAGAGTGACCAATGGTTTAGGTATATTAGGGTAAGTGTAACTTTGTTCAATGTTGTTGTTTGTTTAGGTAACTTTATTGAGTATTGTTCAGATTGTGTTTGAGGAATTTTAATTTTGTATAAAGCCTGAATTTGCATGATTGTTTTAGGAAAGTGTGTATGTTTTTCTTGTGGGAGTAATCCTTCCTTAAATGATCAATGGAGGTGTTTTGGCCTTTGGGGTCCAATCATGGAAAAGAATTACTTCTTGGTTTATCAGTTGAGTTTGGTTTTTGTATTTGACTTTGCTGTGGCTTTACGGGGAATATAATATTTATGGTGGGGAAAATTGACATATACATGACTTATTTGAAATGTATTTTTCATTTAATTTCCATTCATTCATTGTTTTGGGAGTTTTCCATTCATTTTGGTGGAAATTGGAGGGTTTTCAAAATTTGGTCCAAACAGTGAGCCCAATTCCAGATTAAAAAAAATTTATTTCTTTTCTAACCATTCATTTGATTTCATTTTTCATCCATTCTCATTCCCACTTTTTCTCCTATGACCTATCCAAATCACCATGTCCATTTGGACCCTTTTTGAACCCATTAGCATTTTGGGTTTGAGTGAATTAATTTGGAATTGGGCCAACCCATGAGACATTTGGAGTTTTATATTGATTTTTTAATTATTTAAAAATATACTCATTTTTTACTGCATTCCCATGATTACACCTCCCACCTGAAGCCAAAATATGCCTCACCCCTATTATTCATTTTTCCTCTTTGGACCTCCTTGGCCTCGCGGAGTAGGGATAAACATATTAGGCTTCTTCAAATCATCCAGATTTGAGAAGGTAAGTTGATCCTGTCATTAATGTTTTATTTTTCACACATTTCCCCCATTTCATTCCCCAAATGACCTTCACATCCCATTTGATCCTCCATATTAGGTTTGGTTTTTTGGAGATTCAAATTATTGTGTATTTGGTTCGTTTGATTCAAGATGTTTCAAGTAAGTGTTTTTATGCTTGATTTCTTCCCTTTCCTTAGGGTTTATTTCACCCTTTCATGAAGTTCCTCATGTCCAGAAGTTGTGGTTTGAACCTAGGGTCAGATTTGGTATCTTCTTGGTCAAATGTTGTGGTCTAGGGATGGATTTATCTTCCTTCATGTGTAGTGGTGGTGTAGTTGATTTTTCGCACCATTTTTTGAGGTTTTTCACATAAATGGTTTGTTATTTCATGTGTAATAATTTATATATGAGTTAGTTTGCATTAATTACTAAATATGAATGTTCCTAATATGCTGTGTGTGGTGAAAAATTTGTTTATGTTTCATTTGGTTAAAAATTTATTTTTATAGTTTCATTTTAGCTTAAAAATTGGGTGTTTTTCATGTGTAACCCTTTGGGTATTGTTTGAGTGTATTTTATAACATATGAAATTGGTTTAATAAATCTTGTTTGGTCTGAAAATTATGATATGGTAGGTTATTGGGGTTTTAGTAGGTTTTGAAGATGTTTTTATGGGATTATGGTGTAAAATCTTATTGTACTTCTTGAAAGTGATTTTGAAAACATGTGATTTTCATGGGGATCTTTTGTGTTATTCATGGAGGTGTTTTTATAACACTTGGGGGTAGTATAATAAATCCTTTTAGGGCTTCCAATTATGTTTTGAATTTGTATTGGTGTTATTATGTCCTTGATATATGGTTTTGAAATGGGTTTTGTGTGAATAGATTTGGTACACTCTTTAGAATTGTTTTATGAATGTTTTGAACAGTTTAATGATTTATGTAAGAGTTGAAACCATATTGGAAAACTTTTTTGGAATGTTTATACATACAAATAGACCACATTAAATGTGAATAGTTCTGTAATGTGATGTGTATCCTCTTGTAAATGTTTTATAAAAAATTTTAATGGATTTACTGAAATGTGAAAGAGGTGTGAAGGTGATGTGGCCTATTTGTGTGAGTGAGATGTTGAAAATGGATTTTGTTTATAAATAGGATTTTATGAAACATGTGAGTCGGCTATTATGTGATTTTTAGCATATTTGGAGGGAGAATATAATTTTTTAAAGGATGTGTTTGATTGTTAAAGTTGTGAAAAAAAGCGTTGTGGGAAATTTTGGTGTGAGTTTGATTTCAAAATGCATTCGAATGAAAAGTGGAATTTGTGACTTGTGTGATGTACATGGGGAAGTTTGGTTAATGTGTGATGTGGATTTGATATTTTCATGTGAATACTATAATTATTGACTTTTTGAACTTGTTTGAGGATAAAGGGAAAACCCGAGTCTCTAGGTGGGTGGACATGTACTAGTATGCTAGTGAATCTGTGGGGTTTGGCCTCAGTTTCACTTAGCAAGATTGACACTTACAACTATAACTAACCTATGATGATGATGATTGGGGACCAATAGATTATGGATATGTTCCATTCTAGTGGATCGTGTATGAGAACATATATTTGTTTTTGTTGTTACTCTAACCGAAATACGAGGTACCTGGGACACACAACTAGCTAGTGCCTAGGGGTTCTTTCCTATTGCATGTGATCTTTTGATCCTTTATACCTACCATCATCATACAGTATATTTTTCTGGAAAAATTAAGTAGCTTTTGAATTTATTTTAAATGTGTTGATTCTTTAAATTATACCACTTTAAAAGTTTTTTTTTTAGTTTCATCTTTTATAAATTGTTTCTAGAAATTACAGGTTTTTGAATACTTGCATGCATTTCATCTTTGAATGTTTATCACATGGAATCTCTTAGTGGTGGTATCCAACTGGGCTTTGGATCATACCCTACATACACCCTTGGGTGTATGTAGACATGGTTATTTTAGTTGTCATAGGTTTGGGTATATCTTTTGCGCCAACAGTTAGGGTTTTCACCAGTAATTCATGATGTGGTGTTGTGGGGATGGCTTAAGGGAGACGTCTCTTTCCATGTTGAGGTTCTTGGGCTGTTCATTTTTGGTTTTTTTTTTCCTTTTTTTATAGTCCACGCGATTTTTTTTATCCTATGTAATTCAGTTCTAAATTTTTGTAAAACATTGTTTGGTTTGAATAATCCAGATTCATTTTATTGGATTCATTTGTTGTTTTATATTTATAAATGTGGGTAAATCATTCCCAATTCTCATTTTATGATACCCAAGCACTTGTTCCAGCCCATGGGGATCTAGAATGCCCTTCGGGCCCTGTCACGAGCCGAGTTTGGTGCTGGTTTTGATGGCGATCAGATTTAGTTCGTGACAATATATGATTAATTTATAGTAGGATAAATAATTTTCATTGAAATTAGAAATAATGGTTCTGGTTTTCTCATATAAATTTTATTTTATTGAGTTATTTTCCATATTACAAAAATTATTACTTTTATTTATATTATATTCTACCAATAAAACAAATTTTATCATTATTTTAGTATATTTAAAATGATTTAAAAATCCATAAAGGGTTTTCTCTTTAGTGTTGTCTTGATTTGAAAGTTACAAATGTAGTAAGAGTTTTTCTGATGAAAATTTCATTTAATTGAGTTATTAGATTAGGTTTTTACTCTGTAATTATTAATCTGATATTTTATCCTATAACTATATAAAAATTCATTAATACTATATTATATTTCGATTTGAAATTTTTTCTCATAAACACCTTTTTAGAGAACTCTTAATTTAATTATTGTTTTATTCATAAGGGTTTTGATAACTCAACACTATTTTCCTAAGTTATAATATTTATACGTGAACTTATTTCTTATAATCATTTTATTATTTTTATATTTAATTATTTTATATGGAACACACACTTTTATTAATGTAAAATTTTTTATTTCATTAATGAATTCTTCCTTAGTGTATTTCTGTCATTATTAAAAATAGTATGCATTATAAAAAATTGACATCATCTCCATTATGTTATTTATTTTCTATGTTCAAATACTTTGGTTCCAAAAAAATATTATTTTCTTATTTTGAAACCAAAATATTTATTATATCATGTTACCATATAATAAATCTATATGTATTTCAAAAAAAATGTCTATTTTATGATGTGGGTTTCAATAATTGTATTTTTAAATAATAAAATGTTGTCACCTTACACATTCATATCCTTTATGTTATACTCCAAATTTAATTAATTAAAAATTATTTAGATTCAAATATTCATGTTTTTGTATTTCATTATAATCATTATTAAAACTACTTCTCATTCAACCTCTCGATAATATATTTTGAATTTTACTCTTAACATCACCTTTTTACTATAATTTATAACACATTATATAATATTTTTTATTAATTTCCCAAAATATTCACGTTAAAGTATAAAATATATATCTCATTTAATTTTATTTAATGTAATTAAATTTAAACTCAATTGTTATTTATTTGTTCATACTACACCTTTCCCATAAGGTTTATGTAATTTATCTCTAGTAATCTCTCTCTTAACATTATTTATATTCTTATGGTCCATAATGTTTAACATTAATGAAGTATTCTAAATAATTTCCATTATAGAAATAAAAATATTTCCATTACTCAATAATATTTAAATTCATAACAAAATGAATAGTGTTTATAAATAATGTTATTCAATTTATATTCTAGAGAATTATTGATAATTCATATTATAGTTATTTCAATAAAGATAACTATGATTTAAAAGGGATGCTGTTTATATATTTTTTATTTATTTAATAAATATCTTTAATTGTGTATTGATTATTTAGTTATTGGTGTGTTGTTTAATTATATATCCCTTTGATTCATCAGTAGGTCTAATGATACTATATTATTAGGGTACACAGTGTATGAAACACCTATTTATGTTGGAATTCATATCATATTTCCTTGATAATGAAATTACAATGTTTAGAAGTATTTATTCCATCACTATAAAATTAATTATTTTTATCCATGTGTTTATCAATTGTAATATTAACCACGAATATTTTAATACCACATTTTTCTAATATATGGAATTATTGGATTAATATTACTTTCTACAATACTATTCATGACAAGTTTATTCAGTGTTAGATTCAATTACATACTACCTATTAATTAGAATTTGATAACACACATTTTATGTTTTCAACTTTATAGATTTTAATGAATGATCTTATACATAATATATACCGTATGTATCATTGGAGTATAATTTTGTTCATATTATAATTATGGCTGGTTATGTTTGGGCCGCTTAAATTATTTTCAATGAAAGAATATAAATTGTATTTTTATTTTCACTAGATCTAAGAATGTTATCCTATATAATCATAGTTGGTATCAAAATTTCATTTTTATAACATTTTTGGATAGGAAGAGTATAATATTGAGGTATAGGCATCCCTTAAGGATGGTATGTCATTTAATGTTAGTTAGAGTCATGTTAATTTCGGAAAATATTAATATCGTTTGAGAGAATAAAATATTCTATTCTTTATTTATTTGTATATAATTTAATATAGTATGGGGATTATGATTATGTTGAATTCATGGATCATAGTTTTTCATGAATAATGGTTTTATGATATATTTTGATAGATAATCTTGTAAATATTATTATAAATTAGGATAAAAATATAGTTATGGATACCCGAGGAAAAAATATTCGATATAACAAAAAAACTAAATGTCATATGTAGTAATGAGTATATGGTTTCTTAAAACTTAAATACATGTTAGGATATAAATAAATTGATAAAATACCTTTTCCAAATGCACATAGATGTCTTAAAAAAGAAATTTTTTGGTTTCGTATAACCTGTATTGCAACTCGATGAACAGAATATGGGCCTAACTATGTACCAACTATTAGAGCCTTGGGGTTTATTATATGGTTAATTATGAAGATTCCATTTATTTTTTTAACATGTTTTTGGACGAATACTTTAATATGTTTTGATGGTTTTTTAAATTTGACGATTGCAGAGTTGGTCCCATGTTTAGAAAAAAACATGTGTAATTGGTTATTTGAATTGAAACAATGTTTAAAAAAATTGAAGAATCAGAAAAGGAGTTGGTATTTAACATTGCTTTATATATATGGGAATTGTGGATTTGTTTAGAAATGGATTGATAGTTTTTCGTTTCACTTAATATAAATTTTTTGTATATGTATTTTATTGGTTGTGACTTTTAAATGTAGCCAAACTTATTCTCCATCCATGAGGGAACCACATCGCTAGTAAGGTAGGACGTTGATACCTCTCAATTGAAAAACATGGAGGTAATCTGGCTAGAGGAATTATAGTTGTGCATAAAGGGTTCATGTATTGGTGGAGGCACAACCATAAGAGGTGGGACAAAAAATCATTGGAGTAATACACACAAGTAGGTGATAGTGCATTATTTTTTTGGGTAGCCAATTTTTTTAGGATAAAGATGTTTCCAACATTATAAAAGAGTGATAAAATAGTCGGAATCTTGATATGAGAACCATTTTGAGTTATTTGTTGTAGATCTGATAGAACCGAAATCATGGTATTTTAACATTTGATTTTATGAGTTTTCAATTCAATGTTATACATCATTTTATCCAGTAAGGATGACTGAGATATTTTTTCCCCTGGGATATCAATGATATGTTGTCTGAAGATCAATCCAAGTCTACTAATAATTATTTCATTATTTTGAAAATTCAAGGATGATCATAATGACATGAGACATAAATTTCATGTAAATATGTAGATCAAAATGAAGCCTTTCATGTGTTCAAAATGTGATATTATCCATGATGGTGATTCTCAAAGATTTTAATGTGAGTTAGTTCATATAAGCAACATCAATGAAATATTACCCATAAATAAAAAAGAATTCACTCTTGATTAAATGTTTAGTGTGAGGCGATTTCATTTCCAGAAGTAATAGATCCTCCATTAACCCTTGAATCATGGAAATAATTTACACATGGAATCTAGTTGTGAGGTGAATAAATTATTTTTCAGGAAAACTATATATGGATATCACACTAGTGTTTCATCAAGAATAATTGTGTTCTATGAAGCAACTAATACATCACGATACACTTACATGTGTATTTTTGGTGTTTTTAGGAACTAATTTAAGGTACCACATTAAAATTCATACTTATGTTTTAAATCATGTTGAATATTTCAAGCTATATACATATAACCATTAGGGTTTACACACAATAATAAATAAGGATTCTTTGTGTTGTGTATCATGCTTTAATAGTTTTCAACCAAACATGTTTGTACCTAAGAATCATAGGATAAATATGATATTTTTGTTCTCATGAAAAAATATATGATTATTAGAGTTAGTTCATTAATTGAGGAAATAGTGTGGAATATAAAACACTATGTATGTGTATGTGAAGGGTTTTATATGTTCATAAATATATTACACTACATATATATCTGACTGAAAGTGCACAAGTTGACTAGGAAACATACTAATGCAGTTTTGAATAAAAATTGTGATCATGATTGTGAGTTTTCAAAAGAATATGTTATTACATAATCACTTAAATATGCTCAAAGGTAGTTAAAGATAATAATAAGAATAAATAATTGTTGTAGTATGCATGTACATGTTCTAAAGCATGCATGGAATTTGTGTGGATTGTGCAACTTTTTTATTTGATAGTGTAGAAAAGATTATGCATTGCATACACAATCATGAAGGGTGAGAAATCCATGCATTTATGTTCATGCATGAATATTGAAGAAGTGAAAATTAAATATATGTTTTTATATTTGCCTATAGTTATTTCAGACTGAATCATGGAAAATATTTCTATCAGTGATTCAAATTAAATTATTATTTGTTCTTTCAATGACAAGTGATGTTGGGTCAGAGGTAGAAGAAATAATTTTTCCTCATAGTATTGTGCTGAGACAACTGATTTTATTCAGGGATAAAATGTTATTTTATATATTCCCATGTTTTTGAAAAGTTACATGTATTTGTAAAAAATTATATCTAATCCAACAAGCTTATAGAGAAGGATCTTCAACTGATCTCTCTATAGTGGATAATTCAATATGATGTTGAAGAATAAAAATTCTGGTCTACCCAGTTGCAATAGATTGTAATTGGGGGAGGGGTCCAACCAAACACTATGAAGAAGTTTCAATATATGGTTCTAAACAAATATTGATAGCTTATTGGAACTAGTGGTATACCAAGTTTTTAATTAAGGGGTCTAACCAATTACTATTATAAAGAAAATATAATATAGTATTGAATATGTATTAGGGGTATAACCGACACTAATAGTAACATGGATCCATACCAATCCATAAAAACCCATGTGTAATGTGATTTCTTTATAATTAAGGCTTTCATGGCATTTATGAGTATTCAAGATAAGGGATCATGAATTTAACTAGTCAATGAGGTTGAATCAAAAGTAAAAACATTTATAAAAATTGTTTACCAATTATTCTCCCTTAACCCATCACATTTTTATCTAATCAACCATTAGATACTAAAATTTGTATAAGAGTATAAGGTACCCTCTATGGATCCAGAATACCATCTTAGTAATGGAGAAATTGAATTTAGTGAGCAAGTGAAGTATTTATAATTTTGATGGAATGAATATTCCTAACCAGAGGACTAGGATTATTAATTTTATATAATCTCTATGCCCTTAAATGAGAGATAAATAAATAGTTGTTTTCACACATTTCATTGAGGATGTTTCTATTACTCAATATGATTAAATAATTTTTTATGTTGATGGGAAGGCTTAGAATGAAATCATGAGGGCTTTATAAGATCAATTTTCACAAAAGTGATGTGTCTCCATACTTCGAAGGAGATTTGGGATAAATTGAAAAGAAGTTCTGACTGGAATCATAATGTTAGAGATGCCACGTTTCAAATCTAGGGATGTAAATTAAATGATATAAAAATTCATATTAATGAATGTATTGTTGGATACCTTACAAGAGTAAATTAATGTTTGAGAACTATTAATGGTTTTGGAGTTAAGCTAGATGATTATACTATGTCAAATAATATTATGAGAAATTTCATAGATATATGTGACTCAAATATTACCAAATGGGAATAGATATATGATCTATCATTGGGTGAACATCATAAAACACTCGTATCTTTTGAATAGATAAATGTTACAGTATTCAAGAAAAATGTAATAGATGAGATGGCCATTGAATCCATGATAAGATGTAAAACTAAAATCTATGATGATAAGAATCAAGTGTTTATAAGGATGAATAAAATAAATTATTCTTTAGTAAAATAGTGTCCATGATTATAATACATTACTAAAGGTGTATATGGAGAGGAAATAGAAATAAACCACGAAAGTATTGATGTTTTCACTAAAATGGTTGTTTTTCTAGTAGATATTTAATTTAAAACGTTGGATATATTGACTCAGATAAATTGGAAAATAAGTATAAAAAAATAATGTGGAATAAGCATATGAAGTGGTTTACTTCGATGGAGGTAAATAAGTTGAGTATAGAAATAGTTGAATAAACATCATCAAGATGTGAGTCAGAAGATGGAAGATAATTTAAGAATAAAATTTTATTTATGGGTAAATCCATAAAATATAAAGACTCATTTATAGGTGATGAAGGTTATGAATTATTTGATTTAGAATGGTTTTTAATTTAAAATATATAATATAGTCTATTGAACAATATAAAATCCAAAATTGAAAAGGAAAAATAGTAGAAATAAATTGAAAATATCTCCATTGAAAATAATGAAATTTTCATGAATGTTGAGGTTCATCATAGTGAAATAAGATAAAATATGATGAACAAAACTGGATACAAAGGAAAGATGAAAACTTTTTAAAAGTATGACCTTGATAAGGAAGAATCATTATTTTTTTAATATAGTAAACAAAACCTTCTAAAATTAATTGAATTAGAAAATATAGTAAATTATTTTTAATAAATTACTAATGAAAATGAGAATGAATTTTCTATGACACAATATATGTGACTTTTAGGTCATTGTATAATGAAGTTGATGAAGATAGTGTTCACAAAAGATATTGAGATTAATGTTGAAACTTATAATGTTGTTGAGAAGAAGGGTCTCCAGATTAAAGTTGATTCTAGAACGAATGAATCACAATGTACATGTGTAATTTCCAACAATGTAAGTCTGAAAGGAATGATTGAATCCTATGGGACAAAAAGTAAAAACAGTAATATATATTATACAAAATTTTATTATATTAATTCTATGAAAAGGGTTTCTCCATTGAATCTACATCCAATATTTTTTCAAAATATCCAACCACAATTAGAAAAAAATAATTATTAGTCTGGAAGATCATGGTTCAGAGGCTACTATTTTTGTTGTGGAGTACTTTCCCATAATTCTTATACATGATATTATAACATGTAACTATAAAAGATTAAACATGAATAAATTGGGAGAAAAGATGAGTATATGATAACATATTATCATAAAGAGAAGTTTGTGATAAAAATTTCATCTAAATTTTAAATTTATAACATATTTGAATGTTTGAATAAATTGTGTGGAATATGTCGTCAAGATGGTCCCTAATATGAGAAATGAAACAATGTTTTATCAATTAGTATTTCTCATTATGAAAATAATAAGAGAATCCAATTTATGAAGAAATCTATAGTCAGAAGTATATTTTCTGAGAAGATAAAACAATATTAAAAAATAAATATCTTTTCAAAGAAGAATAAAATCAATTAATGACATTTTCATGTTTTGATGATGTAGAGGATTCATCTATTAATTATGAGTAAAAAATTATGATGTGTGAAAGGTGAGGATAAATTTACCAAAACCCAAAACATTGCATGACACATCTAATATCCTAAGAGATGATGGAGAATAATTCCAAATTAGAGATAAAAAAATAGTGAAAAAGTACGGTTATGAGAAAACTCTCATCCAGAGTGATATTTCATAGTAACAAATAGGTTCCTCCTTATTCCATGTTATAAATACATTTGTTCCAAAATATAGGGAATTGAGTGAGATGGACACTTATATTGAGGGGGATCAGAGATAATTTGAAGCTATCGAATATTCATAATCTATTGAAAATGAATAACACTCATAAATTTATCATCTGATTATTTTTTTAAAACTATTATATTAAAGGACATTATATTTAAGTGAAAAGGGTGGGGGGAGAGACATGTTTTTTCACTTGAACATTCGGATGTTTTTGTTGATATGTGTGTAGGAAATTTATTTAAAATATATATATTTATTATTCCTTGTAATTATGTTATTGAAATATGCTTTAGAATTTTATCACATTGAAAAACCTTAAACGAATTGATTCTTTAGTAGAATAAATCTTTTTTTCTACATCGGACTTGTGCACGTAGACATTGAGATGGTTCACTGAAATCTCATATCTATTTTTTGTACAATGGTTTCATTTTTTGATAATTTTGGGATATTGGTTGATGTATGAAATCATAAATACAAAATTTTATTCATTTTAAATAAGGGTTATGAAAAATAAAATTATTTATTTTTTTGTATATTGAAAACAAATAGAATGTGAGAGACTAATGTGTCCAGTGGATTGATTTTTTTTTTCAATAAGTGTTTGGAATAATATTTCAATATATTTTTATGGTTTTAAATTTGATGATTTTGGAGCTCTTCTCATGTTCATAAAAATCAACTGGCATTGATTATTGTAATTGACAATAATTTTATATCAAATGAAGCATCAGAAGAGGAGTTGGAAAATAACATTGAAATCTAAATAGGTTTATTTTTGTTTTGTTTTGAGAAACATGGAATGTTTGGATTTTTATATAATTTTTATTTTTGTATAATTATTTTAGTATTTTTTAATTATAAAATATCCATCCTTTAAGGAAATTCATTGGGGGCACTCACCACTAATGAGCTATGCGGGTGCTATAACTCAAAGAACAAACTGGGTGGTTGTGGGGATCAGGGATTATATTTTGTGCCCATTGGGGAGCATGTATAGGCAGAGCCACAACAATGTTTTGTGACAAGATAATAGATGGGGGAATAAGAACAAGGTAGTGTTAGTGCATTATGTGTGTTTGGTAACCAATTGAGATGGGGTGAATATGTGTCTTGTATTACAGTGGAGTATTAAAATAGTCTATGTTTTGATGTGGGATAAATTTTTTATCATATTATTGTACCTCCAAATATCCACGACCAAGAGATCTCCTCATCTATTTTTTTTAAGTTTTCTGATCAGTAATATATGTCATCATCTCTACCAATCTCATTGAATATATCCTTTTGGATGGGATAACCATGTTATGTTGTACAAATATAAATTCATGACATCTCATAATCAATTATTTATTTTCAAAATTCGAGGATGATCGGAATCATATGAAACTTAATTTTCATGTGAACATTTAGATCAAATTGAAGCTTTGACATATGTAGAAAATGATATATTATCCATGATGGATATTCTAGAAGTCACAGAGGTGAGGTAGTGAGTAAAATATTGGTCGGTAGAAATATTCCGATAAATACCAAAGAATTCACCTGGGGGTTATTGCTGAGTTCGTGAGGATTTCATTTAAAGAAGTAATAGCCCAAGTGGGAATCCCTCTGGTTCACGGAAAGGTGTCTATGAAAATGTATTTTTTTTGTGAAGAAGAAGTTATTTTGTGTGAAAATTACATGTTCATATGACATTAGTGTTACTTCATGAAGAACATTTTACCACAATGAAACCATGATAACATGATACCTGTACATGTCTATCATCTGGTGTCTTTATGAATGACATTGGGGTACCACATAGAAGTGTGTAAAATCATTGAAACTTATGAAGATGGTATTTTATTCACATAGATTATTTAAGTTACATTTTTCACAAAAGTATAAAGAAGGAATTTTTTTGAGTTGTGTATCATGCTTTATGAGATTTCAACCACACTGTATTGTCCAAAATAATCATAAGAGTAGTATGAGATTATATGTTCTCATGGAATAGTAGAAGAATATTTTCGTTTGTTCATTCATTGGGAAAATATTGTTTATTATTCAACAATGTTCAATTTTGGGTGTAATTTTGAATATAATCATACATAAAATTCATTTAACATTAAATAGATGGCATTTTCATGGGTTGAGTAGGACACATATTCACATGGTGATGAAAAAATGGTCACACAGTTGTGTTTTATCACATGAATATGTGATTAAGTAATCAATTGAAGAATGTAAAACTAACTAGAAGATATTTTTGAAAATAATTTCACATGGTAGTATGCATTAAATGTTTTAATACCTTCGTGAATCCTTTTTAGCTTGTTAATATTTGAATATTCATGGTGTTGAGAAGATTATGCATAATATATAAATTCACGATCAGGGAGAAATCAATGGATTTGTGTTCATAATGAACATTGATGAAGTCAACATGAAATGTGTATTTATATATTTCTATGTAGTTAATTTAGATAGAATGAAAAATAGAATTTTTATCAGGGATTCTGATGAAATTAATATTCTAGTTTTCATGTATAAGTGAGCCCAGGTCTTCAAGAGAAGAAATTTTTTTCTATGTAGTGTTGTGAACATGCGTCAAATTTTATTTAGTGATAAGATATTACATGAGAAATTACAAAATTAATTAAATGTTACATAACGTTGTATGAAATTCAGTGTGATCCAACATTCCCCTAGAGGAGGATATAAAATGGATCATTCTATAGTGGGTCATGAAATTTGATGTTGAAGACTGAAGGTAGGGGGACTAACCAGTTGTTGAACATTATGATTGGGTGGACTAACCAACCACGTTGAAGAAAGTGCCGTTTAGGGGGGTTTATAAACAATTGTTGAAGGATGATTGGAAATGGGGATTATACCCACCTGGTAATTGGGGTTTCTAACAAATTACTGTTGTACTCACCTTATGATATAGTATATAATATATGTTGGGGATTAACCAACACAGAAATTAGTTGGTCTATGAGTCAAACCCTGTAAATCCTTGGTGTTGTGATTTATTTTTTATTTTTGTTTTCAAGATGGGGATGATTATTAATTATGATGAATTAATCCATTAACCAGTCACATAGGTTGAAAAAAAGTAAATGAATTTTTAAAAATCATTTACCATTGATTCAATATCCTCTCAATTGTATCTAATTGATCCTTAGACACTCTAGATTAAAAATATCCTTATGAACAATCGCAATGGAATTGAATACATTTTAATATGATGAGTTTTCATTATATAATGAAACATTCATATCATTTTTCACTGGTGATAAACATAAAATCATGTTAGGACAATTTATTTTATAAGGAAAATTTTGAAACCATAGAAAATATAATACATTAATGACATGATAGATTGTGTTTTATGGAACACTCAACCAAAATTGAACTATCATATAACATAAAATTTTAGATTGTTACCCAACCATTGAACTACATTGTATAATTGGAAGTAACTTTATTAACGAATATGAAAAGGAAAGCGAATAAATTCCATATGTAGTAAATTTATTACATATGATATTCCTATTAAAAATATTTGAAGGGGTATAAATTCATTGTGTCTTTCCATATACAAAACCTAAACTATAATTCCATAAGTTAATATTAAAACAAATGAGTGGAATGATAAATTCAAGATCTTTGAATTCACAATGACATCCAATCTAGTCGAATCTCTTCCTACAACTACCACTCCTACATATATTGTCTTTTGGTCTCCTCTGCAGATATTTTAGGTCTTTTAAGTGTAATTTATAATAATTTAATAATCTTATTGTCATTATAATAAATGGTTTATATTTTAATTTATTTATTATGTATTTCAAATTTATATTTTTAGGTAAAATAGAAGAATATTTTTAATTAAAATTCATTGAATTTATATATCTAAGGTAATAATAAAATCATTTTTTACATAAAAATTATTTTTAATAATTATTTCATTTCATGTGATCTAAAATTTGTATCATAATAAAATACCAAAAATTATTTTTAAAATATTATTTGCAAAAAAATGTATTCTGGATATAAATTATGGAATAATTTTTATGTAATTACCAGTTTATACGAAAAATAAGAATATTACATTCTGTTTCAAATGTTGTTTTTAAAAAGTATAATATTCTACAACTTCTAATATAATTTTAAAGACACTTTTATATATATTTATAATTTTAATTATATTAAATACATTTTAAATTTATATTAATCATGCCAAAATTAGGTATGATTTATGATCTAATATTTGTTGATAAATATATCTTTATGATGGATGAAAAATAATCTTGATTAGTAATGGTAAAATTTTTTAGATTAAATTAGTATAAAAAATAAAAACATAGCATATCGAATATCACATTTATTGGTGAAATTAAAACCCACTTTCCTTAGAAAAATTACCATATCTAACTGACCTATCTCTAATGTGATTTCATCTTTAAAACTATCCCACAATTAGTATCCAACGAAATGTTCCTCTTTTGCATGTTTGACTGTAGATCAATTGAAAACACCTCTTGACACACATATCCTCAACATTACAATGAAACATTTACCATTTTCACTCCCCGCATTCCCACTTTGAATTTGGATCCATTTGGTCCCAATTATATTATCCAAATCCTCCATATCCAAAATACATATAATGGATGTATAATGTCATCAATGTGTGTACTATCCACTCAATATCAATTTTATCAAAATTTCTACTCCAAACCAATTATTATTGTACAAATATTAATAATTTAGAATGAATATTAGTCTGTAATGTAGTTATATTTATGAAGTAACAATTATGTAACTTATTACATTCTATTGGGTAATGAAAATGAAATGCATACTATATTCAAACTATCACCTCTATAAATGATATATTTTAGAGTTATTCACCCAAATATATTTAGAGTTCAATGAAAATTTTCAATATATAAAAAATATAATTAAGAAATAATTAATATTTTTTGAAATATAAATTATATATTCTTTAATATATACAACATTATTAATATTCCAACATTAATTTTTTTAAAATTACCTAATTGATTTTTTCACTAATTTTCTATTTTTGAATCATATCAATATATAATATTCATTTATATTAAGAAATTATAAATAATTGAAGAAATTATTTTCAAATTATATAAAATTTAATTTATGGAATGGGTTTTTATGGATAGGTAACACTAACATCAATGATCAATATATTATAACTATTTTTTACCTATTAATTAACTAACAAGTGTCAATCATGGATTCTGCTCACCTAATAGGTTATAATTCCTTCAATAAAATGAAAATGAGATTACCTAAAAAAATATACTACCTTGAATAATATTAGAATCAAGAACATTCTATCATAAAATGATAATCACCATCAACATTACAAAACATATTAAAAAATCTATATTTCTACTATCTGGTGTTTAAAAAAGACAAAAAATATACTATAAATGTGTAATAAATTATTATAATTGATTAGTCTAAAAGGTAATAAAATTTAATTAGCTTATGAAATAAATTATTTAGATGGTTATTTTTCTTATTATAGTGGTTAAATATCATTAATTGAATTTGGGAATAAGGTTAATGGTTATATCTTCAATATTTTGATTCATTGAGATAATTTTTATATATTCGCAATTAAGTTTATTGTTTTTATTTATATAATCCGAATAAATTTTTATTTAGAATAACTATAATTCATATAAAATTATTTTTAGATCTATTTATTCATTCCAATTTATTGTTTTAATTATTGAAATTTCTTGAAATCCATATAGGTTTTTTATAATATCATTTCCATTCATTTAGTAACATGCTACTTTTTATCATCAAGTATAATTCACATTCCATTATGAACATGTTTTATTTTTTATTAACAATTTCTTTATTAAATTATTTATTTCCTAAATTAGAATATTTTTTGGTTAATATTAATTATCATTCTCTATAAAACACAATATCTCTTCATTATCTATATTAATTCATTAAAAAAATTATTTTATATTCATATGTTGAAAAAATATGGGGTTTTTTCAAGTGAAATTACTACTTCTGTTTTATTATTTTCAAATGTAATTTATATAATCCTCTTCATAATGTGTGTTTTGATAATGGTATTTTAAAATAGTTAAACATATTTTTCGTTCACATTGATATATTTAATCAAGCACTACTCGTTTTTTTGGTGAAAATGATATTTTAATAAAGTATAATTATTTATATTTTATCCTAATAAATGATTTAATATGGCCTTCCCATCAACCTCTAAAAATTCCATTTGAAACATGATACTAAAATAATATTTATAAAATAATGTAAAAATGTATTAATAAATATTTGTTTGTGATTTTCACCCATTTTTCTCTAAAAATAATTCATTTATCAAATATGATGTAATAATTCATTAATTACCCTATAAATAGTCATGTTATTTTATATTTCCTACCCCAACATGTTCATAAAGATTATATTATCTTTCAGTCTTTCTCTTGTGCCAACGAGCCTATACTGAAGTCGTACATGCTCCTGCTTGGCATCCAAAAGACCTAGGTTGAAATTCGGGGAGGGGTGAATTTTTGGGGCACTGTAGTAGGGTACTATAGCGCGGCAATGTAGCAGACACTATAGCAGCTTTGGAACTGTAGCGGCGGCAACACTGTAGCGGCGAAGGAACTGTTGGAGGGCACTGTAGTCGCGGAAGGTACTGTAGCAGGTACTGTAGATGCGTAGGGTACTATAGTAGTACTGTTCACATAGGGTCCTTTGGGCCAAAAAATGGGCATTCAAGCCTTGTATTCAGGAAAATTGGCCTTGGTCCTTCAGGCTATGTATTGGGTCTCCCTCTAGCCTCTAAAGAGGTCTTTGCTTTAATAATAAATTGAGACTTCGACCCCAAACTTTTTTCAGTCTTTCTCTTGTTCATCACATTATATTTCACCTTTATGTGAAAATTAATTAATCACGTCCACAAATTATATATAATTTCCATTCATGAATTATCCCTTTACACAATATTATATATGTTGTGAAATCCATAATAGTTGAGGTTTTATTACTAATTCTATTTATCCATTAATTGAATTGGGAATAATTGACATTTTGTATAAGCGTGGTTTTAGTATGGATAATAATTAATTACTAGGTCATGTTGATTATCTATTTTTTATTCATCCCTTTCATATATTGAATGAAATTGAAAAGTTTAGTGATGAGTGGGTAAAATAATTATATATTCCATTTATTCATCTGTTGTTCTCATGTGGAACACTATTTTTGTACTTATTGTAAACCTTACTAGTCTATGTATGATGTCTTATCATGAGTCCTTGATAGTATGTTTATAATGTGTAGAGTTAATAATTTTTTCACAATCAAATAATATATTTTTATAAATGTAATTATTTATTATAATGTTATAAATCGATATATTACATTGTTATGTTATTGGTTATATGGAATTATTTTGTTATTTTTTATTTCATCCATATTGTTAATTATATTTTTATTCCATGATTGATACTATACTATTTTACCTCTTACAAATCATTTGGAATCACTATTTTTTTTACTCATGTAATGAAGAAGAATATTATGATTGTAATTTTTTTAGTTATCATGTGTGGATAATGTTTTTTTATGTTGACTAATTTTTTTAAAATATAGTAATTTTAGGTTTGTGGGAAAATATCCATTAAATGGGATGGATATTGGTGTAATTTTTTAAGGGTTTTTTCAAACTATCAAAAACAAATAATCCAGATGGTATTGGGTTTATAAGTGAATCAATATTTATTCTAATTTTTTAATTTTAGATGGTTATATTTTTCATGAATATGTTGGTTTTGAATCTACTATGTAATGAATATAATTATTAGTAGGAGGCCCAATAGTATGGACCTGGGGAATCACATAAAAAACATCTATATAATCATATAATGTGTTCATAGTAATCATTTAATATTCTTTAGTATGATAATATTTATAGAAATATCTCATTTATCTTCCTTATATTTCATAAAGCTAGACATATTCCTCATGAAATACACATTTCATGTCCACTCATTCTTGTATGTTGGATGTTAACATAACTCATACAATCCTTTTAAGTTTCTTATGGGGAAATTAGATATAGAAATAATTTAAGATATTTATAATCCTCCACTATAGTTTTTAATCATGATCATATAGTATGAGATTACATTATTATTATTTTTCATTTATCCAAAATAATGTCCAAATAATATACGTAATTATATAAATCCACTCAATTTTAATTAAAATTTAGGTACTTATTTTGATGTTGGATGTATTTAGGTTTTTAAACAATATTTGGTGATGTAAATTTTGTTAATATAGGATTATATTCAATCAGATTATAAAAATTAATTTATTTAAAAATATTAGGTAAAGGTGAAGAGTTTTTTAGAACCTTCATAATGAATTTTTGTGTCCCAATTCAACATATTTTAAGTGTTTCAGTGTTAGTGGGACCTAAGACTCTCTATATTTGTATTGAATAGTGATAGTTCAACCAAATTATAATTCATCATTAAAAATACCAAATAATAGAAAATGTTAGAACGTAACATGATGATAGAAGTTAGAGGAATGGAAATAAATTAATAATTATTTTCAAAATAAACAAATAACTTAACACACAAACACTAAATTGTTTTTTCCCTAACAATGATTTAGAAAAAATTTATATAACAATATATAATATAATTTCAATGCATTGCATGATTAAATTTGATCTATGTTTAAACCTAGTACTCATCCCAAGACACGTCATTCCCTTAATATGTGAAATTTCAATGTGTTTTATAATTAATATCCAAAAGAGTGGGTTGGTAAAAAAATACAATGAGAAAATAACTAAATAACGAAAATATGTTCTATGAAATATTAAAAAATGTAGTTTTTTGGGATATATATTATAAATACATTATTAAAGAGTTATATTACCCCTTTTGAGTTTACTATTATAAAATGTTGACTTTGTTCAATGGAATTTGTCGATTCATGAAATCAAATATGTTTATTTCACATTACCCCTTAATAAGGTTTCACCTAGAACTAAACATTTTTCCATTAGTCCATTAGGTAGTATACCTGGAATGACAAAAAAATGAACACTAATATCTCATATGTGTCTTATAAAAAATTCCATTATATTCCCCAACGAAATCACTATAATTTGACTTGAGTAATCTCAAATCTATCATTGTTGATATAAAAATCATTTTTATTTAATCATAAATAAAAATTTAATTTAAATAATAATCCTATAAATATTAAAATGAATGAAGTATTTTTGAAAATAAATTACAACAAACTGGAAGAAATTCATCCCTTGGAACACCCTATATAAGTGCATCTCTACATTAGAATTATCTCCCTTTTTCATAAATTATCACCAAGAGGAGGATGCTTGAACGGAACACTTCATTGATTATACCTCTATCAATTGGTATTGGGAGCTCAATAACCACTATATTGTTGTTAAAAACCCAAGATATCACTATGATAACATAACACTTCACCATGGATTTACATGAAAATTAACAATGTATTTTGGTTTCTCATAAGAAAAATATAAAATAGTTTATGCTTAATGATTTCACAAAACCAATTATAACTAAATTCAGTGTGAGTAAACATCCATATTAAAACATTATAATGACAAAATATATATTATAAGTCCATATTCTAGTCTCCCAATTATATTTTCTGGTTATTCAACCTATATAATAGATATTTATTTAAAATGCCATGTTAAACTCCTAGAATTGGGTATCTTTGGTTTTTTTAGAAACATAATTAAGGATACTAATGGGGGTAATTTATGAAAAAATTAAATATAAATAAATAAAATTAAATTTGTTTTGGATCAATCCTTGAACAATTACAAAAATTTTAAGGTAATAATTAGTAAAATGGGAATACCATTAATTTTTTTTGCTTGATTATCCATTTATTTTGGTCCATTTTAATTCACCTTGATCATTTTCTATTCAAATATCCTCCACATAAAATTATAACATTATGATAATTGAAATTTAGCTTTTATATAAATATTTAAATTTAATTAGATTCATCTTATGGGATGTTTAATTAATTATTTCACTAAGAAATTAAAATTAAAATTCAGTTTAATGGTTTATTCTTTGGGTGGACCATAATATTTAATCACTATTCAATCATTTTTCTCACCAGCTAGGGATAAATCCATTTGTTATGATTTTTTTCTGTAATTTATTTATTAATTTGATTTAAAAATTATTTTTTAGTTATTATTTTGTTTATGTAAAGAAATCGTTGTTAGATAACTTTTTTGGTTCAGTTGAACATGTGATAATAATCTCAAATTTTATAAGTATTATATGATTTTATAAAATAATTTATGAGTTATTAAATTATATTTCAACCTTGTTTGATGATAATATACAATATAATTAGAACATTTTGATGATACCATTCCTATGGTGATAGGTTATTCATTTTGGTAAAGATACATGATATGATTCCTTTTTGGAACAGTTATAATAGAACATTGAGAAGCCATTTGTAATAAGATTGACTCTTGGACTCCAGGATTACAGTAACATTTTGAGATATTAAAAGAGTTTTGTGCATAATATGATGTTATTTATTTTTATCATTGGAAAAGATTGATATTTCTTATGATTATATGAACCTCTTACGTATATATAGTATTTACCAATTGATTAAACAATAGTGGTTGAGGTTGGAGATAGTCATAGTGATGATTCATTTGAAGGTTGATGTTGATGGAATGGGGAGTAGTCTATAGGATTTGATAATAATATTTATGGTTCTAGATGTGGAATTCTAAGGTGATAAGGTCTATTATTTATTATTATTGATAGTATAAGAGTGTTGTTATAATGTGAGATATTATCATAGGATGCTCTTAGAAAATGAAATTGGACAAGTATGATGTTAGTTAGTGATTCTTCTATAATGAGATATTTTTTAATTTGATTCATTTATTATTGGAGTTCTTTTCTTGAAAATTCCTAAATACTACATTTCGATCAATTTCTATGATTATATAATATATGAGGTCATGTTCAATGTTGTTATGCTGAATAGGTGATGGTTTATCACCAAGAATGTGAATTTACATTGGTTTTATTTGAGACTGTTAGTTTTTGATTTGGATATTTTAGTGAAAATATATTATTTATATAGTGCCTAAAATAAGAAACATAGAGTAATCCTATTTTATATCATGCCTCCTCATAGTAAGACCACGACCATGGAACACACTTTATTTGATGTTGATGATCTCATTGTTATATAACACAAGGAATCATTAGGAAACCATATAATTTATGCATGATGTAGTGAGATACTTTCATTATGATAAATTATGTAATATTGATTAAAAAAATATTTATTTATGATTATTTTAAAAAACATCACAAATGAAGATGGGAGACATGAGGCAGGGAAAGGGAAACAAGGCTATGTTATCTTATTTTAACTGATTTGGACCCATTCATTATATTATTTTTTTAAATCAATTTATTACCATTAATTTTTTATTGTTTTATTTTTCCATACGATGATCTTTTTCAGTTTTTTATATCATTAGTTTTTTTCATAAATAAATTGACTTTATTTGTATTCCCATTGTTTGTCTTCAAAAGAGTGAAATTATTTCCTTTTTTGGGGTATATGGATATAAATATGAATAGAGATAATTGATGGGACATGTGAGAATTTTATGATATCATATATTGGTTTTATTCTAGAACTCTATATAATCACATATGAGGAGTTATAGTTGACTACGAGGTTTACCACATTCAGTAATTAGGGTATGCTAGCTATCAATTACATATATGATGGACTTATTTTTTCTAGGTGACCCTAGATGAGTAATTAGGGTTGTTTGTATCTTATATATGCGATGTAATTAATGTATTATCTTCTAGTAGGATTCATGAGTTATTTATTTGTGGGGGAGTTTCAGTTATAACATATGTTTTCAAAACCTAAACCTGGATGTTCATTTTTTCCAATCCATTCTTGGTTTCTAGTCGTTCAGACATGGTTTGGGTTTAGTCCTTATTTTATTTTTTTATTTAGGAATTTTATGTGGATATTTTTGGATGAGAATTAGTGGTTTCCATTTTTATAGTATGTGGAAAATATTCAGTGCATGGTTAGGGGAAAAAGTTTACCCTCTCCTTGGAATCTTTGAGGAAAGTGTTCATTTTGGATAGTGGCAATGAAATAATGGTTCATGGTTTGGAATACTATGAATCCAAACCATGCGAGTTTCATAGCTCACTAAAATTCATAATATATTATATTTTTCCTCTACCGTTTTAGCACTATTTCTGGTATCACCTCCCTTTCATGACAAATGTGAACTATATGAGATCACTATGTTTCCTCTCTTATCACTACTTTTCCAATATAATTATTTTAATTGTTTTACTATGCGTTCTTCATGTTTTTTTTCGATTTCTTCATCTACATCCCCTCCTATCATGGTTTCATGGATCCTCCTTGGTGGAATTTCAACTTAGAGAAAATCTATTATAGAGGGATGATGTGGTGATTTTTCTCAATGGTATTAAGGGGTTCAAATTTTCTATTGGGAATGTCTCTTCCTTCTCATAACGTATGGTTTTGTCCACACATTGTTAATGTATGCGTTTCCTACCATTCCATTTCTATCACATTTTATTGATCTATATCTTTCCATGAATGTTTTAAAATGCTATGATATTTATTTTTGGGTCTGTTATAATTATTTTGTGTTTTTATGATAGAAATATTGAGGGAAATGATTTTACAAGGGTTTCATTTTCTTATAATATTTTAATGCATGTAATTTGATTAATTACATTTTATTTTTTTATAAATGTTAAATTGAGAACTCGTGCTCTTATATGTCCTTAATTTTATTTTTATATCATTTTTGTAATGGAAAATTGGGATGATGGGTGGCTTGGGTTCCTCTCATTGCATGATAAATTGTGGATATTTTATGGAAAGGTTCTTTTGGACTTTAAATTCTTGTTGGTGATCTTTCCATTGGGTGACATATTATATGGGTTTAAATGACATTAGTGTTTCTTATCGTGTTATATTATATCCTGGAAATGTGAAGAGTATCTATAATATTTATTTGTGTTTTATAAAAAAATTATAAATGTGTTTGGGGGTTTCAAATTATGTGTTGGATTCTTTTGAAAACTCCTGTTCTTCCTCACAGATGCATGTGTCCCATTCGGAACATTGATGAAGAGGGTTCTTCCTTGAACAATGGATTTCCAAAGGAATATCCACTATTCCCACTTTCTTCTCCAAAATGGTTTCTATATTCCTAAATGGGGTGTTGGTTCATTATTGTAATTTTAATTTGGTTTCAAATTTGTTTCTAAAATCATGTCTCTTTTGACACATTGTGATGTGGTTTAGTGAAGTGTAGGAAAAAAGGCATGTTTGGTGCTTTCTGTGATGTTCAACGATTTCACATTTTCATGAGAATTGTTTTGGATTTAAATATAAAGGAACATTTTTTCATAGTTCAGATGAAATTTGTAATTTATATTGACTTTATAAATATTTTGGGAATATATTTTTACATGTATATGGATTGGAGATGTAAATAGCTTGGTAGACACTTTGTTTTTATTTTTTTTTAAATATGGGGGGATGTGAAGGCCTAATTTTCACCTTATGATGTTTTGGTAATTAGTTTTGGAACTCATGTGACATTAGGTACAATTGATAATCATATCATGTTTTAAAACTAATGATTAAAACATGTATATTGTGAAGAACCAATTATTTTTTGAGGTGATATCGAATGTGGGTTTGAATATAAAAAATAATGATTTACATGTGTGATTTAATTTTTGGATGATAATTTTTATGAAATAAATGGATTTTCATGTGTGGTTGTGATACTCGGCTTATGTTTGGAACCACTACAACATTGGATGTGTTCCACTATAGTGGCTTGTTCATTGGAATGTTGTTTCTATTGAGTTATGACAAGGGGAAAACTAGACATTTAGATTGGATCTCCTCTAGCGGATCGTGTGTGTGAACATTGTGGGATCCCATTTATATACCAAATTTTCATTTATTAATATTATTATCATTGGATTTCTCATCATCATCTAGAGAGTCATGTGATGGTTTCCTTTCAACCTCAATTATATGAGTTGATACATCCCATAACTTGATGGGGCTTTGTGAGATGCCCCTATATTATCTAGTTTATAGTGTCCATTTGGTTATTGACTATAAATCTATACCATATTTTAGTAGGTGATTCCAATTTGGGCGTCTTATGGATTTCCTCAACGGATCTTCAAGAATTGATCGTGATCTACTATCTATATATTCTATTTTTATCTATTGCTTGTCAGATATTAGTCGTACTAACTTTTTTTCTTGTTTTGTATCTTTTAATTTTTGAAAAACACCTTTTTGTTTATTTGGTAATGAATCCACTATGGATTCGTTATTCATTTTTGTTGTGTAAAGTAAAAATGTTTTGAAAAGGAAAGAGGCATGTGTGGTTTTGAAAAGGGAATGTGTAGAAAGTTGTTTCTTGTTGTTCCAAATGATTAAAACTATGTTTTCTGAAATTTTCATAGTAGTGTTTGTTGAATATTTCATGAAAGGAAATTTATGAAATATGTAGATATTTTTATTGATTTATTAAAAATCACACCCCACTTATGCCACTCGAAGTTGTAAGGCCATAGGTGTTTTATAGGTCCAGTTTTTTCATTCACGGGTTTTCCTTGGCGAAGGTTGGTATTGTGTTTGTTCATGAAAAAGAGGCCCTGTGGAGATTGTGTTAGGATTTTATGGTCCTAATTTTGTATTTAGTAATGTTTCTAGTATTATTTGTATATATTTCCTCTATGTATATTTATTGTTATTCAATTTTGTTGGTTTTGATGTGTGCGTAGTTTTGACTAGTTGATCTTGTTTTGTTAGGGAAAAATCATTCCCAAAGCTTTAACTTGATTCAAAAAACTAGTTTCCATTCCATGGGTATCGGGAAATACGATCATAAAATTTCTTATATTGGATCATGTGTGGGTATGGATGACATCCGACTTAAGTTACAATGAAAATTATATTAAAGCATGCTGTTATTATTTGGGATTACATGTAGCTTGTAGAATAAGACTATCATGATCTAGGAGGTAGTTATGAGAATGATTTCATTAACCATTGACTATAGTCATATTCATGTTTCTAGGGGATGTATGAAATTTGAGACATTCTTCATTGTTTTTGTTTTGGATTTAGGAAAGAAAATGGATGTGAGCTGGTGTTATGTTGTCATATCATGTTGAGTTTTCACCGATTTGGATTATTAATACATGATTATAGTTCCTATTACTTGTTAACTCTTGATTGGGGTATAGACCACTAAGCATTTCACTAGATTAGGTATGGACACTTGAACCTTATTATAATAGTTTGGGGTGAGATGTGATTTGGTTTGTTATGGTTGGTGTTGTTCAATTTTGAATGGTGAATATGTATGTTGGAAAAAATTGTTTTCAAAATGGGAAAATAATATTAGGGAATATGTATTGTTATAAGGATTGTTTCTGAAATTTGAATTATATATTTCATGGTTTTTAAAATATGAAATAAAAGAATATAAAAGAGATGGTCATTTAGATAAAAAATTGACTGAATTCATGTGTTTTCAATAAAATGGTAAATGTGACACATGGTATTCCTTACAGAAACCCACATAAATGTGGATATTGTTTGAAAGATCACTTTGTAATGGGTACATGGATTATCTATGTCGAAGATGGATGAACACATATGTGATAGTTAATAGTATTCCATGGGTTAGTGTATAGAATCAAAATGTTTTGGGGATGAGTTTTCATTGAAAATTGGTTTCTTATTTTGTGAATAAAATGGAATTTGGTATTTGGAATAGGTCTTTCGAAGAAGATTTATTTTTTTTGAGATGGAAATGGAAATAATGGATCCTTAAAAGTGGATTTTTTTTGATTTTTTGATTTTTTATTGTGGGAATGTTATTTTGAATGATATGATGATTTTGGTTATGTTTTTTTATTGACGTTGATTCTGATTTTGTTTTAATTATGTTTTTTAAGAATATGCCTCTCAGAATGGTTTCCATGGTTTCTTATGAGTATAATCCATTTTATGTAACTTCTTGGTAAATTCCCAAAATTTGGGTTTATCATGTTCCATTAGAGGATGTTGAATGGATTTGGAAAGTTGAGTGTGTCTTTAGATTGATGGATACTCCTAAAGATGTGAAATGGAGCTCTATTCTGGGTTTGATTCGTGGTCTCAAATTGGATCAGTAGTAAGTGATTTCTCATTCATCTAGTAATATGGAGGTGACATGGTAGGTGTTTAAGATCATTATTTAATGATATATTATACCAGAGGAGGTGAATATGAATAAAGTGGAATGGCTCATGAGTATTTAGCAAGGTTAATAAACCGTAAAGGCCTATGTTGACAACATATAGGAACACATTTTCTTATCTCATATGGTAGTGTTGCAATATGATTTCATGTCTACTATTTTAATTTGGGGTATTCATATAGATATCATGGATAAAACCCTATTCTCTAAAGATCTTCATTTCGAGAAGTTGTTAGATGAGGTGTTCATAACATTGTTTGTACTAAGGGATACACTAGTGGTGGTTTATGGACATATTTTTCTCAGCACTCATGGAGGTCCCCCATATATTGAGCGGGGTATGATAGAGGAACCTGGTCCTAAGGAGTCTTCTTCATTGGTTATGGATTCCAGTTATTCAAACCATTCCCATCTATGTTTTCAGTTTTGTATGTCTAGATACTGGAATTTTTATTGTTGCAATACTACGAATATTTTTTCATTGTTGTGGATGTTTAGGTCTTATAAAGGAATTTTATAATAAGAATTTCATGAAGAAAAAGATGTCTTGGTTGGAATATTTCATCTTTTGGATGTGTGGAAGAAGATTATTTAGATATCAGGTGTCCATATTTAGGCCTCAGAGTTAATATTTTCACGTAGTCCATAATTTTCAGTGGTGTGAGAAACCATGGCCATGTTTTTGTTTCTAGTTTTGGAGTGGAGACAATTATTTCTTCTTGGTTCAGTTTTATTTATATTGTAAATTCATTATTCTTGTCTAAAAATGTTATGTATTTTCTAATTTGAACATTGAGTGGTTATGTTAATTTGAATTTTAGAGATTAAATTGGGTTTTCCAATTTTGGGTGTACTTATATCTTGGATTGGTTAGTTCTATTTATATTTGGTTCCCAATTAGAGATTCTGGAGTCCATTATATAAGATAAATCATAGTTCTGTTTGTTTTTTCATGAGTTTTCCCCCTTTTTTAGGTGTTTGGAATATGTAATAGTTTTCTAGTTCTGGTGGTAGAGTTTATTATCATGTGTTATAATGGCTGGGTTTGATAATATTGGGATATTAGTTGATTTTTGAAATCATAAATACAAAATTTTATTCACTGTAATTAAAGGGTATGAAAAATAAAGTTATTTATTTTTGTGTATATTGACAACAAATAGAATGGGAGAGACTAATGTGTCAAGTGGATTTATTTTTGTTTTTCAATAAGTGTTTGGGATAATATTTTAATATCATGTTATGGTTTTTATATTTGATCATTTTTGAGCTCTTATCATGTTCATAAAAATCAAGTGGCATTGATTATTGTAATTGAACCAATTTTTAAAACAAATTAAGAATCAGAAGAGGAGTTGGTAAATAACATTTAAATCTAAATAGTTTTATTTTTGTTTTGTTTTGAGAAACATGGAATGTTTGGATTTTTACATAATTTCTATTTTGGTATAAGTATTTTAATATTTTTTAAATTATAAAATATCCATCCATTTATGAAATCCATGAGGGGCATGCTCCACTAATGAGTTGGGAGGGTGCTACAACTCAAACAAAAAATTGGGTGGTAGTTGGGCTTGGGGAGTATATTTTGTGCCCATTGGGGAGCAGGTATAGGTAGAGCGACAACCATGTTGGGTGACAAGATAGTAAATGAGGGAACAAGAACATGGTATTTTTAGTGCATTATGTGTGTTTGGTAAACAATTGAGATGGGATGATGATGTGTCTTGTATTACAGTGGAGTAATAAAATTGTCTTTGTCTTGATGTGGGATTAATTTTTATCATGTTATGGTACCTCCAAGAGATCCACTCCGAAGAGATCTCCTCGTGTAATTTTTTAAGTTATCTGATCAGTACTATATCCCATATTCTCTACCAATATCATTGAATATCACCATTAGGATGGGATAACGATGTTATGTTGTCCAAATATAAATTCAAGACATCTCATAATCATTTCATTATTTTCAAAAGTCGAGGATGATCATAATCATATGAATCATAATTTTCATGTGAACATTTAGATTAAATTGAAGCATTGAAATATATAGGAAATGATATATTATCCATGAAGGATATTCTTGAATTCATGGAGGTGAGATAGTGTGTAAAATATTGGTTGGTGGAAATTTTCCTATAAATACCAAAGAATTCACCTGGGAGTTATTGCTGAGTTCGTGACGAATTCTTGCCCAGAAGTAATATCCCTATTGGCAATCCCTCTAGTTCATGTAACTTTAAGCTATGAAAATGTAGTTTTTTTGAAGAAGAAGTTATTATGTGTGAAAATTACTTGTTCATATAACATTAGTGTTACTTCATGAAGAACATTTTACCCCAAAGAAACAATGACAACACGATACCCGTACATGTTTATCATCTGGTGTCTTTATTAATGACATTGAAGTACCACAGAAAAGTGTATAAAATCATTTCAAATAATTAAGGTGATCTTTTATTCACTAATAATATAAAAGATCCATTTTTCAAAAAATAGTAAATAAGAATTTTTTTTTAGTTTTGTATCATGCATTAAGAGATTTCAACCACATAGGATTGTCCATAATAATCATAAGAGTAGTATGAGATTCTATGTTATCATGGAATAGTACATGAGCATTTTAGTTTGTTCATTCAATGGGAAACTTTTGTTGATTATTCAACCGTGTGTAATTTTGGGTGTAATTTTGAATATTATCGTACATAAAATTCAATTAACACTAAACAGATGGCATTTTCATGGGTCTAGTAGGACACATACTCACATAGTGATGAAACAAAAGTACACACATTTTTGTTTTCTCACAATAATATGTGATTACATAATCAATTGAAAACCATAAAATTAATTACACGATATTTTTTATAATAATTTCTTGTGGTAGTATGCATTAAGTGTTTTAATACCTTCATGAAATATTTTTATCATGATAATGTTTGAGGTTTCATGGTGTTGAGAATATTATGCATAATATATAAATGCCTAAAGAGTTAGACATCAATGAATTTGTTTTCATGCATGAAAATTGATTAGGTCAACATGAAATGTATATTTATATATTTATGTGTAGTGATTTTAGATATAATCAAAAAACGAATTTTTATCAGGGATTCTGATGAAATTCATATTTTAGTTTTTAGGTATAAGTGAGGCCATGTCTTCATCAGAAGAAAATTTTTTGATGAGTAGTGTTGTGCTGAGGAGTCAAATTTTATTTTGTGATCAAATATTATATGAGAAATTAAAACATTAATTCAGTGTTACATAAGGTATTATGCAAGTCAATGTGATCCAACATTCCCCAAGAGGAGGATATAAAATGGATAATTAAATAGTGGGTCATGAAATTTGAAGTGGAAGACTGTAGGTAGGGGGAGTAACCAGTTGTTGAAAATTCTGATTGGGTGGTCTAACCAACCACTGTGACGATATTTCTATTTGGGGGGGGGGGTCTAAATAATTGTTGAAGGATGATTTATATTGGGGATTATAACCCCCTGGTAATTGGGGTGTCTAACAAATTACTATTGTAGTCATCTTATGATATGTTAGATAATATATATTGGGGTTTGACCAACACCGAAATTAGTTGGTCTTTGAGTCGACCCTTGTAAATCCTTTGGTGTTGGGATTTATTTTTTTATTATTGTTTTCAAGATGAGGATGATTATTAATGCTGATGAATAAATACATTAATCAGTCACATGGTATGAAGGAAAGTAAATAAATTTTTAAAAATCATTTACCATTGATTCATCACCCTCTCAATGGTATCTAATTTATCCTTAGACACTCTAGATAGAAAATATCCTTATGAACAATAAAAATTTAATTGAATACATTTTATATGATGTGTTTTTGTTATAAAATGATACTTTCATATAAATTTTCACTAGGGATAAAATTAAATTCATGTTAGTAGAATATATTTAATAAGGAAAATTTGGAAACCATAGAAATTGTAATACATTAATGATATTATATTTTGTTTTTATGGAAGACTCAACCTAAATTGAACTGTCATATAACATAAAAATTTAGATTGATACCCAACCATTGAAATAGAGTGTATAATTGGATGTAACTATATTAATGAATAAAAATAGGAAAGAGAATATATTTAATAAGTGTTAAATTTATTATATATGATATTCCTATTACAAATATAGGAAGGGTTATAGATTCATTGTGGCTTTCCATATACAAAACCAAAACTAGAATTCCATAAGTTGATATTAAAACAAATCAGTGGAATGATAAATTCACGATCTTTGAATTCACAATGTAATCTAATCTGGTCGAATCACTTCCTACAACTACCCCTCATACTTATCTTGTCTTTTGGACTTCTCTAGAGATATTTTAGGTCTTGTAAGAGGAATTTATAATGATATAATCATGTAAGTATCTATATAATAAATGTTTTATATAATAATTTACTTATTATCTATTTCAAATTTATATTTTTAGGGAAAATAGAAGACTATTTTTAATTAAAATTCATAGAATTTATTTATCTAATGTAATAATAAAATCATTATATTCTTAAAAATTATTTTGAATGCATATTTCATATCATGTGACCTAAATATTGTATCATAATAAAATAAAAAAACATTATTAAAATATAATTTGAAAAAAAATTAGATATAAATAATGGGATTTTTTTTATGTCAATGCCATTTTATAAGAAAAAAAAATATAACATTATGATTAAAATGAATTTTTTACCAAGGATTATATTATATAACATCAATTTTAATTTTAAAGACACTTTTATTTATTTTTAGATTTTTAATTATAATAATTAGGTTTTAAATTTTTATTAATCACACAAAAATTTTGTATGAGGTATGATCTAATATTTTTTTATAAATATATCATTATCATGGATGAAAAATAATCTAGATTAGTAATAGTAAAATTAGTCATATTAAATTAGTATAAAAAAACATAGCTTATAGAATATGACATTTATTTGTTGAAATTAAATACCACTTGTCAATGAAAAATTACCATAACTAACTGACCTATCTCTTATGTGATTTCATCTTTACACCTATCCCCTAATTATTATCCAATGATATTTTCCTCTTTTTCATGTTTGAAAGTAGATCAATTGAACACACCTATTGACACACTAATCCTCAACATTACAATGAAACATTTACCATTTTCACTCCCCGTGTTCCCACTTAGAATTTGGATCCATTTGGCCCCATTGATATTCTATAAATCCTCCATATCCAAAAGACCTATAATGGATTTATCAAGTACTCAATGTGTGTACTATCCGCTCAATATCATGTTTTATCAAAATTTATACTCCAAAACAATTATTATTGTACTAATATAAATAATTTATTATGAATATTAGTCTGTAATGTAGTTATATTTATGAAGTAACCATTATCTACCTTATTCCATTCTATTGGCTAATGAAAATGAAATGCATACTATGTGCAGACTGCCACCTCTATATACGTTGTATTTTACTATTCTTCACCAACATTCATTTACAGTTAAATAAAAATTTTCAATATATAAAAAATATAACTTTGAAATAATTAATATTTTTGAAATATAAATTATGCATTCTTTAATACCTACAACATTATTAATATTCCAATATTAAGTTTTTTAAAATTAACCAAATGATTTCATCCCTAATTTCCTGTTATTTAATCATATCAATAAATCATATTCAATTATATTATGAAATTATAAATCATTATAGAAATTATTTTCAAATTATATTAAATTTAATCTGTGGGATGTGTTTTTATTGATAGGTAAAACTAACTTGAATGATCAATATAGTATAACTAATTTTACCTATAAATTAACTAACACATGTCAATCATGGATTCTACTCACCTAATAGGTTATAATTACTTCAATAAAATGAAAATGATAATACCTAAAAAATTATATTACCTTGGATAATATCAGAAAGATGAACTATATATCATAGAATGACTATCAACATCAACATTAAAAAAACTTATAAAAATTTCAATATTTCTACTATCTGGTGTTTAAAATAGACAAAACAATATCTAATAAATGTATTGTAAATTATTATAATTGATTTTTGTAAAAGGTAGTAAATTTAAATTAGGTTATAAAATAAATTATTTTGATGGTTATTTTTATTAATATAGAGGTTAAATATCATTAATTGAATTTTGGAAAAAGGATAATGGTTATATCTTCTAAATTTAGATTCATTGAGATAAGTATTATATTCGAAATAATGTTTATTGTTTTTATTTATATAATACTAATAATGTTTTGTTTAGAAAAATTATAATCCATATAAAATTATTTTTAAATATATTTATTCATTCCACTTTATAGTTGTTATGATTGAAATTTCCTGAACTCCATATAGGTTTTTTAATAATATCATTTCCTTTCATTGAGGAACATGATTATTTGTGTACAAAAATTATAATTCATATTCCATTATGAACATATTTTATTTTTTATTAATAATATCATTATTAATTATTTATTTCCTAAATTAAAATATTTTTTTGTTAAGATTAATTATCATCCTCTCTAAAACACTTTATCTCTTCTTATCTATATTAATTCATCAAAAAAATATTTTATATTCATATGTTGAAAAAAATATGGGGTTTTTCATGTGAAATTAGTACATATGTTTTCATATTTTAAAATATATGTTTTATAAGCCTCTTTACAATGTCTGTTTCGATAATGGTATTTTAAAATAGTTAAACAGATTTTTCATTCACATCGATATATTTAATCAATAAGAACTCATTATTTTTTGGTGAATATGATATATCACTAAATATTCATTATTTATATTGTATCATAATAAATAATTTAATACGATCTTCCCATCAACCTCTAAAAATTCTTTTTGAAACAGGATACTAAAATCATATTTTTAAAATAATGTTAAAATGTATTACGAAATATTGGTTTGTTATTTTCACCCATTTTTCTCTAAAAATATTTGATTTCTCAAATATGATGTAATAATTCACTAATTACCCAATTAATCATCCGATTATTTTATAATTACTACCCCACCATGTTCATAAAGATTATATTACCTTTCAGTCTTTATCTTGTTCATCGAATTATTTATCACCTTTATGTAAAAATTAATTAATCACGTGACCAAATTCTATATCATTTCCATTCATGAATTAACCCTTTAGGAATTATTATATGTGTTGTCAAATGCATAAAAATTAAGGATATTTTAATCATCATATTTATCCATTTATGGAATTGGGAATAATTAACATTTTGTATAAACGTGGTTTCAGTATGGATAATAATTAATTACTATGTCATTTTAATTATCTATTTTTTATTCATCCCATTAATATAATGAGTGAAATTTAAATAGTTAGTGATGAGTGTGTAAAAGAATTGTGTATTCCATTAATTATTCAGTTGTTCTCTTGTGGAAAACTATTTTGTATGCTTATTTTAAACCTTACGAGTTTATGTATGATGTTTTATCACGAGTCCTTGATAGTATGTTTATAATGTATAGAGTTAATAATTTTTTCACAATCAAATCATATATTATTATTAGTGTAATTATTTATTATAATGTTATCAATCGATATATTACTTTATTATATTATTGGTTATATGAAATTATTTTGTTATTATTTATTTCATCCATATTGTTCATTATATTTTTATTTCACGATTGATACTATTCTATTTTACCTCTTACAAAGCATTTGGACTCGTTATTTTTTTTATTTTCCCCATGAAATGAAGAAGAATATTATGATTGTTATTTTTTTAGTTATCATGTGTGGAGAATGTTTTTTTATATTTATTACTTTTTATAAAATATAGAAATATTAGTTTTGTTGGAAAATTTCCATTAAAAAGGAAGGATACTAGTGTACATTTTTAAAGGTTTTTCCAAACACCCAAAAACTAATAATCCAGATGGTATTGGTTTTATAAGTGAATCAATATTTTTCCATTGTTTTAATTATAGATCGTTATATTTTTCATGAATATTTTGGGTTCGAATGTACTATGTAATATATATGATTATTAGTATGAGACCCAAGAGTATGGGCCTGGGGGAACACATAAAAAAACTTGTATATAATCATATAAAGTATTTTTTGTAATCATGTAATATTATTTAGTATGATTACATTTTTAGAAATATCTCATTTCTCTTAATTATAGTTCAGAATGCAAGACATATTCCTCATCAAATACACATTTCATGTCCAATCATTCTTATATGTTGGATGTTAACATAACTCTTCCAAGCATTTTAAGTGTCTTATAGGGAAATTATATATTGATAAAATTTAATAAATTTCTAATACTCCACTATAATTTTTAATATTTTTAATATAGTATGATATTCCTTTATTAATATTTTTTCATTTCTCTATAATATGTCCAAATAATATAGGTAATAATATAAATCAACTAGATTTTAATTAAAATTTAGGTTCTTATTATGATGTTGGATATATTTTGGTTTTTAAACTATATTGGGTGATGTAAATTCCGTTAATATAGGATTAAATTCAATCATATTATAAAAATTAATTTATTTAAAAAAATTAGGTAAAATTGAAGAGTTGTTTAGAAGATTAATAAATACTTTCGTGTCCCAGTTCAACATTTTTTATGTGTTTCATCATTAGGGTGACCTAAGACTCTCTAAATTTATATTGAATAGTGAATGTTCCACCAAATTGGAATGAATTGTTAAAAATACCAAATAAGAGATAATGTTAGAACATTACATGATGATATAAAGTAGAAGAATGGAAATAAATTAATAATTATTTCCAAAATAAACAAAGAACATAACACACACACACACTAAATTGTTGTTTCCCTAACAACGATTAAGAAATTATTATATACCAACATATAATATAATTTCTATGCATTTCATGATTAAATTTGATCTATTTTTAAACCTTATACTCTTCCCAAGTAACATCATTCCATTAATATGTGAAATTTCAATGTGTTTTATAATTAATATCAAAATGAGTGGGTTGGTAAAAAATAGAATGTAAAAAAACAAATAAATAAAGAAAATAAGGTCCATGAAATATTAAAATATGGAGTTGTTTTGTGATATATATTTTAATGACATTATTGAAGGGTTATCTTACCCCTGATGAGTTTACTATTCTAAAATGTTGACTTTGTTCAGTAGAATTTGTTGATTCATGAAATCAAATATATTTATTTCACTATACCCCTTAATAATGTTTCACCTAGAACTAAACATTTTTCCAATAGTCTATTAGGTATTCTTACTGGAATGATAAATAAAATTGAACACCAATATCTCATGTGTGTCTTAAAAAAATTCCTTTATATTCCCCAATGAAATTAATATAATTTGACTCGAGGAATCTGAAATATATCATTGTAATTATAATAATCATTTTTATTTAATCATTAATAAACATTTAATTTAAATAAGAATCCCATAAATATTAAAATAAGGGAAGTATTTTAGAAAATAAATTACAACAAACTGGAAGAAATTCTTCCCTTGGAACAGCCTCTATAAGTGCATCTTACATTGGAATTATCTCCCTTTTCATAACATATCACCATGAGGAGGATGTTTGAAAGGAACACTTCATTGATTTTTCCTCTATCAATTGGTATTGTGAGCTCTATAAAGACTATATTAATGATAAAACCCCAAGATATCTCTATGATGACATAACACTTCAGCATGGATTAACATGAAAATTAATTATGAATTATGGTTGCTCAAAAATAAAAATATAAAATATTTTATGCATAAATATTTCACAAAACCAATTATAAGTCAGTTAAATGTGAGTAAACATCCATATCAAAACATTATAAAGACAAAATATATTTTATAAGTCCATATTCCGGTCTCCCAATTATCTTTTCAGATTATTCGACATATATAATCACATATTTATTTAAAATTCCCTGTTGAACTCCTAGAATTGGGTATTTTTGGTTTAAAAAAACCTCATTACGGATACTAATTGGGGTAATTTATGATAAAATTAAATATAGATAAATTAAATTAAATTTTTTTTGGATCATTCCATGAACATTTACAAAAATTTAAAGGTAATAATTTGCAAAATGGGAATACCATTAAAAATGTTTGTTTGAGTAACCATGTATTTTCGACCAATTTAATTCACCTTTAACATTTTCATTTCAAATATCCTCCAAATAATATTATAACAATAAAATAACAGAATTTTTTCTTTCTTATAAATATATAAATTTAATTAATTTCTTCTTATGGGATGTTTAATTCATTTTTTCTCTGAGAAATTAAAATAAATTTTTTTAATGGTTTGTTGTTAGCGTGTACTATAATATTGAATAAAGATTCAATCATGATTCTCAATAGTTAGGGATAAATCCCTTTTCTATTATTTTTTTCTGTAAATCATTTATTAATTTGATATAAATTTTTTTTAGTTAATATTTTTTTTATGAAAATAAATCGTTGTTAGATAATTTTTTTGGATTAGTTGATCATGTGATAATAATTTCAAATTTTATTAGTATTATATTATTTTATAATATAAATTATTAGTTATTAAATTATATTTCAACATCTTTTGATGATAATATACAATATAATCAGACCATTATTATGAGGCCATTCCTTTGGTGATAGGTTATTCATTTGGGTAAAGATACATGATATTATTCCTTTTTGGAACATGAATAAAGGAACATTGAGATGCCATTAATAATAATATTGAGTCTTGGACTCCATGATTATAGTTACTTTTTGATAGATTACCATAGTTTTGTGCATAATATGATATTATTTATATTTATCATTTGAAAATTTTGATATTTCGTACGACTATATGAACCTCTTACATATATGTAGTACTTACCGATTGAATAAACAATAATGGTTGAGGTTAGAGATAGTCTTAGTGATGATTCATTTGATGGTTGAGGTTGATGGAATGGGGAGTAGTCTATATGTTATGAGAATAATCTTTTTGGTTTTGGATGTGGAATTATATGGTGATAAGGTCCATTCGTTATTATTATTGATATTATAAGAGTGATGTTCTAAAGAGAGATAATATCATAGGCTGGTCTTAGAAATGGAAATTGGACAAGTAGGATGTTAGCTAGTGATACATCTATAATATGATATTTTTTTAATTTTATTTATTTAGTATTGGTGTTATATTTTTGGAAATACCCCAATTCTATATTTCGATCATTTCTTATGACTATATAATATTAGCAGTCATGTTCAATATTTCTATGCTGAATAGATGATGGTTGATCTCCATGAATGCGAATTTAATTTGGTTTTATTAGAGATTTTTAATTTTTGATTTGGATATGTCAGGGAAAATAGATTATTTATATAGAGGCTAAAATACAAAACATAGAGGATCATTATTTTCTATCGTGACTCCCCATAGTAAGACCACTGCCATGGAACACACTTTATTTGATGTTGATGATGAAATTGATATATAACATGAGGAATCATTAAGAAACCTTATAATTTCTGCATGATGTAGTGAAATACATTAATGAGGATAAATTATGTAATATTTCTTAAATAAAAAATTTATTTACAATTATTTTATAAAACATCACTAAAGAGGATGGTTGGTAGGAGATAGGGGAGGGAAAGAAGGCTAGGTTGTCTTATTTTAATTGATTTGGACACATTCATTATTTTTTTGTTTTTTACTATCATTTGATTACCATTAATTTTTTAGTTTATTATTTTTTTATATGATGATCTTTTTCAGTTTTTTATATCATTTGGTTTTTTCATAAATAGATTGGCCATCTTTGTATTCTCGTTGTCTATTATCAAAAGAGTGAAATTATTTCCTTTTTTGGGGTATATGGTTATAAGTATGAATAGAGATAAATCATGGGACATGTGGGAATTTTATGACATTATATTTTGGTTTTATTATAAAACTCTATATAATCACATCTGATGAGTTATGATTTACTATGCGGTTTACTAAATTCAGTAATTAGGGTATGCTAGCTATCAATTACATATATTTGGGACTTATTTTTTTCTAGGTGTCCCTGGATGTGAATTTGGAGGAGTTTTTTCTAATATATGTGATGTAATTAGGGTATGATCTTTTAGAAGGATTGTTGAGTTATTTGTTTAGTGGTTGAGTTTCAATTATAACATATTTTGTCACAACCTAAACCTGGAATTTCATTTATTCCAATCCATTCTTAGTTTATAATCATTCAGACAGGGTTTTGGTATTTTCCTTATGTGATTTTTTTATTTACGTAAGTTATGGGTAGATTTTTTTTGAGAAATTTTTGTTTTCATCTTGATAGTATGTGGAAAATATTCAGTGTATGGGTAGGGGAAACCGTTCACCCCAACCTAGGAATTCATGAGGAAAGTGTTCATTTTCGATAGTGGCAATGAAATATTGGTTCATGGTTTGGAATACTATGAAGCCAAACCATGAAAGTTTCCTAAGACAATAAAATAGGTAAGATATTATTTTTTCCTCTACTGTTTTAACACTATTTCCAGTATCACCTCCCTTTGATGACCAATGTGCACCATGTGAGCTCACTAGATTTCCTCTCCTGGCACTCCTTTTCCAGGAGAATTATTTGAATTGATATACTGTGAGTTCTTCATGGGTTTTGTTCGATTTATTTATATCTATCCCCTCCTATCTTGGTTTCGTGGATCTTCCTTGGTGGGATTTTAATGTAGAGAACCCCCAATAGAGAGTGATGACATGGGGAATATTTTTTCATGGTATGAAGATGTACAAATTTTCTATTGGGAATGTTTCTTCCTTCTCCTAACATTTGGTTGTGTCCGCACATTGTTGATGTATGTGATTCCTACCATTCCATTTCTAGAACATTTCATTGATCTCTATATTTCCATGAATGTTTTAAAATGTTATAATATTTATTTTTAGGTTTTTTATATTTGTTTTGTTTTCTTATGACGGTGATTTAGAGCAAAATGATTTTACATGGGTTATTTTTTTTGTATATTTTAATGCATGTAATGTGATTAATTAAATTCTATTTGTTTTATAAATGTTAAATTGACAACTTGTGCTCTTATATACCCTTAATTTTATTTTTATATCATTTTTATAAGAACAATTGGGTATGATGGGTGGTTTGGGTTCCTCTCACTTCATGACAAATTTTGGATATTTTTTGGAAAGGTTCTTTTGGTCTTTAAATTCTTGTTGGAGATCTTCTCATTGGGTGACATATTATATGGGTTTAAATGAAAGTAGTGTTTCTTATCATGTTATATTATTTCATGGAAATGTGATGAGTATCATTAATATTTTTTTGGGTTTTATAAGAAAACATTTAAATGGGTTTGGGGGTTTCAAATGATGTGTTGGATTCTTCTGAAAACAACTATTCTTTATCAGAGATTAATGTGGCCCATTCGGAACATTGATTAAAACGGGTTCTTCCTTGAATAATGGATTTCTAAAGGAATATCCACTATTCCGACTTTCTTCTCTAAAATGGGTACTTTAGTCCAAAATGGACTGTTGGTGAATTATGGGACTTTTAATGTTGTTTCAAATGTGTTTCTAAAATCATGTCTTTTTTGTCACATTGAGATGTGGTTTAGTTAAGTGTTGTAAAAAGGAATGTTTGGTGCTTTCTGTGATGTTCAACGTTTTAAAATTTTCTTGATAATTATATTTGATTTAAATATAAAGGCACATTTTTCATTGTACATGTGAAATTTTTAATTTATATTGACATTATAAATGTTTTGGGAATATATTTGTATATGTATATGGATTGGAGATGTTAATGGTCTGGTAGACACTTTGTGTTTTCACTAATATTTTGGTTTAATATTGGGGGATGGGAAGGCCTAATTTTCACCTTATGATGTTTTGGTAATTAGTTTTGGAAATCACGTGACATTAGAGACCATCATTAAACTTATCATGTTTTAAAACTAATTATTAAAAACATGTGTATTGTGATGACCCAATTTTTTTTTGATGTTATATCGAATGTGGGTTTGAATATGGAAAATAAATAAATAAAAGTGTGATTTAATATTTTGATGATCCTTTTTGTGAAATAAATGGATTTTCATGTGTGGTTGTGATACTTAGCTTATGTTTGGAAACACTACAACATTGGATGTGATCTACTCTAGTGGCATGTTCATGGGAATGTGGATGCCATTGAGTTATGACTTGGAGAGAACTAGACCTTTGGATTGGATCTCCTTTAGTGGATCATGTGTGTGAACAATGTGGGTTACCATTTATATACCAAATTTTCATTGATTATTATTATTATCATTGTATTTCTAGGCATCATCTAGAGCGTCATGTGATGGTTTCTTTTCAACCAAAATTATATGAGTTAGTACATCCTCTAACATGATGGGGCTTTGTGAGATGCCCCTAGATTATCTAGTTTAGAGTGTCCATTTGGTTAATGACTATAAATATACACCATATGGTAGTATGTGATTCCAACTTGGGAGTCTTATGGATTTCCTCAAAGGATATTCAAGAGTTTATCATGATCTACTATCAATATATTCTATTTTTTTTTCTTTTTCATGTAAGATATTAGTCATACTAACTTTTTTATTTTTTTTATAGTTTAATTTTTGAACAACCCCTTTTTTATTATTTGGTAATTAATCAACTTGTATTGGTTTTTCAGTTAGGTTTTGAAAAGTAAAACTATTTTGAAAAGGAATGATGCATGTGTGGTTTTGAAATGAATGTGTGGAAAGAGTTTTCTGGTTGTTAAAAATGATTAAATCTATGTTTATGGAATTTTTTCACACTAGAGATTGTGAAATATTTCAGGAAAGGAAATTTATGAAATATGTAGATATTTTATATTGATATATTTAACCTCACACCATACTTATTCCACTCGACATTGGAAGATTATAGGTGTTTTATAGTTCCAGGTATCTCATTCATGTGTTTCCCTTGGAGAAAGATGGTATTGTGGTTGTTCGTGACTAAGAGGCCCTATGGAAATTTTTTTAGGATTGTTTGGTCCTAATTTTTTATTTAGTTATGTTTTCACTAGTTTTTGTATATGGTTCATCTTTTTATATTTATTGTTATTAAATGTTGATGGTTATGAGGTGTGCGTAGTTTTGACTAGTTTATCTTGTTTTGATGGGGATAAATCATTCCCAATGGTTTATATTGATTCAAAAAAGTAGTTTCTTTTAAATGATTATTATGAAACACCTTAATACCATGTCTTAGATTGGATCATTTGTGGGGATGTATAACATCCCACCTGGGTTACAATGAAAATTATATTAGAGAAGGCTGTTATTATTTGGGATTACAGGTAACTTGGAGAATATGACAATCAGGATCTTGTAGGTAGTTATGAGAAGGATTTAATTAACCCTTGACGGTAATTAAGTTCACTTTTTTAGGGGATGTCTGAAATTTGAGTCTTTCATCATTGTTTTTTTGGGATTGAGGAAATAAAATGGAGGTGAGATGGTGTTAAGTTGTGATATCACATTGAGTTTTCACCCATTTTGATTATTAATACATGATTATTGTTCCTATTACTTTTTAACTCTTGATTGGGGTATGGAACACTAACCATGTCACTAGCTTAGCTATGGCCAGTTATACCTCATTATAATAATTTTGGGTGAGATGTGATTTGGTTTGTTATGGTTGGTGCGGTTCAATTTTGAATGGGGAATATGTTTATTGGAAAAATATGATTACGAAAAGGGAAAATTATTTTAGAGAATATTTTTAGTTATAAGGATAGTTTATAAAATTGGATGTATTTATTTCATGTATTCTCAAATATGAAATAATGGAGTATACATGATAATGTCATTTATATTAAAAATAGATTGAATTATTGTGTTTTCAATAAAAAGGAATATGTGACACATGGTATTCCTTATAGAAATTCACATAAGTGTGGTATTTGTTGAAAGATCATTTTGTAATGTGTGCATAGATAATCTATGTCAATTATGGATGAACACATATGTGATAGTTAATAGGATTACATGGAGCATTTTATAGAATCAAAAGGTTTGGGGATGTGTTTTCATTGAAAATTAGTTTCTTATTTTGTAAATAAAATGGAATTTGTTTTTTGGAATGGGTCCTTCGAAGAAGTTTTTTTTGAATTGGAAATGGAAACAATGACTCATTAAAAGTGTATTTTTGTTGATTTGTGATTTTTCTATTCTGGGAATTTTTTTTGATGGATATGTTTATTTTGGTTATGCTTTTCTATTGACTTTGATTCTGGTATTTTTTTCATTATGTTTTGTCAGAATATGCCTCTCAGAATGGTTCCCAAGGTATCTTATGGGTATAATACATTTTAGGGATCCTCTAGGAAAATTCCATAAATTTGGGTTTATCACAGGCCATTAGAGGATGTTGAATGGATTGAGAATGTTGAGTGTGTCTTTAGATTGATGGATACTCCAAAAGATGTGAAAGGGTGCTCTGTTCTGGGTCTGATAGGGGGTCTCATATTGTATTAGTTGAATGTGATTTCTCATTCATCTATAAGTGTTGGGTTGACATGGTAGTTGTTTAAGATCATTAATTTCTAATAGTTTATACGAGAGGAGGTGAGATGAAATAAATGGAAGGGCACATGAGTAATCAGCAAGGTCAATAAACCGTAAAGGCCTATGTTGACTACAACAACAAACATAATTTATTTTCTCAGATTGTAGTGTAGAAAAATTAGTTCAATGATATTATTTTCATTTGGGGCATTCATATAGATGTCAAGGAGAAATCCTTATTCTCAAAATATCTTCTTTTTCGAGAAATTGCAAGATGAGGTGTTCATAACAGAATTTATAATAAGGGCTACAATAGTGGTGGTTGATGAAACTATTTTTCACAGCACTCGTGGAGGTCCCCCATATGTTGAGCGGGGTACGATAGAGGAACCTAATCCTGTGGAGTCCTTTTCATTGGTTTTGGTTTCTAGTAATTCAATACATTCCCATGTATGTTTTTAGTTTGGTATGATTAGGTATTCAAATTTTTCTTGTTGCAATACTATGAATATTTTTTCGTATTTGTGGCTGTTTAGGTCATAGTGAAGAATTTTATAATAAGAATTTTGTGAATAAAATAGTGTCTTGGTAGGAAGATTTCATCTTTTGGATGTAGGGAGGAATATTATTTAGATATCAGGTGCCCATATTTAGGCCTCAGAGTGATGATTTTCACATAGTTCATAATTTGCAGTGGTGTGAGAAACCATGGTAATGTTTTTGTTTCTAGTTTTGGAGTGGAGACAGTATATTCTTCTAGTTTCAGTTTTAATTATTTTGTAAATTTATTATTCCTTTCTACAAATGTTATATTTTTGATAATTTTTAAATTGAGTGGTTATGTTAATTTGAATTTTAGAGATTAATTTGGGGTTTCCCATTTGTGTTTAATTATATCATTGATTGGTTGGTTCTTGTTTTAGTTAGTTCTCAATTATAGATTATTGAGTAATTTAGTGAAGATAAATCTTAGATATGTTTGTTTTTTAGGTTTTAGTTTTTTTCAGTAGTTTTCCACTATTTTTTAGTTGTTTGGAATATGTTAGAATTTTCAAGTTCTTGTGGAAGAGTTTCTTAACATGTGTGATAATGGTTGGGTTGGATCATTTTTGGAGTTCCCATGATGGGCTAGTCTGAAGTCTACCTATGTTTAAAATATGGTTCTTTTTGTGGGGAGAACCCTCTCTTGTTTTCCCATTGTTCTTTATGATGTGGGTTTCCCTATATATGGTTGGGTGTGAATTGATATGTTGAAGGTCACCACGAATTTATGGTTTTTTTTTCAAAAATTTTAATAATTTTCTATTAATCTATGTTTATCATTCCTATTGTTGAATCTCTAGTAGAAGAAATTGTTTGTGATTGGGAGAATAATCGCACATAGGACGTGGAAATTATTATTTTTTAATTTCCTTGCATAGGATCCATTAGCTGAGGTTTGGGATTATCTCGTATTTGATGTTTTGCGTTTTGGACGATTTTAGGTAACTTTTTGTTGAGAAATTGTTATTTTGGTCTTAACACCAGGTGGCTTATTTTTGGCACATGATTAGGTGAAATAGTTCACCCATACCCCAAAAAATTTGCCGAAAATTTTCATTTTGGAAATTCAAAACAACATAGTAGTCAAATCGTTTGGAAAACCATACGGGGAAAATATGTGACATTATTATCTATGGAAGTGAGGGAAGCACAGTTGGTGTAGAGTTTGGAAAAATATTGGGGAAAACAATGCATGTTTCTGAGGTCACTAGAAGAGAGAAATTACTCCTTTTACCATCCAATGGGTTAACATTATTTCTTGTTTATCCACCTTTTATCGATCTAGGCACACCATGGGAGCTCCCCATATTCCCTCCATTGGCTCTTATTTTACCATGGATAAATTTTAAAGGATCTAAGGTGATATCTTAGAGATTTTTTGTCAATTTCATCATCTTATTCCAATTTTTTCATAGTTTCATAGAACTTCCTTAGAGGGGTTCCATCATGGATGAAATGTAAGGGTGTAGGTTGAGGTTCAATTTTTTTCATGATGTAAGGGTGCAAAGAGTTTCTATCAAAACTGGTTCTTCATACTCCTGATGTATGGTTGCATTCTCAAGGCATTGAGGTTGGTGTTTCCATCAATTTATTTTCTACCACATTTCATTGATGCTTGATATTTCCTTGTATGATACAAAAATGTTATAATAATTCAAGAGAAGGGTTGGATAAATTTGTTTATTTTTTTATGATGGAAGGTTGGTGAGAAATGGTTTCTAAGGGTTTATATTTATTATGACTATATATTAACACATGTAAGGTTTTAAATAAATAATATTTATTTTCTCAATTTGAAATTGAGAACTTGTGTTGTTATTTTTCCTTGGTTGTATTTTTGATTACTTGATATAAATGATAATTTAGGAAGAATGTGTGCCTTGGGGGCCTATTTATGGATTGAAAAATTAAGGAAATATGTTTTAGAAAGGTTCATCATGACATTAAATTCTTATTGGTTATATTTAATTTTTATAACTAATTATTTTGGGGTAAAGGAAAGTGGTGTTTCTAATCATGTTAGAAGATTTCATGGACTCTTGAAGAGTTTCATTTAATGTTGTTTTGGGTTTACTTAATAGAACTTATAAAATGTTTTTGGGATTTAAAATGATGTGTTGGATTTTTTTGGAAACATTTGGTCTTCATAACGGATTCTTGATACTCGTTCGACACATTGATAAAAAAGGTTCATCCTTGAACCATAGTTTTATAAAGTCTTATCCCCACTCTCCTCTATGTTTTCCAAAGTCATTACATTATTCCAAAAGCGTGGGTGGTTACTTTTTTGGACTTTTAATGTGGCTTCAACTGTGTTTCTGAAATCATCTTCCTTTTATAGCTTTTAGATTATTTTGGTAATGTATTAGAACAATTTGGTTCTTATCATGTTGTTGAATGTTATCTCTTTATCTTGAGAATTGTGTTGGAAACAAATTTAAAGGAATATCTGGAATTTTCTATATGAATATGGTATTTTATATTAAATTTAAAAATTGTGGGGGAATGGATTTATAAATGTACTTGGATTGAAAATGATAAAGGCCTTGTCGGAACAATTTTTTCTCTTTGAATGGTGGGTTTAATAATGGGTGAGGTGATGGCCAGATTAGAACTATATTATGTTTTTGGAATTTTTTTTGAACTCATGTAATTCATGGGAACGGTATGAATCCTTGGATGATTTATAAAATATATTAAAAAATATGGAAGCCTGAAGTCCCAGTTATTATTTTGAGGTGATTGAGACAGAGGGATTGATTTTGAAAATTTATATTTACATGTGTTCTTTAATTATTGAATGATCATGTTTATGTAATAATAGTATTTCCATGTGTTCTTAAGATACATAGATTATATATGGGACCACTATAACTTTGGATGGGACCCCTCTATTGGATTATGAACCAAATCAATGTGGATACTGAATTATCACATGAAAACCAATAGACCATTAGATGAGATCCTCTCTAGTGGATTGTGCAGGAGACAATTCTAGGTTACGGTTTCTATATCATGTTTTATCTAAGTATTATTATTTTCATGAGATTCTTGGGAATAATATAGAGGGTTGAGTGAATTTTTCTTATTGTCCACGATTATACGGGATGGTACCCCCATGACATGATGAGGCAGGGACGTAACTGCCGCGGGATTGGCTTATTTAGAGTGGACAGTTGGTTATTGACTATCATACTCCACCATATGTCAGAAAGTTATTTTGGTTTTAGTATGGCGATCCATTTCCTCTAGAAATGTTCTTGAAATGATCTTCATATAAAATGTGTATATTCAATTTTTTCTACTATATTTTGGATAAAAGAACTCATGTTTATTCTAACTTGTTTTTGATTTATTTTACTTTATGAACACCCCCTTTTTGGTTCATGGTGTGGATAGCACTTGATTTTTTATTTTTATTTAGGTTGTTTAAATTAAAACAATTTGGAATAGGAATGTATTGCAAGTATAATTGAAAAGGGAATGTGTGGAACGATGTGCTTGGTTTTTTAAAATGATTAAATGCATGTCTTATGAATGTTTTCAAACTATTATTTGTGGATTGTTTGAGGAAAGGAAAGGCGTTGTATCTATCGTGATTACCTAATTATATATTTAATATCACTTCATACTTATTACACTCAATGTTAATATAAATGAGCTATTTTACTAGTTCATTTTTTTGGTTTGTTTGTTTTATCTTGGATAACTTTAGTTTTGTGGTTGGTGGTGACCAAGAGGTCACATAGAGACTGTGTTAGCATTCTTTGGTGATAATTTTGTATTTAGATATTTTGTTAAAATGTTTTTTATCTAGATCATATTGTTATATTTATTGATATTTAGTTTTGTTTGTTATGCATAAATAATAGATTTGATTATTCGATCATGGTTTGTTTCGTATAATCATTTCCATTGGGTTAAATTGATGTTCGATACTATCATCATGTATTTAGGGATTGGGAATGACCTTCAATAAATGTCTTAGATTGGGATGGGTGTTGGGTTTTATGGCATCCCGGCTTGGTTTGTGACAAATTTTCATCCTCCCATTATTTGCATTCTATTACACATGATTAATAGAACTTATTTTATCAATTCAAGTGAAGTAATTTTTCAATGTCCTTTGAATCACTCCATTCACACACACACATAATGAGGTTTCACTTTTTGGGGTAGATTTCATATTTTATTTCAGTTGTTGGTATCACTATGGATATAGATTCTTATCTTAGTTTTAGTATTATAAACACGGTCAGTAAATTTTATAGAGTTAGTCATGTGAGTTTTGTTTGAGGGCAATATATTTAATTTTTTTCTATTACTATATTACTCATGTAACATCTAGGTTTCATCCTATTTTATTATTAATTATCCACATTAAATATATATAAATTTATAATTTTTCATTTTTGATCATTGTTTTATCACGTAAAAGATATTATTGGTTCTATAATCGAAGCCTTATATTCCAATGGGATAATAATTTATTATTTAAATGTTTTTTACTGTAAATTTTATTTATGGAATATGATAAAATGTTTTTCTATTTAGGAGAGTTTTTTATCATAACATTTAATTCCAAATCTCCCCAAAAATATTTTTGACCCTCACAGCTTTTAGACAGCCTCTAACATATTTATCAGCAATATTAAAGTAATTGTTAGACCATAGATCTACCACCACACATCAGATACACAATTGGGAGTTAGAATGTGGTATATGATCATGTTTTTTGGTTCAAAATTAGTTATATACATGTAGATATAGGAGTTAAAAACATTTGTTATATAATGGAATTATTCTTGGAATGTAATGCTTAAGTTGATACCAATGTTACAGGTGGACATGTAGAGTTTGGATTGTGGATATTATGTAGAATAATTTTTATACATAGAATCCCATTATTGTTTGGACGATAAATTATATATATCATTGGGATTGGTTATGACCTTGAAACATTTCTCATGCAACATAATATAGAAATGATTAGATCCAAAAACAGAAACCTTTTGTGGATGTATACTGACATAAAAAATCAATAGGATCAATTATTAATTGAATAAGCATAATGAATCTTCATTTAAAAATAATATATTATAAGTGTTCAATAGATAATTATAGATTGGAAGGAAATTCTTGAAGTTATAAATTATTGCCTCCTATTTTTAATAGAAATCATTGGGACATGGTTTTAAAGAGTATTGGATTTAAAAAAACTTTTTTCCTTATAAAATTTAGGTTTTCACAAATCATATATATATATATTCGTAGATTAAATTATTACATAAAATGGATCTTGATTTGGGATATTTGAAAATAGAATAGGTTTTTTGAACTTATAGTGTGTTAGGAGAATTAATTCAGATTTTAATTTTAATATACATTTTTATATTGTAGTAGTTTTAATAAAAATAATGGGATAAGATAGATATGTCACATATTTATAAAAAAACCCATTGATCCTATTGGGGTTATTAAGATCATTTATTCGATTTTCAGGGTATGTTAAATATTTTTTATATTGTTTAAAAATAATAAATTGATACCTGCATAAAACATGTTTTCTTATTTTTTTATTTTGAATTGAGTGCATCCCCAGTATTTCGATAATCATGTTTTGGTCTATATTTCATGATTAATTAGGGAATCCCATATCAATAAGTCTTATCATGTAGGTAGTTTGTGTAATATCAATGTAGCTAAATATATAATTTTTAAAATTTATATATTTTTCCATTCTGATTGGGAATTAATAGAAAATATTTTTGGTGGCGATCACTGTTAGATGAAATTAGCCATTGTTTGTCAATTTTTAATAGCGGGGATTTAAGGAAGACTATATTTTCAAATTATTTTTAGTATTTTTGTACTTATTATTTTTTTCATATGGCGTTAGGGTTTTTTTGTGGTTGATTCATGTAGATATCACAATGGATTAGATCTATGTTTTCAGGGTGTTAATAGGTAGTTATATTTAATTTAATATTAGCAAGGTAATGTCAATCATGTAGAGTTCTTTTAGGATTTTAGTAATTTAGACATATGACTACTATCATGCATTGTGATTTGTATGTGGAGTACCTCTGTGGGAACATGATGATTGTTTTATATTTAATATTATGGAAAAGTAAAAAATGAATACTAATATATGTTTACAATTATTATGGAATTATAATAAAGTAAATTAAAAATGAAAAAAAATATTATATTGGTGTGTTTTAACATCCAACAACATCATTTTAAATGAAAAAGACTAGAGATCATGATTTTAATTAATTTTTTTCTTTTCAATTTAATGTTTTTCATTTGGTAAAATTCACGATATTCTAGAATATTTTAATAGGCTTAATACTGTATTTTGAATGTGATTTTGGATGAAAGAAAAAAAATAAAGGTGATTTTATTCTTGGGAAGAATATCATGGAGTTCGTCAGAGGCTTCTAAACCATATAAAAGTCAAATTTATTGGATCTAATATCTTGTTGGTTGACTAGTGTGGAAGCACCATAAGATGGTGCTATCCATATCCAAGTGGAATAGAAGGCAGATCCTCTAATTTATTATACATGTTCTTTAAATTGTTCCTTATTTATCTAGGAGTTTTTCTTATTATTTCGTCACAAAAACTCAAGGTAATATCACCCCCTTTTTATATTGTTTATCATATTATCACTTCTCCCCCAATTACATAATTGCTTGCAAGGTTATTGGACAAAAATTGCATTTAGTGATGGTAGAAATATAATTTTTTAATAAGGAATTTTGTACAACATGTAGATGATTGTTAGCATGGATGAATTATCAACATTTCACACTATTCATATTATGTTATTTTATTTGATATATTGATATGTATTATATAAATTTTGGTACAATTTATTGATTGATTCATGTTGGATAATTGAGTAAATTGTTTACAGAGGATGTGATTTCATATTTATGAGTTGTATCTTCTCAAGGATTTTTTGATAATGATGTATCCCTGTAATATTATTATTGATAATTCCATTTTATATTTTTTTTAAATTTAACATTTTATTAACATATGAGTTGTTAGTGAAATAAAAGGTAGTTTCGGGTGTGGTGGGTTCTCTCCCGAGACAGGATTAAATTATTTGAAGTGTAAAATATGTTTATAGATAATATATAATGTATATAGTGAACATTTAGATAATTTTATGATTTATTAATATTGTTAATATTATCTACAAAGTTCGTTTTCATGGAGTTATTTAATTTAATTACTTCATTGGAATATACTAAAATAAATTTTCTGATTTTTATTAAATATGAGATTTATTTAGAAATTTGTGAAGACCCAGACCCCCCTTGGTCCCTTCCTTTGCCAAAAATCCGGTTTCCTTGCGGGGTACCGATCGGTGAGACCGATCGGCGAGACCGATCGGTGAGACCGATCGGTGAGACCGATCGGTGAGACCGATCGGTGAGACCGATCGGCGAGACCGATCGGTGAGACCGATCGGGGAGACCGATCGGTGAGACCGATCGGCGAGACCGATCGGTGAGACCGATCGGCGAGACCGATCGGTGAGACCGATCGGCGAGACCGATCGGTGAGACCGATCGGCGAGACCGATCGGTGAGACCGATCGGCGAGACCGATCGGTGAGACCGATCGGCGAGACCGATCGGTGAGACCGATCGGTGAGACCGACCGGTGAGACCGATCGGTGAGACCGACCGGTGAGACCGATCGGTGACACCGACCGGTGAGACCGATCGGTGACACCGACCGGTGACACCGATCGGTGAGACCGATCGGTGACACCGATCGGTGAGACCGATCGGTGAGACCGGTCGGTGAGACAGATCGGTGGGACCGATCGGTGAGACCGGCCCTGCCAAGTTGTTCCAGTAATGTTCCTTTTTCGCAAATAGGGTTTTAAACCCTATTCTTCCTTGCTAAAAATATCTTGGAAATCCGAAACGCGCGCAAAGGTCTTAATTAAATGCTTCATTAATTCATGGGTCTGTTAAAACCACCCAGCACCATTAATGATGAGTCAAGCCACGTGGTCAACCCACGACTCCCTCGTCTTCCGTGGTTTTGTGTTTTCATCTCAACCGTCCCCAGCCCTTATAATTAAGGGTTAGGCCGTGGTTTTCCCCCTTCTTCGATCGTGGCCCTTCTGGTGCATCGGGACCGCCGCGTCGTTATCCGTAAAGTTCCGCGCCCCCAGCCTAAACGTCGATCATCCATCAACAGGTAGGGAATTTCTCTCGTCTCTCACCTTTGTGTATCATGCGGGGTGGGCGTTACTTTTGTTCCTATGGAATTGGTTGAACCAAACCCTAATGAAGATACTAAACGAAGTTCTAAAGAAAGAAGGGGAAGGGGTTGTGATCGTTGTTTATGCTTTATCTTGTGATCATCCCTTTTGTTGTACTGGTCTATGTTTTCTGAAAATTGAGGCCGTTGGTGGTCGTGTGTGTGCACTTGAATCCCCTCGTGATGTTTTAAATGGGTTGCTGAAATTGTGAACTCCTGCTGTGAAATTGGTTAATCACGTATACCCGGCTGAATAATTGAAAGCACCAGGATCAACCCTTTTGTGATAACTAACGGATAGAACACATGGAATTTTTGAAATCATGGAGTGTGTTAAGTCGTTTAAATCTGAAAATCCCTGACTCGTGTTGGTAGTGGTTGTTGGTTGTTTTCCCTTCGGGCCGTTTGCTGGAAATGTGGGAGGGGATGGGATCCCCCGTTCTTTTTATACTCTCGGTGGCTGTGTGAATTTGGGGGATGGGATCTCCTGTTGGCATGGTTTCAGTGGTTGTGGGTTTTTATCACAAACTGGGGAGAGATCCTCTGTTGGCAGAACCGGGTGTGAGTGTTTTGGTTGATCTATGCTTGAAGTTTTCCTTGGTTATGCTTATGGTAGTTGCCCAGTAGTGCTTAAAATTAATTGAACATTTGACTGAACGTGAAACAAGAATGGGACAAATGGTTTTGTGGGCAAGGGTCGTGAATTGTGACTCGGGCGTTGTGGTATTGTGTTCTGTAGGTTGGCTAGGAAAACCTAAGTTTTGGGTGAGTGTTTGTTACCTATATCTATACTTGTAGCTTTGTGTTTCTTATTCGCGCCCCACCCCAGTTGAGCACTTAGTGCCGAACACCCCCATTTATGGGGGAAGGGTGTTTTTCCCAACACTATACTTAGTGGCTGGTTATTAGCTCCTTTTCTTCTCCCTTTCCTGGATAGCCCAAGTACCTTCGGGCAGGCTGTGATGGCCTGAAGTCCATTATTAGCCCAAGAACCATCGGGCAGGGTGTTGTGGTGGTTGGCCAGGTGTGTGCGGCAGGTGGTTTCCCAAGTGTCTTCGGGATGAGGCCCAGGTGTTTTCGGGTGTGGCAGTGGATTCTTTAGCCCAGGTGTCTTCGGGCGTAGCGGTGGTTGTTCTGGCCTAGGTGTTTGCAGGCATGGTTACTTGTGACAGTTGAGGCCCAGGTGTGTGCGGGCGGGATTTGGCAGTGGGACTGCGTGTGGTTGTGGCCCAGGTGTGTGCGGGCGGGTGTGGCAGTGGGACTGCGGTGAGAATGGCGGGATTGGTCCGATGCGTAGGATGTCTCAATAACCAGTGGGAAAGTGGCGCGGGGTACCCAAACATCGATGTGCTCTTATATATATATTACTTGACTTGCGTTATTTGGGGAGCGAACCTTGGTGAGGCTTGGGATGGATAGTTTCCTTGTTAGGTGTTTGGTTTACTCTTTCTCACGGGACTTTAGTACGTTTCCCCCACTTGTGCACGAGAGTCTTGGTTTTCCCTACTGAGTGTACTTGTATGCTCACCCTACGTTTACTTTCAGGTTTCCAGGAGGGCTACCAGGGCTGCGCGGGACCCTATTAGTCGGACAGTTGGAGTTGTTGCTGTTGTCGTACCTTTGTTTTCTTTTGGTATTGTACTTGAGAGCTTCTTTTTCCTTGTACTTGTACCTTGTTGTAAACTGTTTAAACATGCATGTGGGAATGGTTTACTTTTGGCTTTACTTTTCTTTCTATCTTGGTGTTGTTGGGTTTTCTCCTCCTTATCTTTCGATCCTATAAAATAAAAAGGGTAATGCCTTCCATTTGCGAGAACTTCCTATACCCTTGGTGCTAGTCGCCACTCCGGGACCTATTGAAGGCGGGTTTCGGGGGTCATTATCTCTCCTTCAACTCAAAGAAGGAAGGGCCTGGCAATCTGCTGACCCTTCCCTCCTTTTGGTGAAGGCGGGTCGTGACAGAATGGTATCAGAGGAGGTTGAGAGATAGGACGGAGTCTGGAGTTAGGCACAGTAAGTATTTCATGGGATGGTAAGGCAACAGCGTTGGGTGACCTTGGTGCGTGAAATAGGCCAGGGAGGACCGGCTAGGACACGGGATTTTAGGGCCCCCCGTGATCCGATGCAAGGACTCTGGACCTACCGAACGACCAAGTGAAGCCACACTGATTGCAGGGTAGAGACCCTAGGAAAGGTACATGCATCATAAATGACTTGTGTTCTTGTGTTTCTGGGATGTCTTGGGAAATTAAGAATAAATTAAATCTTAATAAGTTTTGAGAACGGTTTTCTTTGCACTACTGGGCTTAGGTATTCCTTGTTTACCTTGCAGCTATGTCACCTGGAAGGCGACCACGTGTGGTACAGGCGATCGAGACTCCTGAGACTACCTTGGCCAATCAGCAGAGAGCTGATCGGGAGGAAGAGGACGACCGGTGGCAGAAGACTCTTCGAGCCTTTCAGCGACAGGCCCTCGAGAAATATGAGGGCAGCACCTCCGACATGAAGACGGAAGGCTGGCTGGAGGAGCTAGTCATAGCCTTCGGCCTGATTCGGGCCCCGACAGAGTACTGGGTTCCTCTGGCTGTTAGCCAGATGCGAGGAGCGTCACGTCAGTGGTGGATGCTTCACCTGGGGAGTAGGAAAGAGTCTGAGGTTGCTTGGGCGGAATTCGAGAAGGAGTTCCGGGCGGAGTTTCTCTCCTCGACAATGAAGGCGGAGAAGAGACAGGAGCTACTCTCCCTCCAGCAGGGGAGCATGTCCGTGAGGGAACTTGGAATCAAGTTCAAGGACCTCCTACGTTTTGCTCCAGACCTCTTTCCCGATGAGGAGTCTCGGGCAAGACGTTTGGAGGAGGCGCTCCGACCCTCCCTCCAGTATGCTGTTACTCCCTTTACCCTTCCGACATACTTAGAGGTTCAGAAGAAGGCCGAAGTGGTGGAAAGGATGCACACTCTAGGCGGACTGTCACGAGAAGGGATCCAGCTGGGACCATCGAAGGGGAAGGCCGTCAGCACCAGGCCCCCAGCATCGGGACCCTCCAGGTTCCGACCCGCAGGGAGCAGGCCGCAGCAGTTTCAGTTTCGATCCCCTGGCCCACGTTCTTTTCCTTCGGGCTCGGGACCACGGTGCTTCATCTGCGGGAGCCCTGGACATCTTCGGAGTCAGTGCCCCGATCGGGTGCAGTACAGCAGTGGCAGTCATCCCCAGCATCCGCCACAGCAGCAGTTCCCAGCCAGACCCTTCCAGCAGCAGCAGCAGGGACAGCGAGCTCCCGCTCCTCCGCAGACAGACATAGGAGGGGGAGGCCGACCTCAGGGCGCTCCCCAGGGACCTCGACCAGGGCGTGGTCGGGGAGGTGGCCGACAGCCGAGGGGTAGGGGAGCTGGGCGTGGACAGTTACACGCCGCAGAAGCAACAGTTCCAGCAGGGCCAGAGGTTGTTCGAGGTACGATCAGTGTGTTTAGCACTCTTTCTTATGCTTTGTTCGATACCGGAGCTTCGAACTCCTTTGTTGCACCCAGTCTAGCCCGCGCCTTGGGTCTAAATGCCGAGAGACTTCCAGTGCCCCTGGTGTTGAGCACACCAGTTGGAGGTCAGACCGACTTGCTGTTCGTTTGTCGGGGATGTAGACTGATGTTGGGGCCACATCAGTCGGTTAAGGATCTCCTTCTGCTACAGATTCGGCCGTACGATGTCATCCTAGGCATCGACTGGCTATTTTCTGTGTGCGCCGTCATCGACTGTTTCCAAAGGAGGGTGGTGTTCTCCGGTTTGGACGGCCAGCGTGTTACTTTCACCGGCAAGCGGAGCTGTCCGAAGGGAAACAGGAGGGAGGAACCTCTCCTCTCCTTGTTGACCGAACTGACGATAGAATCAACAGATGCGGAAATGGTGGAAGTACCAGAGATCGTTCGTGAATTTATGGACGTCTTTCCTGAAGAGGTGACGACTCTACCCCCTCGACGTGATATCGAGTTCGGGATAGACCTGCAGCCCGGCTCTCGACCAATCTCGATGGCTCCTTACCGGATGGCACCTTCGGAGCTACGGGAGTTGCGGATACAGATTGACGATCTGATGAAGAGGGGTTATGTTCGTCCAAGTGCATCACCGTGGGGTGCCCCAGTCTTGTTTGCGAAGAAGGCAGATGGTGGCCTCAGGTTATGCATAGATTACAGGAGGCTGAATCAGGTAACAATCAAGGACCGCTACCCTCTTCCGAGGATAGATGATCTTTTCGACCAGCTGAAGGGGGCAGGATGGTTCTCGAAGATCGACCTGTGATCCGGGTACCACCAGCTGAGGGTGAAGGATAGCGACGTCCCGAAGACGGCGTTCAGGTGCAGGTATGGGCACTTCGAGTTCGTGGTCATGCCCTTTGGTGTTACGAACGCCCCGGCCGTGTTCATGGGGCTTATGAACTCCATCTTTCGGGAGTACCTGGATCGGTTTGTGGTGGTGTTCATCGACGATATCCTGATCTATTCAAAGTCAGAAGAGGACCATGCAGAGCACCTGAGGACAGTTTTGGAGGTCCTACGACAGCACCAGCTCTATGGGAAGTTGTCAAAGTGCAAGTTCTGGGCGCGAGAAGTGCACTTCCTTGGACATGTAGTGTCTGAGCAGGGAGTAGCAGTCGACCCATCAAAGGTTGAGGCAATTGTTTCTTGGGCAGCACCCAAGAATGTGGCGGATGTTCGGAGTTTCCTTGGACTGGCAGGCTACTACCGGAGATTCGTACCCAACTTCTCCCGGGTAGCAGCCCCTTTGACGGCTTTGACCAAGAAGGACCAAGTTTTCATGTGGAGCGAGCAATGTGAGTCGTCCTTCAGCTACCTAAAAGAAAAACTGGTTAGTGCCCCAGTGTTGAGGTTGCCAGAAGAAGGGATGGCCTATGAGGTATTCTGTGATGCTTCAGGACAGGGCCTGGGGTGCGTATTGATGCAGCGACAAGGGGTGATCTCTTACGGGTCCAGGCAGCTACGCCCCCATGAGCGGAACTATGCCACCCATGACCTGGAGCTTGCAGCGGTGGTGTTCGCATTAAAGCTGTGGCGACATTACCTCTTTGGGGAGCGCTTTGTGGTCTTCACCGACCACAAAAGCTTGCGCTATATCTTCTCCCAGCGTGACTTGAACTTGCGACAGCGGAGGTGGGTCGAGTTTCTCCAGGACTACGACTTTGAGGTCTCATACACTGAAGGTAAGGGAAACGTTGTGGCTGATGCCCTGAGCAGGAAGCCGCATCAGGAGGTGGTTCGGGAATCTGCTGATGCTTGGAAGGCAATGGGGGAGTTGGCTGCCTTGCACTTGGATGCAAGGGTGGAAGGTACTAGAGGTTGTTTGTTTCAGATGACGGTACAGTCCTCCTTGTTGCAGCAAGTGGAAGAGTCTCAGTGGGGAGATCCTGAGGTAGAAGTGTTGCGGGATCGTGTCGATCAGGGGAACGCCCCGGAAGGATGGTCGGAGGACAACCGACATCGGATGCTCTTTCATCGGAGGTTGTTTGTTCCAGAGGTGATGCGTGATGAAGTCCTTCATGAGTTCCATAGCTCAGCCTTGGCGGTACATCCGGGTGTTTCGAAAATGTACCAAGGCCTGAGGGGACAGTTTTGGTGGCCCGGGGTGAAACGGGCAGTGGCAGAGTTCGTGGCTAAATGCCTGGTGTGTCAGCAGGTGAAGGCTGAACACCGTGTTCCTGGTGGTCTGTTGCATCCTCTAGATGTTCCCGAGTGGAAGTGGGACGACGTCTCAATGGACTTCGTCACGGGACTACCCAGAGCTCAGGGCGGGCATGATGCTATCTGGGTAGTGGTGGATCGATTGACAAAATCTGCTCACTTCTTGGCTATCAAGGAGTCGGGACCCGTGAGTACCTTAGCACAGAGGTACGTGGATGAGGTGGTGCGTTTGCATGGAGTTCCGAAAACGATCGTCTCGGATCGGGACACTCGATTCACCTCACGAGTCTGGAAGGGGTTACAGCATGCTTTTGGCACCCAACTACGCCTTAGCACTTCTTTTCACCCTCAGACTGATGGGCAGACAGAGCGGACTATCCAGACTTTGGAGGACATGCTGCGAGCATGTGTTCTGGATTTCGGAGGATCATGGGTACGGCACTTGCCTTTAGTAGAGTTTGCCTACAACAACAGTTTTCACTCTACTATCGGCATGGCTCCTTTTGAGGCTTTGTATGGAAGACCATGTCGTTCACCCTTATGCTGGGCAGAGGTTGGTGAGACTGGTACTCTTGGACCAGAAGTAGTGCAGAGCACCACGGAGAAAGTCCAGCTAGTGCGGGAGAGGATGAAAGCAGCTCAGGATCGGCAGAAATCTTATGCTGATCGTCGGAGGAGGCCCCTGAAGTTCGAGGTGGGAGATCATGTGTTTTTGAAGGTTTCCCCTCGACGGGGGAAGCGGAGGTTCGGAAAGGGGAGTAAGCTCTCCCCTAGGTTCATCGGACCTTTCGAGGTGCTGAGGCGAGTTGGCGAGGTGGCATATCAGCTGGCCCTACCACCTCAGTTGGAGAGGGTCCATGACGTCTTCCATGTCTCCCAGCTTCGTCAGTACTTACATGATGACTCTCATGTCATCAACTGGGGAGAGCTAGACGTAGGAGGAGACGCGACCTTCGAGGAACGGCCAGTCAGAATCGAGGATCGCAAGGAGAAAGTGCTCCGTGGACGAACCGTCGGCCTGGTTCGTGTGTTGTGGAGACATGGCGGCCTCGAAGAGAGTACGTGGGAGAGGGAAGCACAGATGCGTGCCCAATACCCCGAGTTGTCCTGAGCTTTGAACCTTTGGTGCCTGTTGTGACAGAACGTTTGACCTTTTTGGCTATGAAATGTGCTAGGTTCCTTTCCTCTGTTATGTGTGGGAAGCCCCGGCTGAAGGGAAGGGGAAACCCGACCCCTAATCAGGACGCATTAAGGTGGATGCGATTAAACCCGTGCGGGCGAGTCAGTGCCGCCCAAAGCGGATAATATCTTGACATGGGGGAGGGGGACTCCCCAAACCCACATGACCGGGCGGTTTGGCGTGATATGATGCTTGGTTCTTGACAGGGAGTATTTTCAATTAGCGGGGGTCCACTCCTAAGAGGTATCTTCGAAGATGGTTGTTCGGATCCTCTCTTTCCTTCTAGTTTGTTTTGATTCTCGGGGACGAGAATCGTTTAAGAGGTATCTGATGTGAAGACCCAGACCCCCCTTGGTCCCTTCCTTTGCCAAAAATCCGGTTTCCTTGCGGGGTACCGATCGGCGAGACCGATCGGTGAGACCGATCGGTGAGACCGATCGGCGAGACCGATCGGCGAGACCGATCGGCGAGACCGATCGGCGAGACCGATCGGCGAGACCGATCGGTGAGACCGATCGGTGAGACCGATCGGTGAGACCGATCGGTGAGACCGACCGGTGAGACCGATCGGTGACACCGATCGGTGAGACCGATCGGTGAGACCGATCGGTGACACCGATCGGTGAGACCGATCGGTGAGACCAGTCGGTGAGACCGATCGGTGGGACCGATCGGTGACACCGATCGGTGAGACCGGCCCTGCCAAGTTGTTCCAGTAATGTTCCTTTTTCGCAAATAGGGTTTTAAACCCTATTCTTCCTTGCTAAAAATATCTTGGAAATCCGAAACGCGCGCAAAGGTCTTAATTAAATGCTTCATTAATTCATGGGTCAGTTAAAACCACCCAGCACCATTAATGATGAGTCAAGCCACGTGGTCAACCCACGACTCCCTCGTCTTCCGTGGTTTTGTGTTTTCATCTCAACCGTCCCCAGCCCTTATAATTAAGGGTTAGGCCGTGGTTTTCCCCCTTCTTCGATCGTGGCCCTTCTGGTGCATCGGGACCGCCGCGTCGTTATCCGTAAAGTTCCGCGCCCCCGGCCTAAACGTCGATCATCCATCAACAGGTAGGGAATTTCTCTCGTCTCTCACCTTTGTGTATCATGCGGGGTGGGCGTTACTTTTGTTCCTATGGAATTGGTTGAACCAAACCCTAATGAAGATACTAAACGAAGTTCTAAAGAAAGAAGGGGAAGGGGTTGTGATCGTTGTTTATGCTTTATCTTGTGATCATCCCTTTTGTTGTACTGGTCTATGTTTTCTGAAAATTGAGGCCGTTGGTGGTCGTGTGTGTGCACTTGAATCCCCTCGTGATGTTTTAAATGGGTTGCTGAAATTGTGAACTCCTGCTGTGAAATTGGTTAATCACGTATACCCGGCTGAATAATTGAAAGCACCAGGATCAACCCTTTTGTGATAACTAACGGATAGAACACATGGAATTTTTGAAATCATGGAGTGTGTTAAGTCGTTTAAATCTGAAAATCCCTGACTCGTGTTGGTAGTGGTTGTTGGTTGTTTTCCCTTCGGGCCGTTTGCTGGAAATGTGGGAGGGGATGGGATCCCCCGTTCTTTTTATACTCTCGGTGGCTGTGTGAATTTGGGGGATGGGATCTCCTGTTGGCATGGTTTCAGTGGTTGTGGGTTTTTATCACAAACTGGGGAGAGATCCTCTGTTGGCAGAACCGGGTGTGAGTGTTTTGGTTGATCTATGCTTGACGTTTTCCTTGGTTATGCTTATGGTAGTTGCCCAGTAGTGCTTAAAATTAATTGAACATTTGACTGAACGTGAAACAAGAATGGGACAAATGGTTTTGTGGGCAAGGGTCGTGAATTGTGACTCGGGCGTTGTGGTATTGTGTTCTGTAGGTTGGCTAGGAAAACCTAAGTTTTGGGTGAGTGTTTGTTACCTATATCTATACTTGTAGCTTTGTGTTTCTTATTCGCGCCCCACCCCAGTTGAGCACTTAGTGCCGAACACCCCCATTTATGGGGGAAGGGTGTTTTTCCCAACACTATACTTAGTGGCTGGTTATTAGCTCCTTTTCTGCTCCCTTTCCTGGATAGCCCAAGTACCTTCGGGCAGGCTGTGATGGCCTGAAGTCCATTATTAGCCCAAGAACCATCGGGCAGGGTGTTGTGGTGGTTGGCCAGGTGTGTGCGGCAGGTGGTTTCCCAAGTGTCTTCGGGATGAGGCCCAGGTGTTTTCGGGTGTGGCAGTGGATTCTTTAGCCCAGGTGTCTTCGGGCGTAGCGGTGGTTGTTCTGGCCTAGGTGTTTGCAGGCATGGTTACTTGTGACAGTTGAGGCCCAGGTGTGTGCGGGCGGGATTTGGCAGTGGGACTGCGTGTGGTTGTGGCCCAGGTGTGTGCGGGCGGGTGTGGCAGTGGGACTGCGGTGAGAATGGCGGGATTGGTCCGATGCGTAGGATGTCTCAATAACCAGTGGGAAAGTGGCGCGGGGTACCCAAACATCGATGTGCTCTTATATATATATTACTTGACTTGCGTTATTTGGGGAGCGAACCTTGGTGAGGCTTGGGATGGATAGTTTCCTTGTTAGGTGTTTGGTTTACTCTTTCTCACGGGACTTTAGTACGTTTCCCCCACTTGTGCACGAGAGTCTTGGTTTTCCCTACTGAGTGTACTTGTATGCTCACCCTACGTTTACTTTCAGGTTTCCAGGAGGGCTACCAGGGCTGCGCGGGACCCTATTAGTCGGACAGTTGGAGTTGTTGCTGTTGTCGTACCTTTGTTTTCTTTTGGTATTGTACTTGAGAGCTTCTTTTTCCTTGTACTTGTACCTTGTTGTAAACTGTTTAAACATGCATGTGGGAATGGTTTACTTTTGGCTTTACTTTTCTTTCTATCTTGGTGTTGTTGGGTTTTCTCCTCCTTATCTTTCGATCCTATAAAATAAAAAGGGTAATGCCTTCCATTTGCGAGAACTTCCTATACCCTTGGTGCTAGTCGCCACTCCGGGACCTATTGAAGGCGGGTTTCGGGGGTCATTATCTCTCCTTCAACTCAAAGAAGGAAGGGCCTGGCAATCTGCTGACCCTTCCCTCCTTTTGGTGAAGGCGGGTCGTGACAGAATGGTATCAGAGGAGGTTGAGAGATAGGACGGAGTCTGGAGTTAGGCACAGTAAGTATTTCATGGGATGGTAAGGCAACAGCGTTGGGTGACCTTGGTGCGTGAAATAGGCCAGGGAGGACCGGCTAGGACACGGGATTTTAGGGCCCCCCGTGATCCGATGCAAGGACTCTGGACCTACCGAACGACCAAGTGAAGCCACACTGATTGCAGGGTAGAGACCCTAGGAAAGGTACATGCATCATAAATGACTTGTGTTCTTGTGTTTCTGGGATGTCTTGGGAAATTAAGAATAAATTAAATCTTAATAAGTTTTGAGAACGGTTTTCTTTGCACTACTGGGATTAGGTATTCCTTGTTTACCTTGCAGCTATGTCACCTGGAAGGCGACCACGTGTGGTACAGGCGATCGAGACTCCTGAGACTACCTTGGCCAATCAGCAGAGAGCTGATCGGGAGGAAGAGGACGACCGGTGGCAGAAGACTCTTCGAGCCTTTCAGCGACAGGCCCTCGAGAAATATGAGGGCATCACCTCCGACATGAAGACGGAAGGCTGGCTGGAGGAGCTAGTCATAGCCTTCGGCCTGATTCGGGCCCCGACAGAGTACTGGGTTCCTCTGGCTGTTAGCCAGATGCGAGGAGCGTCACGTCAGTGGTGGATGCTTCACCTGGGGAGTAGGAAAGAGTCTGAGGTTGCTTGGGCGGAATTCGAGAAGGAGTTCCGGGCGGAGTTTCTCTCCTCGACAATGAAGGCGGAGAAGAGACAGGAGCTACTCTCCCTCCAGCAGGGGAGCATGTCCGTGAGGGAACTTGGAATCAAGTTCAAGGACCTCCTACGTTTTGCTCCAGACCTCTTTCCCGATGAGGAGTCTCGGGCAAGACGTTTGGAGGAGGCGCTCCGACCCTCCCTCCAGTATGCTGTTACTCCCTTTACCCTTCCGACATACTTAGAGGTTCAGAAGAAGGCCGAAGTGGTGGAAAGGATGCACACTCTAGGCGGACTGTCACGAGAAGGGATCCAGCTGGGACCATCGAAGGGGAAGGCCGTCAGCACCAGGCCCCCAGCATCGGGACCCTCCAGGTTCCGACCCGCAGGGAGCAGGCCGCAGCAGTTTCAGTTTCGATCCCCTGGCCCACGTTCTTTTCCTTCGGGCTCGGGACCACGGTGCTTCATCTGCGGGAGCCCTGGACATCTTCGGAGTCAGTGCCCCGATCGGGTGCAGTACAGCAGTGGCAGTCATCCCCAGCATCCGCCACAGCAGCAGTTCCCAGCCAGACCCTTCCAGCAGCAGCAGCAGGGACAGCGAGCTCCCGCTCCTCCGCAGACAGACATAGGAGGGGGAGGCCGACCTCAGGGCGCTCCCCAGGGACCTCGACCAGGGCGTGGTCGGGGAGGTGGCCGACAGCCGAGGGGTAGGGGAGCTGGGCGTGGACAGTTACACGCCGCAGAAGCAACAGTTCCAGCAGGGCCAGAGGTTGTTCGAGGTACGATCAGTGTGTTTAGCACTCTTTCTTATGCTTTGTTCGATACCGGAGCTTCGCACTCCTTTGTTGCACCCAGTCTAGCCCGCGCCTTGGGTCTAAATGCCGAGAGACTTCCAGTGCCCCTGGTGTTGAGCACACCAGTTGGAGGTCAGACCGACTTGCTGTTCGTTTGTCGGGGATGTAGACTGATGTTGGGGCCACATCAGTCGGTTAAGGATCTCCTTCTGCTACAGATTCGGCCGTACGATGTCATCCTAGGAATCGACTGGCTATTTTCTGTGTGCGCCGTCATCGACTGTTTCCAAAGGAGGGTGGTGTTCTCCGGTTTGGACGGCCAGCGTGTTACTTTCACCGGCAAGCGGAGCTATCCGAAGGGAAACAGGAGGGAGGAACCTCTCCTCTCCTTGTTGACCGAACTGACGATAGAATCAACAGATGCGGAAATGGTGGAAGTACCAGAGATCGTTCGTGAATTTATGGACGTCTTTCCTGAAGAGGTGACGACTCTACCCCCTCGACGTGATATCGAGTTCGGGATAGACCTGCAGCCCGGCTCTCGACCAATCTCGATGGCTCCTTACCGGATGGCACCTTCGGAGCTACGGGAGTTGCGGATACAGATTGACGATCTGATGAAGAGGGGTTATGTTCGTCCAAGTGCATCACCGTGGGGTGCCCCAGTCTTGTTTGCGAAGAAGGCAGATGGTGGCCTCAGGTTATGCATAGATTACAGGAGGCTGAATCAGGTAACAATCAAGGACCGCTACCCTCTTCCGAGGATAGATGATCTTTTCGACCAGCTGAAGGGGGCAGGATGGTTCTCGAAGATCGACCTGTGATCCGGGTACCACCAGCTGAGGGTGAAGGATAGCGACGTCCCGAAGACGGCGTTCAGGTGCAGGTATGGGCACTTCGAGTTCGTGGTCATGCCCTTTGGTGTTACGAACGCCCCGGCCGTGTTCATGGGGCTTATGAACTCCATCTTTCGGGAGTACCTGGATCGGTTTGTGGTGGTGTTCATCGACGATATCCTGATCTATTCAAAGTCAGAAGAGGACCATGCAGAGCACCTGAGGACAGTTTTGGAGGTCCTACGACAGCACCAGCTCTATGGGAAGTTGTCAAAGTGCAAGTTCTGGGCGCGAGAAGTGCACTTCCTTGGACATGTAGTGTCTGAGCAGGGAGTAGCAGTCGACCCATCAAAGGTTGAGGCAATTGTTTCTTGGGCAGCACCCAAGAATGTGGCGGATGTTCGGAGTTTCCTTGGACTGGCAGGCTACTACCGGAGATTCGTACCCAACTTCTCCCGGGTAGCAGCCCCTTTGACGGCTTTGACCAAGAAGGACCAAGTTTTCATGTGGAGCGAGCAATGTGAGTCGTCCTTCAGCTACCTAAAAGAAAAACTGGTTAGTGCCCCAGTGTTGAGGTTGCCAGAAGAAGGGATGGCCTATGAGGTATTCTGTGATGCTTCAGGACAGGGCCTGGGGTGCGTATTGATGCAGCGACAAGGGGTGATCTCTTACGGGTCCAGGCAGCTACGCCCCCATGAGCGGAACTATGCCACCCATGACCTGGAGCTTGCAGCGGTGGTGTTCGCATTAAAGCTGTGGCGACATTACCTCTTTGGGGAGCGCTTTGTGGTCTTCACCGACCACAAAAGCTTGCGCTATATCTTCTCCCAGCGTGACTTGAACTTGCGACAGCGGAGGTGGGTCGAGTTTCTCCAGGACTACGACTTTGAGGTCTCATACACTGAAGGTAAGGGAAACGTTGTGGCTGATGCCCTGAGCAGGAAGCCGCATCAGGAGGTGGTTCGGGAATCTGCTGATGCTTGGAAGGCAATGGGGGAGTTGGCTGCCTTGCACTTGGATGCAAGGGTGGAAGGTACTAGAGGTTGTTTGTTTCAGATGACGGTACAGTCCTCCTTGTTGCAGCAAGTGGAAGAGTCTCAGTGGGGAGATCCTGAGGTAGAAGTGTTGCGGGATCGTGTCGATCAGGGGAACGCCCCGGAAGGATGGTCGGAGGACAACCGACATCGGATGCTCTTTCATCGGAGGTTGTTTGTTCCAGAGGTGATGCGTGATGAAGTCCTTCATGAGTTCCATAGCTCAGCCTTGGCGGTACATCCGGGTGTTTCGAAAATGTACCAAGGCCTGAGGGGACAGTTTTGGTGGCCCGGGGTGAAACGGGCAGTGGCAGAGTTCGTGGCTAAATGCCTGGTGTGTCAGCAGGTGAAGGCTGAACACCGTGTTCCTGGTGGTCTGTTGCATCCTCTAGATGTTCCCGAGTGGAAGTGGGACGACGTCTCAATGGACTTCGTCACGGGACTACCCAGAGCTCAGGGCGGGCATGATGCTATCTGGGTAGTGGTGGATCGATTGACAAAATCTGCTCACTTCTTGGCTATCAAGGAGTCGGGACCCGTGAGTACCTTAGCACAGAGGTACGTGGATGAGGTGGTGCGTTTGCATGGAGTTCCGAAAACGATCGTCTCGGATCGGGACACTCGATTCACCTCACGAGTCTGGAAGGGGTTACAGCATGCTTTTGGCACCCAACTACGCCTTAGCACTTCTTTTCACCCTCAGACTGATGGGCAGACAGAGCGGACTATCCAGACTTTGGAGGACATGCTGCGAGCATGTGTTCTGGATTTCGGAGGATCATGGGTACGGCACTTGCCTTTAGTAGAGTTTGCCTACAACAACAGTTTTCACTCTACTATCGGCATGGCTCCTTTTGAGGCTTTGTATGGAAGACCATGTCGTTCACCCTTATGCTGGGCAGAGGTTGGTGAGACTGGTACTCTTGGACCAGAAGTAGTGCAGAGCACCACGGAGAAAGTCCAGCTAGTGCGGGAGAGGATGAAAGCAGCTCAGGATCGGCAGAAATCTTATGCTGATCGTCGGAGGAGGCCCCTGAAGTTCGAGGTGGGAGATCATGTGTTTTTGAAGGTTTCCCCTCGACGGGGGAAGCGGAGGTTCGGAAAGGGGAGTAAGCTCTCCCCTAGGTTCATCGGACCTTTCGAGGTGCTGAGGCGAGTTGGCGAGGTGGCATATCAGCTGGCCCTACCACCTCAGTTGGAGAGGGTCCATGACGTCTTCCATGTCTCCCAGCTTCATCAGTACTTACATGATGACTCTCATGTCATCAACTGGGGAGAGCTAGACGTAGGAGGAGACGCGACCTTCGAGGAACGGCCAGTCAGAATCGAGGATCGCAAGGAGAAAGTGCTCTGTGGACGAACCGTCGGCCTGGTTCGTGTGTTGTGGAGACATGGCGGCCTCGAAGAGAGTACGTGGGAGAGGGAAGCACAGATGCGTGCCCAATACCCCGAGTTGTCCTGAGCTTTGAACCTTTGGTGCCTGTTGTGACAGAACGTTTGACCTTTTTGGCTATGAAATGTGCTAGGTTCCTTTCCTCTGTTATGTGTGGGAAGCCCCGGCTGAAGGGAAGGGGAAACCCGACCCCTAATCAGGACGCATTAAGGTGGATGCGATTAAACCCGTGCGGGCGAGTCAGTGCCGCCCAAAGCGGATAATATCTTGACATGGGGGAGGGGGACTCCCCAAACCCACATTACCGGGCGGTTTGGCGTGATATGATGCTTGGTTCTTGACAGGGAGTATTTTCAATTAGCGGGGGTCCACTCCTAAGAGGTATCTTCGAAGATGGTTGTTCGGATCCTCTCTTTCCTTCTAGTTTGTTTTGATTCTCGGGGACGAGAATCGTTTAAGAGGTATCTGATGTGAAGACCCAGACCCCCCTTGGTCCCTTCCTTTGCCAAAAATCCGGTTTCCTTGCGGGGTACCGATCGGCGAGACCGATCGGTGAGACCGATCGGTGAGACCGATCGGCGAGACCGATCGGCGAGACCGATCGGGGAGACCGATCGGCGAGACCGATCGGTGAGACCGATCGGTGAGACCGATCGGTGAGACCGATCGGCGAGACCGATCGGTGAGACCGACCGGTGAGACCGATCGGTGACACCGATCGGTGAGACCGATCGGTGAGACCGATCGGTGAGACCAGTCGGTGACACCGATCGGTGGGACCGATCGGTGGGACCGATCGGTGACACCGATCGGTGAGACCGGCCCTGCCAAGTTGTTCCAGTAATGTTCCTTTTTCGCAAATAGGGTTTTAAACCCTATTCTTCCTTGCTAAAAATATCTTGGAAATCCGAAACGCGCGCAAAGGTCTTAATTAAATGCTTCATTAATTCATGGGTCAGTTAAAACCACCCAGCACCATTAATGATGAGTCAAGCCACGTGGTCAACCCACGACTCCCTCGTCTTCCGTGGTTTTGTGTTTTCATCTCAACCGTCCCCAGCCCTTATAATTAAGGGTTAGGCCGTGGTTTTCCCCCTTCTTCGATCGTGGCCCTTCTGGTGCATCGGGACCGCCGCGTCGTTATCCGTAAAGTTCCGCGCCCCCGGCCTAAACGTCGATCATCCATCAACAGGTAGGGAATTTCTCTCGTCTATCACCTTTGTGTATCATGCGGGGTGGGCGTTACTTTTGTTCCTATGGAATTGGTTGAACCAAACCCTAATGAAGATACTAAACGAAGTTCTAAAGAAAGAAGGGGAAGGGGTTGTGATCGTTGTTTATGCTTTATCTTGTGATCATCCCTTTTGTTGTACTGGTCTATGTTTTCTGAAAATTGAGGCCGTTGGTGGTCGTGTGTGTGCACTTGAATCCCCTCGTGATGTTTTAAATGGGTTGCTGAAATTGTGAACTCCTGCTGTGAAATTGGTTAATCACGTATACCCGGCTGAATAATTGAAAGCACCAGGATCAACCCTTTTGTGATAACTAACGGATAGAACACATGGAATTTTTGAAATCATGGAGTGTGTTAAGTCGTTTAAATCTGAAAATCCCTGACTCGTGTTGGTAGTGGTTGTTGGTTGTTTTCCCTTCGGGCCGTTTGCTGGAAATGTGGGAGGGGATGGGATCCCCCGTTCTTTTTATACTCTCGGTGGCTGTGTGAATTTGGGGGATGGGATCTCCTGTTGGCATGGTTTCAGTGGTTGTGGGTTTTTATCACAAACTGGGGAGAGATCCTCTGTTGGCAGAACCGGGTGTGAGTGTTTTGGTTGATCTATGCTTGACGTTTTCCTTGGTTATGCTTATGGTAGTTTCCCAGTAGTGCTTAAAATTAATTGAACATTTGACTGAACGTGAAACAAGAATGGGACAAATGGTTTTGTGGGCAAGGGTCGTGAATTGTGACTCGGGCGTTGTGGTATTGTGTTCTGTAGGTTGGCTATGAAAACCTAAGTTTTGGGTGAGTTTTTGTTACCTATATCTATACTTGTAGCTTTGTGTTTCTTATTCGCGCCCCACCCCAGTTGAGCACTTAGTGCCGAACACCCCCATTTATGGGGGAAGGGTGTTTTTCCCAACACTATACTTAGTGGCTGGTTATTAGCTCCTTTTCTGCTCCCTTTCCTGGATAGCCCAAGTACCTTCGGGCAGGCTGTGATGGCCTGAAGTCCATTATTAGCCCAAGAACCATCGGGCAGGGTGTTGTGGTGGTTGGCCAGGTGTGTGGGGCAGGTGGTTTCCCAAGTGTCTTCGGGATGAGGCCCAGGTGTTTTCGGGTGTGGCAGTGGATTCTTTAGCCCAGGTGTCTTCGGGCGTAGCGGTGGTTGTTCTGGCCTAGGTGTTTGCAGGCATGGTTACTTGTTACAGTTGAGGCCCAGGTGTGTGCGGGCGGGATTTGGCAGTGGGACTGCGTGTGGTTGTGGCCCAGGTGTGTGCGGGCGGGTGTGGCAGTGGGACTGCGGTGAGAATGGCGGGATTGGTCCGATGCGTAGGATGTCTAAATAACCAGTGGGAAAGTGGCGCGGGGTACCCAAACATCGATGTGCTCTTATATATATATTACTTGACTTGCGTTATTTGGGGAGCGAACCTTGGTGAGGCTTGGGATGGATAGTTGCCTTGTTAGGTGTTTGGTTTACTCTTTCTCACGGGACTTTAGTACGTTTCCCCCACTTGTGCACGAGAGTCTTGGTTTTCCCTACTGAGTGTACTTGTATGCTCACCCTACGTTTACTTTCAGGTTTCCAGGAGGGCTACCAGGGCTGCGCGGGACCCTATTAGTCGGACAGTTGGAGTTGTTGCTGTTGTCGTACCTTTGTTTTCTTTTGGTATTGTACTTGAGAGCTTCTTTTTCCTTGTACTTGTACCTTGTTGTAAACTGTTTAAACATGCATGTGGGAATGGTTTACTTTTGGCTTTACTTTTCTTTCTATCTTGGTGTTGTTGGGTTTTCTCCTCCTTATCTTTCGATCCTATAAAATAAAAAGGGTAATGCCTTCCATTTGCGAGAACTTCCTATACCCTTGGTGCTAGTCGCCACTTCGGGACCTATTGAAGGCGGGTTTCGGGGGTCATTATCTCTCCTTCAACTCAAAGAAGGAAGGGCCTGGCAATCTGCTGACCCTTCCCTCCTTTTGGTGAAGGCGAGTCGTGACAAAATTCAATTTCAATATAGAAAATTTTAAAACCATTTTAATATGATGTAATGGTCCTAATGGATATAAATGTGTTTCCTTAAAGAAACTGATTTGTCAATTTTTTTATTTTAAATTCTTAGTATCGTTGATATTTTTTTAAATTTTTATCTCGAATGTGTTACTAATGAAATCGTGAATTTTTTTCCCAAAATGGATATCCTCCAGGTTTTTTCCTAGGGACTGGTTTTATAGAAATTTGAATGGTGTTTCATATTTAGTCGGTTATAAAAATTGTTTTTGACTTGTTTTAAAAAGTATTAAATAATATTTTGGGTGAGTTTTTGAATTGTTTTTTACTTGTATTGTTATGGACTGTAGTTCATGAAAAATGGATGTGTGATTCCTTTTAAAATAATATCTATATGGCAGTTTGATGTTATATATTTTTTATTACATGTCATCTAGTTTATGTTTGTACATTTCCTTGGTTTATTACTTATTGTAAATGTGAAATGTTAAAAATACTAAAACTATTTTATGATAGTTGACTTATTATTCATTTATAGTGATATTCTATTTCATGATGATGCATCAAATAATAGAATCCTTGAGCAAGACTACTCTATGTTATATAAACTTTTTAGTGTGTCTAATATACATAATAGGATTCTATTTTCTTATAGTTTCATCAAACAAAATGTTTCACCCCTCATAAAGAGGTTGAGGATTGGACACTACGGTTATGATGTCCAATGTGATTGGGTTGGGGGGTTTAATGGTACATATGGGACTATTTCCTATTATACATCTACAAATGATGTTATTCCAGATTAGTGTTTATCAATCAAAGATCCTTATAATAGTAACCAATTGAATGAACATCATTGTTGAGGTGATAGATAGTCCTAGTGCTGTTTCAATTGATAAATGCTTTTTAATGCATATTTATTAGTCTATGTCTCTCAATTATCCATTGTATTGATTAGATGTAGGATTACAAGTGGGGTTGTTTCCTTTTGTATTATTATTGATATCTGAGATCGTGAGTATCATAAGTAACATTTTACTAGGCTATAACCTGACATATAAACGTGATGGGGAGCATATAGGGTAGTGGGGCTTACATGATGGAACTCTTGATGATTATGAGACCACTATTTTATGTTATGTATTGGATAACCAAAACAATAGATATTTATCATATGATGTGTGACTATGTGACTTGAAATGTATAGTGTGAAGATTGTTTGCCTAGTTGATGATAATTTCATCATTGAAAGTGAAATTTTATTTGGGTAAATGTATAAATTAAATGTATATTTAATTCTAGGATTGAAATGATATTCTTTTAATATAGTTGTAATTACATAACATAGAATTAAATTATATTCTATCTCACTTCACGATCTTAAGACCATTAAAATCATACATGCATTATTTTTTATGGATGATACTACGAATATACAATATATGTAGCTAGAGTTTAGTTTCAATATTTTACTCTCATAAATTATATGAAAAATCCTATGACAAAATTTATCATATAGTATAGATATGAATACTCTGTGGTGGTATTCTAGAAGATATGTCCATTAAAGAACAATGAGATGAGAAGTGGTAGAACACGATATTTAGGTCATGTTATTTCATGTTGTGTTTCTCCATTTTCTATTTTATTGTTTTGTTCATTCAACATAATGATGTTTAGATATAATATAAATCTTTTTATTGTTTATGAAAAAACTTTTGGGGTTTTATTTTAATTTAATGAATTCATTAATGGCTGGGAAATCTATTTCTTCTTTATATATTTTTTAAATCAGTAGTATTTTTTATAATACATCATGGGTTTTGGATATTTATGATAAATGGGATGATCAATGGATAAAGAGTGACTATGATGTGGGTGAATTTATAGATTGTGAACGTAATATAAAATAATATGTATATTGAGATGTGTATGAGTCTAAGGAATGAATAATTGAGTCATGAGAGTGTGTTTGTCCTAAATTTTATATAATTGGGACAAAAAATTGTTAGGTTGTCACAATCCAGCCCGAGTCGACCCTGAACCGGTCACCCAGGCTAGCCCGCAACAAGTCTCGAGAGGCATTCACAGTCCTCTCGGGATGGCAACAAGCACCAAGGGCATCAATATAGCACACAGGGGAATGATTTCTCACATATATAAACAATCAATCAAAAATCATAGATAAATGGACATCCCTAGATGAATTTATATAAAAATTGAACTATACATTATTTGTACAAGAAACTGAAATTACAAATAAACCAACAATTCAACCGACCAATCATGATAACCAACTAACTCCATGGGACCCCTCTTGTCATTGTCCAACAAATTGATCACACATCGCCCAAGGTGGTCGAATTCAAGCTGAATCCTGCACAAGGGCTAAAAACAGAAGAAGACAATAGTCGTGAGTATTAAAACCCAGTAGGTTAGCCCAAAATTCTATTTCCAATGCACATCCGTTAAAATAAAATAAACATCAATTTCATTTTTTAATTTCATGATATAAAAGTATTCATTTAAAATGATGTTCCATGCTATAATAATTATCAGAAAAAAACATGCATGTTTTACAATAAAAAATTCAAGTAATAATTTTTCAAAGAGGTGAAACATCAAAATGAATTTTTGTTAATGAATGTAGATTTAAATATTGTACACATTTATATTAATAAAACACACTACATAAGTTTACAACCAAACACACCATATGTCGATGGTGAGTACAAAATATCCAATGAGCACAACTCACGGGAACACCCCTAGGCACTAGTTATTTGTGAGCCCCAGGTACCTCGTATCTAGGTGAAAGTAACCATAATAAATATCCATTCTCATGCACACGGGTCACTAGTAGGGAACATACCCATAACCTAGTGGTACCACAACAACATCATCATCAAACATGCTATGTGAAACATGGGACAAACCCCACAGAATAACTGGCATACTAGCACACGTCCACCCACCTAGATACACGGGATTCCCTTTGGTACTCAATCAAATTACACAAATTATGAAATAAAATTTCCAAATAAAAATTCCATTCCCAAATCAAAAACCCAAAAACATACCACAAACATTATTCACATTTATTTCACGAATCAATAAAGAACTAAAAATTTTCGTAAAACAATTTCAAGGAGTATCACGAGGCCTTTCACATAAAATACTTTAAAAGATGCTCTTTTAAAGATACAAACCCATCAATAGAATATAAAAATATATTTGGAATCCCATAAATATATTAATAAATCATTTTAATAGTCCATAAAAGTTCCCAAAAATATAGAACATCAAATACACATGGAAACCATTTTTACAAAACAAAACAAATCCCAAAACGAGCCTTTAAGACTTTCTCAGAACTATATTTCGACCAAGGTATGCATTATCTTTTATTATGGAGGTGTATACAAACCATTTACAGTAGAAACACAAATTATTAAATTCTTTAAAACACTTAGGTTACATATTCAAAACACATCCGTTTTCCTTCTCCTCGGGAAAATAAATGTTGTAAACCAAAACCCATTTATTTTTAAAACCAAATAAAAATTGGAATTCAATAAAAGGATCCAAAAAATAGTTTTTTACATTCTTCCAATGTATTTATAAATCCAAAAAATCATTTTAAATTTCACTAGACACATAAAAGACAACCGAGAAATTTACCGAACACATGGAATGCACTCTTTAAAAAAACAACTTATGTTATGCGCATAAAATGGATAAAAGACCATTTTAATGAAATAGGGTTATTCAAGATACTGAATCATATTCCAAATAAAATAATCCAAGTGCGCAATCTCATTGAATATTTTATCAAACAAGAGGATGACACATTTATACCAAAACAACTATATTTTTAACAAAATAATTCATAAAACATAATTTGAATATAAAACCATTAAAATACAAGGTTTCACAGTAGCACATATAATATAAATAAGGTTATAAAAGTAAGATAATGATGAAACAGTAATGACAATGGCTTGTGCAAGGGACATCCAACCTCAAATCCTTGGCATAATGGAAACACAATCCCAAAATCACCATCTGATGGTTTAGAAACCCTAATCCTATGATGACCAGACCCAAATGAATAAAAACCCCATAACAAATCATTGAATAACAGAACCCTAAGTCGAATAGGACTATGGGAGATTATAAAAACATGAAATAATGGTAGGAGGAAGATGATGGAGGATAAATGAGAAGGAATATCACCTTTTCAACTAGAATACTCTTTGTATTCTACTAGATCTTCAACATTAGATAAAAGGTAATGGCTTCAAACATATTGGAGAGCCTACTAAGGTCTAGAATTACCAAAAAAGTATGATTGGTGTCCAAAATATTACGAATTGATTTATATATGAATTATAAAATTTACCTCATCAATTATGGACGATTTGAGTGACATAGAGAATGTTTCCCCACTTCAGGACTATTCTAAGCTCCAATGAGGGAAAATTGATAATGGATGTGAAGATAGGGATATTGGATTAGGGTGTGAGGTGGAATGGCTGAAAAATATTTAATATTGAATTTGAAATAAAATAAACAAATTATTTTTAAAAATTGTACATGGGCCCATGGGCTGGCCCAATGCCTAAATAAGTAACCCCAATTCATCATGATTATGAATACCTAATGGGTCAAAAAGGAAATGGTATTTTTAATATATCAGTTGAAGTCATTTGGGGAGTGGAATGGGTAATAATGGTTGAAAAAAAGAAGTTATAAATCAAACAAATTTGGTTTTTAAAAATGGAAATAGGTTCCCGGTTGGCCCAAATCATGAAGTAACCCCAATTTCTATATAAACTCCTAAAAATCAATGGGGAACCTAAATTATGGTGATTAGAAATAGATGAAACTTAAAAACTCCGCATTAATCTCACACAAGACACATGAAATGTATCAGGATTACAAATGAACCGGATCAAAACAATGATATAGAAAAAGGAGTGACAATTCTCCCCACCATTAATGCTTCCCGCCCCCAAAAAGTCATAACCCTTTCGAACAAAAAGATAAACATCTAAGTATTCCTTATCAACAAGATCAAACCTATCAATCTAGTAAAATATCAAATTTCATCAACATAACTTAATCATCTTTACAAAACAAAACACCAACTCACAACCACTTTGTGAAAATCAACGGAACAGTCAAGCAACCACCTCCACAACCACGCCAAGAATCTGATTGTTGGGCCTTCTCCCAATGAAACAATCACCCAAACTAAAGATAACTCATGAAAATCAGTGAATCTAGGGGAGTACAGAATGGACTCCCCAGCATTAACAAACAACTACTACTAGACATGTTTATAGGAGGAAAAATAATCGAGACCTGTGGTGGGTCTCCCTACCATTAGAACATAACTATCAATGAAAAAAAAAAGAACAAAACATTACCTCACTTTCACAAGTCCAAAAAAAATTCCCCCACAACAACCCACTGACCCATGTTAATAGTGTTACAACATGAACATATAAACCACCCACTCCCGGACAGAGCAGATGAGAATGTGGCCCACACTTTCAGCACGAATCCAGACCCCAACCACTCGGGGAGGGGAGGGAAGGGGAGCCAATAATTTGGCCACTGGAACCACAAAAGAAACCAAGGTGCTACACCAAAATTTCCACCTAGGAATAGGTAACACCAAGACTACACCCGATTTACAAAGGTGGCGCACAAAGGGACATTGATCAGAAACCCTCATCCATGAAGTCATAACCATACACACTATGTGCGGGGTAATTCAACCACACTTGTTGTGAAAAATGGAAATTCACAAAAACGAGGAAACACAAAATAGACATAGAAACTACCTTACCACAATGGTGGAGGTAGGAGCCTGGTCAAGCGCCCCACACCTCTATATATTTCCTCACATCATGATAAGATTCACTCTGAGGCCTATGGCTAGAGCCCTAAAACATGAAGCATTTACTCCCCCACATTCAGGTGATAAGTATCACACAACTCAAAAAACACAAACATGTTCACCAAAACACTTTAATCTAAATAGGAACTCATAGATACATATCAAAATTATATCTCACTCAAAATGCAGAGCACAATGGACAACGAACAAAACTGATATGTCCACAAGAAGTTTTATGAACTAGAAGCACTATAAATCGATCCCATATAGCTCTTTATTTAAACTAACTGGAAGATGAATTATTTTATGAGGTGGATATTTCTTGTCAAAAATGATAAAAAAATATTTAGGTTTATCAATTGGAAATCATGCAAACATAGAACTATATATGGCCACATCACAACATCCAATGATTCTTTAGAAACCCCCTGAACATTATTCCAATCCCGAGCCATCAACAGGATCCAATCTCAAGATGCAAAAAAATAACAAATTCTAGATCAAAAATGAGCATAATGAATAGAAAAAACTACTAAGACATAGGATAAACCATCCAAATATCTGTTGGTTCAAAAAAACACCATAATTTTTCAGCAAAATACACATTTGAAATAAAACTAACATGGTGGATTTTCATATTCACCAATGGTGTTTCATTAATTCTCAATCACATTAACATTTACGTGCCACCACAGGAAATAAAAAACCATGACATATATGCCATTCAACCATATTTCAACAAAACACTGCATGTGAGAAACCATGAAAACACCAAAGGCTAAAACAAAACAACATTATTCCCATAATCTTGTACCATAAAAAAGAACACCAACCACCAAGTCAAAAACTATTTTCATATTCCACAAAACAAACCACACTTCATCCAGAACAATTTGAGTGAAACAAGAATCCATTTTATTTAATAGAACATACAAAAACGTCCACTCTATTCCAAATAGCCGTTTCCTATTTTTTAAAAAAATTCATCAAGTTCTCTTTTCATAATCTGACAACCATAAAAGCCAACAACCCTTTCCAGAAAAACACCTGCTGCACAAAACAAAATTTCCAAATCCTATTCATTATATTTACAAAACTTTCAATAGCCCAAAACACCCCATTTAAAACAACATTTCAGAATTAATTTTAAATGATTCACACTTTCAAAAGATTTTATTTCAACAAACCATAGTTTTAGATTAGGGAAAATCCAATCCTGTTAAACCATTTCCACTTCCACCCCAATTGTTTTTTAAAAAACAAAACCATACCAAAAAAAATCGTATATTTAATATTTGAAAACCCCTTTTCTACTTTTCCGAATCCAATAATTCATTTAAAACATATTTCCATAATTCTCACATAGGGATTTTCAAAACCAAAATTCATAATTCATGAAAGGTCCATGAAACCCACAAAAGGGAACTAGTGTCGGTGGGTGACCTGACCATATGGTTGGAGGCCATTTGTCAAACACAACACCAACATAGAGAAACTTATTAGAACCATTCCCCAGTTCCACATGGCTTTCCAGACCCTACGATCTCACAGATTCCATTAATCAGACTCCCCTTGTCATATCCCAATAACAAACAATCATCAAGAACAAAAAACACTAATAAAACTTGACTTCCCATGGAAACCCACAGATCATAATGAGAAAGAGTTCGTGACACTCTTCCCACACATACCCCTCAAGTACCAACAATCCTAATTCATCTACCTTGATATACACAAATAACAAGGGTGATCTAAAAATAATGGTATTATAAGAGCATACCTCCTCTAATACCATTTTGTTATGAACATGCCCGAGTCAACACTGAACCGGTCACCCTGTATAGCCCGCGAAAAGTCCCAATAGGAATTACCAATCCTCATGGGATGGCGACAAGCACCAAGGTCATCAATATAGTACATAAAGAAACAATTTCCCCATATATAAACAATCAAACAAACAGTGAAAATAACTGGACAGCCCAAAATGAATTTATATAAATATTTAACTAAACATTATTCATACAGGAAACTGAAAGTAAAAATAAACCAACAACTCAACTGAACAAACCTGATAACCAACTAACTCCATGTGACCCCTCTGGACACTCTCCAACAAAATGACCACACGTCACCCAAGGTGATCGAACTCATGCTGATACCTGCACAAGGTCAAAATATCAAACAAATCCTTCCTAAAAAACTCATAGACCACATGTTTGACATGATTATATTCATATAGAGCATCTATCTTCACCACTATAACATGAACCATATGAAAAAACTACCAGAAACATCTCTTTATACATATGTAAAAAAACGTTGGAAATGGGATTTAATTTCAAATCAGTTTATTTTATTTTATTTTATTTTATCAATATCCCCCCATATAGGAATAAATTATTATGATGCATGTACCACACCTTAGTTATTACCCCACAATAAATAAAAATTATACATTATATTATATATCATTATTATATCCAATTTGTAGAATCAAAACTCTACATTAAAAAAATATAAGATAGAATCTATTTTATATAACCCAACTTTGTACTTATGATATAATTTCTGAGCCATCTCAATATAGTCTTCACAAATTCACAATCATATCCTTCATTATGAATCTAAAACATAACTTTGATACCCCTATGACATCACTATTCGTTTTTGATTACCCATCGAAGATAGTACTAAAGAAATGTGTGACCTTCTTAATCTATAAAATAATACATCATGTGTCAGGGACTATCACCAAGGGTTTAAAATAGACCCATGTGTTAGTAATTATCTAAAAAATTCATATTACTATAAGATTACCCCTCAAATTTACTCATATAAAATAAAATAAAATCCTTCTTGTAATGAAATAAATTTCATTAATAAAATAATGCCTCAAAATAAAAATTAAAAACAATACACCCTTATATTAGAGTTGATATAAAAATTAATAAACACTGGGTTTAACAATAGTAGTGTCCAAGCCATTCACTAATTTTATATTGTTAATCTATAAATATGTTATACATTACGTAAGCTTGAACATACATTTATAATTAGGAGGATAATCCAATGAATATCTTATATATATATATGGATGAATCATTTAAAATTCTAGTTTAATATAAAAAAATCCACATATTAACAATACCGAGAAATAGAACACCCATGTTCTCCCATGAATTGATAAAAAAAATATTAATTCATATTTAAAAACTAATAATCAAGAAATATATAATGCAAGCTACCCTAAACCAACTTCCAAACAGTTATAGTAACCCTCAAACCCAATGACAAATGACTCTGTTATCCTATATTGTCACTGTTTTCATAAGCCCTTATCCAAAATCATCATTACATATAAAACAACATGAACACGAACATATATTAAAAAACTTTTCCCCAAAATTCATAGCACACTAACAAATCCACGTATATATATAACATAACCTTTATCTTTTAAAACATGTAATACATTTATTATATGGAGTGAGGAATGTATAGTAGTCATTCATTTAAATTTTCTTCATCCATGAGGCTATGTGTACACCCAAAACACACAGCCTTTAATAGAAGCTAGTATTGTTACTAGACATCGGTGGTAGGGTATACGGAATTTTTTAAAATTAAACTGATATTGATAATCACATAAACCATACAACAGGGTTGAAAACATACCCCAAAACTAATGAATAAACTCCATCTCACTCAATAATAATTATTTCCCAAAATTCCAACACAATGAAACCCCATCATCACCGTGTAATGTCCAAAAAAATACCATATGACATACTATTTAATACATCCTTATCAATTCAAATAATTGTATTTAAAGATAAATTATAGATGAAATGAAATTTATATAAAGCTAATAATATTTTTCACAACGACTTCCACATAATCATTTATATTTTCATTTCCAATAACATATTATTTTATCAATTCATACACTATTTTCATCCCTTAATTCAAATCTTCTGAAGTAATTATAATTTTTATTTTATTCATTACATCTATAATCCATATTCCCATTGAAATAGCACAAATAACATAGAAACATCTTTATATCATCACAAATTAACCCTCATGACCATCCCCCCTTTAAAACCACACCATTAGATCTACAAAATACCATTAGTAATAAAGAATAACTATTCATAAATATATTGATACCATGGACACTATAGAAACACATATCATAAATTACAATAATCACAAAAACATTAAATTTAAACATACATTACCATATCATCTCTTTTCTAATAGAGAAAACAAAAATATTTAATTGATATATTAATGATATTAATAAAAACAATATTATTAGTCACCCATCCAACTACCATAATTATGTTTTATATCAATCAAAAAGAAATTTAAAATACCAAAATTCCACAATGAAAACCAATATAAAAAAAACAAATTAAATTCCATAATTTAAATAAAATTATAAGTTTATAATATTTTTTACAATAATCATTCTATTTAATTTATGTTTTTATTATTATTAATATTTCTAATCCTAATTAGATATTCAGTGATGGATAACGAATGAAAATTACAAATCAATACCATAATTCTAACTAATATATCAATCAAACCCCATCATAATACCATTCATAGAGAATCATCTCAAATATATATATAATGAAATATAATGATTAAATTCCACCAAAAACACATGATTTACCCAAAATATCTATACAAGAAAATCCATATTAAATTTCCAGAGAAAATATAACCATATCCCATACTGTATCCTTAAAGTAATGAATATAAATAATAAAATGTGACATAGGTATAGAGTGGTGGATATGATCATGTTGGATTGATAATTAATGTATAAGGAAATATATCCCCCAATAATTGACTGGCCTGAAATATACGAGCCACTAGATTCCCAGGAGTTGAATAAATATTAATAAAATGATTATGATTCGAAACAATACTCAAATTTTATATATTTAAAATCATTGGTAAGATAGTTCATGATATTAGGACCTTGGTCATTTCAAAAAGATGGTCAGTCAGTAGAACCTCTATAAATAATCTAAATTCATTAATTATAGTTGCTGAAATCCACAAAAAATCTTTTTGACCAAACGAATAAATGTGGAACACCCATCATCATCATAAAATACGTGATCATCTATTATCATTGAATAACCCATATCCCCAATCAATTTAACCCTATATCATCTAATCAATCATGATGATGCAATGAAATACATTATGATGCAACCAAAACAAAAAGACAAGCGCCCAAACATCAATACAAATGAATTTATGTTGCAATTACAAATTCCATTCCACGAACACAATAAATAATCATTAAATAATAAAAATCCATATATAAATAAGAATTTTGAAATTTCATCCTCTCTACATCAATGTTCAATGTTAATTTCAATGGTGTACTACTACAAACTACTACCCATCTAGGAACGATCAAGATAACCATTATGATCTATACAACAGATCAGTGAACAATGTACATCGTTATGATATGATAGTTTAATGAAATTGTAATTTCATAAAATAATGTCCTCTACTCGAACCAAATATTTCAAAATGATTCCTTGACACCTCATGAAAAACAATCAGAATGAATTGGACAATGAGCCACCTAGAAATAAACATCAATTTTCTGTTTTAAATATAAATAATTTTTTTAAATTACGATAATTTATATATTATATATATATAATATATTATATTATATAACTATATATCATTTTATCACATATTGATAAAATTTATTATATTTATTCCCTTGAATTTTTCCCAAGGTAAACCCATATACTAATATGCATCTTTCATGAATATTATAGTATAAATTTCTCATTTTAATTCACTGTTTTTAAAATTTAAATTATATAGGAAAAATTAATTTTCAAAAGAGTAGACATTTATATAAATCAAATATAAATAATTACATTAAGGTATATTATTTCCATTTTCAATATAAAATATTTATATATGTTTAAAATGTTTATTGTTCATTTCTTTATAAATCATAATATTTATAATACAATATTGTTGATAGGGTATTGTTTTAAATATAAACTAAATTGTGTTAAAATTTGAGATATAAAACTAATGTTATTATTTTATATAAATTAGAAACTATTTATCCAAATACTATGAATTATATTTTTTCATAATAATTCATAAAAACCATTACGTTACATCTATGGTTTTCAATGAATGAATGCTTCAATTATATTATTATTCTAATTTATAATAATTTTATATAATGGATGAAATTATTATTTGTTAAAATTAGTTACACCACTTATCTAAATTAAATAATAAATGCCTATGGATTTCCTTCATATGTTATAATATAATATTTAAATTATTATAGCCATGGACAATTTCTTATTGGAAATAATTGTTAATAATTTTTTTAAATTATTATTACATAAAATGATTAAAATTAATTTTGGGACATTATAATTCTCTTATTAATTGAAGAATATATAGTTTAAATTTTCAATGGAATTTTTATTAACAATATAATATTATTATATCAATAAAGGGGTGGTTTATTTTTGATCATATCATGAGTACCCTTCAGTATGCTTTGAGATTGATTGGATTTTAATACCTTTTATAAAGGACATTCAAATTTGTTCTTCATGTGATGTGTGTGGATAGTTTTTGAATGTTATACCTAAAATATTTATTTTCATTCATATCAAAAATCATTTGATTTAATATAACAATATATTCACTTGATTATAATATTATAGTGACCTAGTCATATCATAAATAAATATTACATATATTGAAATGAATATTCAATACATAGAAACATGATCTATTCTATAACTATAAAGGTTTAGTGTGTTGGGATACCACATAAATTGTCATATTATTTTATTAATGTTATTAAATATATCCCATAAGGATATTCCCTTCTAGTACACTTCATAGTCATACCCTTACAATAAAATTATACATAACCATGGGAATCAGAATATATGTAAAGGGTGACTTCAGATTATCAGTATAGGAATGGAAGGGAGTTATCCATCGATGAACACATGATATAATATTATAACCATAAGTGTATGAGATAATAAACATAACATAAAATTTCTACAGCCAATATGGAAAAAATAATAATCATTATTTGTGGAATAAGACATTATAATTTCAAAAGATAAGAATCATAAGAATGATAACTCACTATTACTAAATCATGAACCATTAGTTTTTGAAATAATTGTGTGTCGCATTATTAGAGGCATATAAACCATTACATATGTAAATGATAATTACTAAGACCATTGGATTAGATATAAACAATTATTTCCCATATTGGTTCAAGAACATAAACTTGTATCCCATAATGAATCTATCATATTTAATTATTTCCAATTATGATCTCATAAGATACAATACCTTCATTGATGCATTTTAGGGATATATAGGTCCCTCCCATCGCTTAATGAAAATAATTCATATGTTTTCCGTAAGGTAAATCATCAGTCCGCATATTATATAAAATGAAATACTATTGGTTTCAAAAACATTTAATCATAGAATAACCCATGGAAAAAATGTTTTTATCAAACAATTCATATTTTCGTCATAATCATAAACCATGTAAAGAAAAATAAGGATGGAATACAGGGATCATATCCATCGTAAATCTCATGTAACATAAAAGGATGTCATATTATATGGAAAATTAATTTTAATGTTAACATATAAAAAATGTTAGGAAAATAAACATTTCATTTTGATATCAACTCATTCTTTAAAAGGTGGTCATTTAAATTGGAAAAAAAATTGGATTTAAAAGATCAATGTGAATAGGTAATTATTTATTGAATTATTATAATATTCATGATTATGTAGAAACGTGTATATGCCATATAATTTAAAAAAAATTCCTTTCACAATCTGAAAACATAAGTCATTTAGAAAAAGATAAATTGATTTCTTTGAAAGCATTCTGTAATAAATTAGAAATGATTAAAAAATACTTTAAATAAATATTGTAAAATTCATAAAAATGTATATTTTTTCATATAAAACATGGATATAGAATATAGTTATCAAATAATTCTCCAAATGGATACATTAATAAAAACTACATGTAATATGGATGATATTTTATAATAAAACCTTTACCTCGAGTTATACTTACTAAAAAATCACTAGAAACTACTTTTAATAAATTTATATTTGTTAACATTTTTTTAAAGAGTCCATTATATACATATAATATCATACATGATCCATTTATAGAATTTACACTTTCATTTAATCAATAATTAATAATTTAAATCATTATAACTAGGTGTTAACTAATTCATTTATCATATGCATTTTTATTCAATTAATCTGGACCACATAACTTAAACTTAGTTCTATCGCCTCTAAAATATTATAACAGAAATAAATATCAAATGTATCAATTATATAAAAATTTAAAATCATCTATAAATGTTATATATAGAAAAATAAATTATAAAATACATGGATATTGCAGGTCATACGTACTTCGGAACACTATTTCTATTTTCCTTATTATGGTTTGAAAGAACAAAAACTATTAATCCACTATTCTTGAATTATTATTATCATACACATGTCTATATGATAATAATATTCATCCTCATTACAATCTATATAAAGTGATAATGAAAAATGAATCACATCGCTTAGTGGAGGTTGTAGTCAATACGTAGGAATATATTAAAATAATGTTGATATCAAGACAAATGAATCTAAATGACATATAAATGGAAAATGAATGATATTTTATACCATATAATATCTAATTTTCTATTTTTAATTACTTTAAAATATTTATGTCATTTGAAAAAATATTATTCCCATAAAATATCATTATTTCGAAATTATTTATTAATAACATATTTTGACTAAATGATGTAATGAAAATATCCAATTCAAATATAATATAATAAAATGACATTAATATTATTTATTCACATATGAAATTCCTTTTACACATTCAATATCTTAACATTTATTTCTTTTTTGTTTTATAAAATCATTAATTATATTTTTTATTTGTTGTAGAAAAAATGCATTAGTTTTGTCTATGAATTTGTGGTAATTATATTATCACTAAAAGATATATAATGACTTATATTATAAAAATTAATCATTAGTCTCAGATTATAAATTTAAATTCCTTGAAATAAATTAATTTTAATTTATTGGGATGAGGGTTTCTTTTGGGTTTTGGGAACAAATAAAAATATTAGGGGTTGTATAGTGTGATAAAGTATAGGATATAGACTATCCATTGAGGTCAGGGTTGCCTTGCAGTTGTTGGAAAGAGGGAATGTGATGGTATTTATAGATGGATATAATGGTTAGTCGGTATTGGGTATTGGGTAGTTTTTTTCTATTGTGGAAATGTAATATATTTTTTAATGATTAACATGGAGATTGGTAAGGATGTAATTGAATAGATATGTGGTCTTTACAAAAAATACTTTATCACAAAATGAAAGATTACTAGATGAAGTGTTTTGTCTACAAATATAAATAAGTTTGGTTAAATGAATTTAATATATTTTTTAATTAAAAATATATAAATGGGATAAATGATAATGGTTTGCATGAAAATGATATATGGGTTTGGTGGATGTTTTGTGTTGGATATAAGGCATGTTTGGTGAGTTATTTTGGAAAAAATTTCTTGATGATGGTAATGTTGACCAATTGATTCTTCTAGGATATGAATTCATTGTTTTTTTTATTATTATCGGGTTTTCATTATTTTGGATTGTAATACATTTATGTTATTATGATTTTATAAGAACCGCACTCAAGTTGAATAATAATATTGATGAAAAAATATATTCTCATACCAGAAAAAATGTACTTGTGAAATTAGTGAGATATTTTGTAGTGGAGAATCACATGAATACAAATATCAGAGAAATCAACATTTATTTAAATTTTATTTAAAGAGTTATAATTCTCAGATATACAAGGTATAAGTGAAAAGGGTGTTGTAAACTTTTCTTGTAATATAAGACTTTTGAATCCCAAATTTATCATTGGTAAAAAATTTCTTATTAATGAATATTGTTCAATGACTAATAGTTAATATATTTGATGGAAATTTTGATATGATAAATATTGAATCCCATAAAGACCTTACCGACTAGGTACCACCTCACAGGTGGACGATCATGTTTGGAATCCCCAATCCAATAATCAACTGCATATGGGGATACTAACAAGTGTTGATTATGCATGTCCCAAATATTAAAGGAATTTTTGTCAGGTGCATTTACACATGAAAACATCTCCAAAAAATCATAAATTTATTTAAATGATGCTAAAAAGATAATATTGGATTAATACCTCGATATCCCACATCTGATAATGAAAATGGATCATGAGGACTAAATGGGCCAAAATTAAATACAACCAATGATATAAAGGTATCCATCCTTCTAAGAAAGAGGGGACATCTAAAAAATGAAACAACTGGTATGAAACATGTCATGTCTAGAACCATATACATCAACAACACCATGTCCTCTAAGGAATACCTTGAAAGGCATGTTGTCTACATTATACATGACTTGTGTGGGAATTCCCATGTAAGGGTATATATGATAATTCCATTTATGAACACAAAGAAAACTATAACGGAAACACAGATTGGGAATTTTTTGATCATCTCCAAATTAAGTGGGTATAGAAAAACCGAAATCAAATATAATGGAAATAGAAAATAATTCTAATGTAGTTCATAACTAGATAGATTGTTGAGGATTCCTCTTGAGGCCTCAAATATATGCGTGTCTAGGATAACTCACTCCATAAGCTTACTAAAACTAATGACACTCATCCAAGATGCCAAGATAACCATGACTCTCCATGAATAAGACATATACTAAAACATAGAAGATCATGATATCTGACGTGATATTGCAAAAACACAAATTAGAGTAACATGATAATTAAGGGATCATAGCATTTGTATGTTGATCACGACAATGACAAAAAAACTGTACCTGTTAAAGAAATATGGGGATGAAGATCATACGAGGGGTTACAACGATATGACTACTATAATCAACTATAGGGATCCTATATATTCGATAATATATGATTACAGATTGAACTATTATTGTAACATATTGAGAAACTCATTATGTAATAAGGGGATCTCACACACATAGATACAGAAAATTGGAACTCAACCAATTGAAGTGCATAATAGAAAAACCCCATTTTAAAATACATTAAATCACGAAGAAGTGAGGCTCCAAAATACTAATTAGTTAGTAAATAGAGTTTATAGGAAGTTCAAAATATATACTCCCATAGTAGGACCTAATTGAGTTTATATCCATTAAAATCAGTAAAGAAGAAAATATTGACCGTATCTTCATTAATGAAGGTATAAAGAATATATTTTTATGTACTAAAAAATTCATTAATGTATTATCTTCTATATAATTAAATAATAAATATAATTATATTTATAGATGATAATTTCCACGCATTTAATGAACATCAAACTAAAATATTTTATATAATACATATTTATTCTTTATAGATATAGAGCAAAAATTGATTAAATGGTGGAATTAATAACATTTATATTCAGATTTAAAGAATTAATTTTTTTGGTGTTTATGAAGTCATTTTTTTTCAATAAGGAATTATTTTAATATTTTGGTAATGTAATTTTATATGGAAATTGATTTTGAAAATAATTTCTAATGGGAATGAATCAAAAAATATGAATTTAGATAAATCTATAAGGTTGTTCCTTATATTCCGTTTGATGTAACATAAATTTATTTTTCTTGTCTCAGTATAAACACAATATAGATGACATGTATTTTATTTATTTATTTAAATGATATTTATAGATATACATGGGTTTTATGTTATAGGATTAATATTAAATACACTATTATTTTTATCGAATCATATAAACAAATTTAAAATGAATAAAACACCAAAATTATATCTTTATAGGGCCACCATGGAAGAGATACTAAGAGTAATAAGTATTACTCGTTTTATAAAAATCATTTTATTTAAAAAAATTATACAATATGAATACATTAAAATAATGGTGTTATTGAAATGTGAAATGTGACATTTCATTAACTTGGGGAGAAAATTATGTCATTATATCTTACATACTCATGTTTTTAATAATGATATAATTATATCTAGTTTTATTATGAATAGTGTTATTATAAGATTTATTTTGAATTAAACAGTTTCTATTTTAGGATGTTGGAATTTTTTTTACAATTGATAGATTAAAAAATTTAAATGAAATATATATATCATAAATAATAAAAATAATATTTTTAAAATTCATTAAATTTTTATGACAGAATCATTAATGGTAATTCATGACACCATATTGATTATAGAGTTTTTTATAAACATTTATTCAAAGTTGAAGAACATGTTAAATTATGATTAAAAAATGAGATAATTTATTCATAGGGAAAAAAATATTTTCAAATTTAATTAAAATTTTGAGACTTTATACTTGTATCATGATTAATAAGGATCTTGGGAATGAACATGAACTTATATAGAAATTTACCAGAGAGTTATAAATTTTAAAAAAATATGGGATTTTATTTAAAAATTGTCAGTAAATCTAAAAATATAATCCTTTAGATTTCATTATTCGGGGTATAAGGGAAGGTGTTCAGAATATAATATTTAATAGATTCATATATTGATTCTGTTACATCATATGGCATCCCAACCCTAATGCTATATTGTAACCCCATACTTATTAAATATGGGTTTTAGTTATGTGGGTGGAATTAACCAACATTGATATAGATAAAATTAGGAAGTTAGTAGAGAGGCTCACTTACTATCCTGTCATTGGATCTAAATATGTAAGGGGGAAAAATTGACCATAATTTGATTAAATATAATATTAATAGATTAGTTGTAAAATTTTATAATCTTGGTTTTGGAATAGATTGTGGTGCTACTTTTACATGTGTTTTAAGATATTATCCATAATGTCCTCCTGTATTTTATAAAATATGGGAATTCAAATCATTGTAATATTTTTTTAATATATTTTTTAATATATTTATTATGAATTAAAAAATTTCGAATATCCACTTTGGCCAAAATAACTAGTTTATTAAAATGATATTTCCAAAATTATTAATTTCATTTATATTCATAAGAAAGAACTATGATCTTGGTATGATGTACATTGGTTAATTACTTTTCAAATTATTTTTATTATAGGAAATGAAACTGTACATTGATTAAGTTGAATTCCCCAGTATACTTTGTACTAATTCAAATATATTCTTAGGAAATAGCACCGCATTTACCTAACTTGAATTTATTCAATAGATTTTTCAAAATTATAAAATATTACATTGAAATTAGTATTATAGGTTACATTAATTTCATTATTGGTTTTCAAATTATTTATATGTAAATGTATATTTTTTTAGATAATTAAAATATGTACCATATATATCAACTATGCTTCTTCATAGAAATTGTTAAGTGTATTGTTGTCTTATAAGTTATAATATTATGCATGACATGGATGAAGCTAAAAAATATTGCTGAACATTCTATAAAGATAAATACATAGATTTAAATTATTTTTTTATAATAAACTAGAAATAATTTTTAATAATTAAATGTTTTCAAGATTTTATACTTATATAGAGGAATTTTATACGAGTGATACTAAAATTATGTTAATGTATCTTAAAGTTGATTTTAATTATAGATAATTATTTCATAAAACTTAAATATATTTTTTATTAAAAATCTATTTATATGTTTCAATAATATATATTTGATAGATAGAGTGTGTGAATAATATTTTATTTCATATTTAATTATTTTGTTTATTTTCCTATTGAAAAAACAACCCATTCCATAATCAAACTACAAGTGAATGTATTATATCAGGGAGATCATCATCTCAAGTGATACGGATGAAAATTGTAAGTAATTTTAATATATTTATTTTTAAAAACATATTTACCCAATATGATAACTCATATTTAATCAATTATAAAAATAATTATATAAACTATTCTAAAAATAATAATAATGACCTAAAAAAATTTCATATGATATCATACAAAAAATATCATTATTAAAATTGATTTTATTATTTATTAAAATCAGTTATTTGATATATTATCCATATAAATTTATATAGTTTTACTTTATTAAATTACAATTGAGTTGGTATTTCATTGAGTTTATGTGAACTTATTTCTATTTCCGTTATTATGGTTTGAGAGAAAAAAACTAATAATCCACTATTCATGAATTATTATTATCATACACACATTTATATGATAATAATATTCATCCTTATTTCCATCTATATAAAATGATAATGAAAAATGAATCACATCGCTTAGTGGAGGTTGTATTCCATACATAGGAATATATTAAAATAATGCTAATATCAAGACAAAAGGATATAAATGACATATAAATGGAAAATGAATGATATTTTAGACCACATAATATCATATTTTCCATATTTTATGACTTTAAAATTTTTATTTCATTTGAAAAAATATTATTCCCATACAATAAAATTATTTTAAAATTAGTTATTAATAACATATTTTCACTAAATCATGTAATGAAAATATCAAATTCAAAAATAATATTATATAATGACACTAATATTATTTATTCTCCTATGTAATTATTTTTACAACTTAAATCGCTTAAAATATATTTATTTTATGTTTTATAAAGTCATTATTTATAATTTTTATTCATTTCAGAAATAATGCATCGGTTGTGTATAATCATTTATGTTAATTATATGATCACTAGAAACTATATATTAACGTATATTAGGAAAAATAATCATTATTATCAAATTATAAATTTATAGTCATTGAAATAACTTAATTTTAATTTATTGGGATGAGGGTTTATTTTGGGTTTTGGGTACTACTACAAATATTAGGGGTTGTATAGTGTGATAAAGTATAAGACATAGAATATGCATCAAAATTAGGGTTGCCTTGTAGTTGTTGGAAAGAGTGAATGTGATTATATTTATAGATGGATATAATGGTTAGTTGGTATTGGGTATTGGGTAGTTTATTTTCTATTGTGGAAATGGAATATATTTTTTAATGATTATCATTGAGATGGGTATGGATGTAATTGAATAGATATGTGGTCTTTCCAAAAAATATTTAAGCACAAAATGAAAGGGTACTAGATGAACTATTTTGTTTTAAAATATATAAAAGTTTGGTTAAATGAATATAATATATTTTTTAATGAAAAATATATAAATTGGATAAATGATAAAGGTTTGTATGAAAACGATATATGGGTTTGGTGGCTGTCTTGTGTTGAATATAAGGTAGGTTTGGTGAGTTATCTTGGAAGCAATTTATTGATGATGGTCATGTTGACCCATTAATTCTTCTAGGATATGAATTCAATTTTTATAATTTTATAGGTTTTTCATTCTTTGGGATTATAATACATTTATGTTATTATGATTTTATAAGAACCCCACCCGAGTCGAATATTAATATTGATGAAATAATATATTCTCATACCAGAAAAAAATGTAATGGTGATATTAGTTAGATATTTTGGAGTGGAGAATCAAATTAATTCAAATATAAGAGAAAAAAAATTTATTTAAAATTTATTTAAAAAATTATAATACTCATATATACAAGGTATATGTGAAAAGGGTGTTGTAAATTTTCTTGTAATATATGACTTTTGAATCCCAAATTCTGCATTGGTAAAAAATATCTTATTAATGAATATTGTTCATTAACTACTAGTTAATATATTTGATGGATATTGTGATATGATAAAAATTGAATCCCATAAATACCTAACCCACTATTGACCACCTCACAGGTGGACGATCATCTTTGAAAACCCCAGTCCAATAATCAACTACATAGGGGGGTACTGACAAGTGTTGATTTTTCATATCCCAAACATTAAAGGACTTTTTGTTACGTACATGTACACATGAAAACATCTCAAAAATTCATAAATTGATTTTAATGATGCTAGAAATATAAAACTGGATTAATACCTCCATATCCTACATCAGATAATTAAAATGGAACAAGAGGTCTAAATGTACCAAAAATAAATACCACCAATGCTATAAAGGTATCCATCCTTCTATAAAAGAGGGGACATCTGAAAAATGAAACACCTAGTATGAAACATGGCTTGTCTAGAACCCTATACATCACCAAATCCATGTCCTCTAATAAATACATCAAAAGTCATATTGTCTACATTATACTTGGCTTTGGTGGGAATGCCCAAGTAGGGGTATATATGATAATGCAATTTAGGAACCCCAATAAAACTATAAATGAAAAACATATTGGGAATTGTTTTATCATCTCCAAATTAAGTGGGTATAGAAAAACCCAAATCAAATATAATGGGAATGGAAAATAATTCTCAAGAAGTTCATAAAAAGATAGATAGTTGAGGATTCCTCTTGAGGGCTCAAATATATTTGTGTCTAGGATAACTCCCTCCATAAGCATACAAAAACTAATGGCAGTTATCCAAGATTCCATGATAACTAGGACTCTCTATGAATAATACATATACTAAAACTTAGAAGATCATGATTTGTAACATGATATTGAAAAAACCCAAATTAGAGTAACATGATAATTAAGGGATCATATGCATGTGTTTGTAGGTCACGACAATGACGAAAAAACTATACCCATTGAAGAAATATGGTAATGAAGATCATATGATGTGTTATGACGGTATGACTACTCTAATCTACGATGGGGATCTTATATATTGGATAAAATATGATTCCACACTAAACTGTTATTGTAACATATTGAGAAAATCAATATGTAATAAGGGCAACTAACACACATAGATACAGAAAAATTGGATTCAACCAATTTAAGTGCATAATAGAAAAAACCCATTTTAAAATACATTAAATCTTGAATAAGTGAGGCTCCAAAATACAAAATAGTAAGTAAATAGAGTGTATATGATGTTCAAAACATATACTCCCAAACTAGGACCTAACTGATTTTGTATCCATTAAAATCAAGAAAGAATAAAATATTGAATGTATCTTCATTAAACAAGGTATAAAGAATATATTTTTATGTACTAAAAAACTCATTAATAAATTATATTCTATATAATTCATTAATAATAATTATTATATTTATAAATGATAACTTCCATGCATTTAATGAACATAAACTAAATTTTTTTATACAATACATATTGATTCTTTATAGAGATAGATTAAAAATTGATTAAATAATGGAATTAATAACATTTATATTTAGATTTAAATACTAAAAGTTTTTAATGTTTATTAACTAATTTTGTTTTTCATAAAGGAATTATTTTCATATTTTTGTAATGTAATGTAATAGGGAAATTGATTTTGAAAAAAATGTCTGATGGGAATGCATCAAAAAATATGAATTTAGATAAATCAATAAGGTTGTTCCTTCTAGTCCATTTGAAGTAAAATAGATTAATTTTTTCGTCTTCGTATAAACAAATTCTAGATGACATGTATTTTATTTATTTTTTTTAAATTATATTTATAGATATACATGGGTTCTATGTTATAGGATTAAGATTAAATCCACTATTATTTTTATGGAATCATATAAACAAATTTAAAATGAATAAATCTCCAAAATTTTATCTTTATAGGGTCACTATGGAGGATATTCTAAGAGTAATGAGTATTACTCGTTTTATAAAAATCATTTTATTTAAAAAAATATACACTATGAATACATTAAAATAATGGTGTTATTTAAATGTGAAATGTTTCATTTCATTAAATTTTGGTAGAATATTATGTCATTATAGATTTCCAACTCATGTTTTTTATAAAGATATAATTATATCTAGTTGTATTAGGAATAGTGTTATTATAAGATTTATTTTGAATTAAATAGTTTCTATGTAAGGATATTGAAAAAAATGTAACAATTTATACATTAACAAATTTAAATGAAATATATATATATATCATAAATAATAAAAATAATATTGTTAAATTTCATTCAATTTTTTTGATGTAATCATTAATGGTAATTCATGACCACATAAATATTTTAGATTTTTTTATAAACATCTCTTCATAGTTGAATAACATGTTAAAATTATGTTTAAAAATTGTGATTAAATTATTCATAGGAAAATATTTGTTTTGAAAATTTAATTAAAAAATTAAGACTTTATACTCATATCATGATTAATAAGGATCTTGGAAAGGAACATGACCTTCTATAAAAATTTACTAGAGAGTTATAAATTTTAGAAATATAGGAGTGTAATTAAAAATTTTCACAAAATCTCAAAATATAATCCTTTAGATTTCGTTATTGTGTGTATAAGGGAAGGTGTTTGGAATATAATATTTATGAGATTATTAGATTTATTCTGTTACATTATATGGAATCCTAACCCTAATTCTATATTGTAACCCCTTAATAACTAAATACGAGTTTTATTTATTTGGGTTGAATTAACCTACATTGATATAGATAAAAATTGGATGTTATTAGAGAGACTCACTTATTATCCTGTCATTGGATCTAAATATGTTCTTGGGGAAAAAATTGACCATATTTTGATTAAATATAATATTATTAGATTAATGGTAAAATGTTATAATCGTGGTTTTGGAATAGATTATGGTTCTACTTTTACATGTGTTCTATGATATTATTCATAAATTCCTCCTTTATTTTATATAATATTGGAATTCAATTCATTATAATATTTTTTTTAAATAGATGTTTTAATATTTTTATTAAAAATTAAATTTTTTTGAATTGACACTTTGGTCAAAATTACTTGTTTATTAAAATGATATTTCCAAAATTATTAATTTCAAATATAGGATTAAGAAAGAACCATCATCTTGGTATGATGTACATTAGTTAACTATTTTTCAAATTATTTTTATTATAGGAAAGGAAAATGTATATTGATTAAGTTGAATTCCCCCAGTATATATTATACTAATTCCAATATATTCTTATGAAATACCATTGGATTTACCTAACTTGAATTTATTCAATAGATTTTTTAAAATTATAAAGTATTACCTTGAAATTAGTATTATGGGTTACTTTAATTTCATTATTACTTTTCAAATGATTTATATGTAAATGTATATTTTTTAGATAAAGGTAATATATACCATATATATCAACTATGATTATTCGTAGAAATTGTTAAGTGTATTGTTGTCTTATATGTTATAATATTATGCATGACCTGAATGAAGATAAAAACTAGTGTTGAACTTTATATAAAGATTAATAAATAGAATGTAATTTTTTTTAATAGACTAGAAATCATTGTTAATAAGTAAATGTTTTCTAGATATTATACTTATATAGTGGAATTTTATACGAGTTCTACTATAATTATTTTAATGTATCTTAATGTTGATTTTAAATATAGATAATTATTTAATAAAACTTATATAATTTTTTTAAAAAAATTATTCCATTTTCTGATTCAATAATATATATTTGTCAGAAAGAGTGTGTGAAGAATATTTTATTTCATAGTAAATTATTTTGTTTCTTTTCCTATTGAAAAAATAACAAAACATTTCACTACCAAACTACAATTTAATGCATAATATCATAGAGATCATCATCTCAAGTGATATGGATGAATATTTAAAGGAATTTTTATATATTTAATTTTAAAATCCTAGTTACCCAATATGAAAACTCATATTAAATCAATTATAAAAAAATTATATAGACCATTATAATAAATGAACAATGACCTAAAAATAATATGATATGATATCATACAAAAAATTCCTTTATCTCAATTTATTGTATTATTATTTAAAATCAACTATAGGATATATTCTCAATATGAATTTATATTTTTTTATTTTATTAGAATACAATTTAGTTGGTATTTCATTGAGTTTATGTGAACTTATTCTATGTACATTTCCTTCATGATATTGTTTAACTTTGTTTTAATTATATTTCTAATTTAAATTATATTACAAATTGAAGGTAATTTATTTTATTAATATATATATTTTACTTGTAATTTAATTTTTTCAGCCATACTTTTCTTATTTAGTTTAATGTAAACATAAATTATATTTTTTAAATATTATACAAGAGGTTATGTATGTGTTATTTCTATTATTGGGTAATAATAAACAATTTTTTTTAACTATATGATTAATATTTTTTATATTTATCACATAAATCATATGATATATTATCTTTATTTGTATATGAGTTATTAGTCTAAATTATTTGTGTATATATGTTTCCATTTAGTGATGATTCCTACTATTTTAGATTTTATTTATATTTTAGAATTAATTGCACTATAGATTTAGGATAAACTAGTTCCATTTCATGATGCAATCATTTAATTTTTGATACCAAACAAAAGCCTCATAGATTTAAATTGAACCTAAGAAAAGGAGGAAAAAAATAGATGAGTTTTGTGCTTCAACATATTATAATAATATATCGTATTCATATAATTTATTAATAAGGATTATAAATAGTCAATATATTGATTTTAATTGGATAAATATAAGGAATCTATTTTGGAATAATTATTTCATTCTTTAATAGTGGTAGTTTATTTAAAATATTAAATATGAAAATATTTTATATGGGAATAGAGTTTATTAATATCATGATAATGTTGAGTTTGATTTTATTAATCGTAAAGATAAACTGAAAGTGAATTTATATGAAAAGAATGTTTCATTTACATCTCTATAAATTATAGAAATCTTCGAGTATATAAATAAAAGAAAAAATATTAACATATAAGACTTGGTAATTTTTTAGGATAGACATTATTTATATATTAATTTTTTTCTATTTAAATTTTTTTTAATATTTAAAATATTTTTTAAGGATTTGGATATAGAGAAAATGTCTTATAAAACTCATTCAAAGGTGGATAACTAAATGTCTAGGTGAAATTGATTTGTTATTATTAAATAATAATTATCTTTTTAAAATTCTTCAAAATGACAATTAGGTCATTCATCCGAGATTTATAAAAATCATTTATCATTGAAATCATGATAAAATAATTTTTCACTACACTATATATACCATAATCCTTGATTTTCTCTTTTAGAAGATGAAATTGTTTTTAAAGATAAAATTTGGTTATGTTCAATAACTACAATACTTATATTTTATAACTACTAATGAAAATTGGAAAAAATGTTAATATTAATAAAACTAAATTGGCTTAAATTAAAGAAAATATGTTATTGACATAAAATATGAAAATTGTATATATGAAATCAGATAAAGTATACTTCTATTGGTTTTGATGATGCACATTTTAGAGGTGAATTAAATATATTATACAATTTTGAGACATATCTAAATATAAAATAGTTAGTTGGTCCTACAAATATAACAAGATAGGGTAGTTAAATAGAGATAGATAGTGTATTTAGTTTAGAGAAGGAATCATTTAAGGTTAATGAAAATTTAAAAATAGAATAAATTACATTAAATTATTTAAATTATTTTTTTGGGTAAATATTTTTTATAGAATGAAAAATATAATAAATATTTTATTTTGAATAGATTAAATAGTGGATTATAATTATAAAATTATTGAGGAATGAAAATCATTTATGAGGGATGGTGTTAGTAATGACAAGTGAAATAATGAATCATTTTAGGCTATATAAAAGGTTATAAAAATAGGGTTATTCATGTATCTATAAAATAGAATTCAAATGTTGAGAAAAGTTATTTTAGTATAATAAAGTTATGTTTCCCCATTATAAGACCATATATACTTATTTTTAGGAATATATGGGTGATATACCTTTTAAAATAAAAAAAGGAGATTATAGATTTGACTATTACATTTCTTATTGAATATATTTTGTTTTTGATGAATTGCATAATAAATTTTCAACTATAATAATTTATGAAATAAAAAATTTTAACGATGCATAGAATTACTTGAAATTTTTTTCAATGGAATAAAAAGATGAATAGAATGAATAGAACAAAAAAAATATTTAAATTTTTTTTAGGGACATGAAGTCTATTATTGTTTCAAAATTAGACATTAATGAATCAATTGAGATTATTGATGATAAACTATTATATTAATGCTGATTATACAAGATTTTATTGGTGTTAATAGATAAATTATAGAGTAATTTGAAAATTTATATATAAAATATTCTTCTCTGGTTTGTATAGATATTATTTTTTATATTTTTTAGTGGATCGATATTATTAAATCAGGTTATGTAAAACTCAACACATCAGTAATTTGGGAGATATATTTTATTATAGATTGAAAATAAGTAAATTTACAATATTTTATTATTAGAAATAGAAAATTTATATATTAATGTAAAAAATACAATGTTTATTAAATTTAATAGAAATTTTAACATGCATTTCACCATGGTTTTGAAGTTTTAAATGATATTAATGATATCTTTGAATATATTTAGGATAATTTTACATATAAATATTATTATAGATATTATTATTGAATGGAATACAAAAATATTATAAAAATGTAAGTGATAAATCATTCTGATCTATCTGAACTACTCAATATATATGGTGGTAATTTTTCTAAACTAACAGAATATATTCACGATATTTTTAAAATCCTTAAATAATAATTTTAATTTCATTGAATGTGTTTTGAGAGAATATGATTCAGATTCTTATGAGTAACTAAAAATTACTTCATGCAATTCGATATAATATAAAAATATTTTTAGTAGGGTTTTTAAATAAAAATGAAATGAGAATTCTGAAAAACAATTATGTTATTCCATGGGAGAAGTGTACTAGGCTATTTTAGAATTTACTAATAATAATGGTGTACTTTTGATAGTCTAGTGTGTCATATAATTTTGTTGAATTTTAATTAAATGTGTTCTTTTTTCACTAATTATTGACAAACTATTGAAATAAGTATCGTAGATATCAGTGTTCTATATTTGTAACATGTCTTAAATTAAAATTATGACATGGATCATCTATAAATCATATGAACTACTTGTGTTTAGAGAAATTAGAATTATGAATTTCCCCCATGGGGTGTAATATTTGAGGAGAAATTAAACCTAATAAGGCGGCTCAGACCTCCCACACATGTTGATCATTCTATACACGATAAATATAACCATGGAATAAAACCATACAGTTTATAATACATCCAATGTAGATTATCTCATTAAGGAAACAAGTGCATTGAAATAATTTTGGAGGATATAGGAATATACTTGGAAACACTGTTGGTGTATTTTGGAGAAGATATATAAATTTAGTGAATGTATATAAGAATAAAATTGTTTTCAATATGTAGTTCATAGACTCTAAAAAATATATAACATTTATCTCATGATCATCATATGCACAACCCTGGGTGATCGAAGTTAGAATAATTCATGTCCTACGTGAGGAATAAAGGTTATGTCACAAAAACTCTTTAAAAAGATTCTAAAATTAATACTTAAGGATTGTTATTCAATATTTTTTTTTTGAATCTCCAAAATAATAAAATTTATCTTATTATAGAGACAATTCAAAAAAAATATCATGTATAGAACTAGTGAATGAATATACTCATTATGGATATAAGATGATGCATAATCAAAGTACTTATATTGATTAATGAGGCCATTATATGATGGTGTTTATGTGCTGTGTTTTTCTAATTCCATCAAATTTGTTAATTTAAATTAATGGAAATTTGACGAAGATAATGAGAATATTCCTCTCTGTGTTTTGGAAACATTTTCATTGAAAAATCAAACACTATATTGGTGACCAATTTTATATAAGAAGACCATATATTCATGTTTTACTACTGGATGATGACTCAGAGTATGTTATAAGTAATAAATCAATAGCATGAAATAATTATGTCATTACCATTAGGGAAAAGTTTTTTTGTTGGTGGGTGAATACTAAATTCATAGCGATATTTTTATCAAGAATCATCGAGTAGTTATTATTATTTTTAAACTAATTTTAATGTTAAAGAAAATTAATAATTTAAATTTTAGTAACTAGATAAAACCATTTAATAAATTTTTATAATCTAACAATATGGTATATTATAGAATAGAAGGATTGAAGATATAATAAATTAATATTATATCGGTATGAATTTATTTTTCTGTAATGATAAAATGATCTTCTGGTGGAATATTATTTTTCAGGGATATGAGACTAAAGTTGTTTAGTATGTATAGTTTTCAGGATTATATATCACCTAAATCTTTGATATTATCTTCAAAATTAAATGATTTTAGATATGGAATAAAACTAGGATCCAAGGTGTCCAGAAGATATATGTATTGAAATAAATGTATTTCAATAATTTCCTTTGTCAAGTATATTTTAACCTGAGTTTTTAAAATCAACTTTAGGTATTATAACGTTCATTAAATATTATGGATAGAGTGAAACTTTGGATATGGGATAGGAATAAACCATTTGACCCTCATAGGTTATAATAGACTCATCATAGTCTAATACCATTATAATTCATAAGGTATAACATAATTACATATTGTATTAAATATTAAGCATAGGTAAATCAAAACATTGGAAGGTACCAAAATTATTATGAACAGGAAATTCTACAGATGATTAATTTTTTGTGTTTTTTGATATTTTATAACAAATTGAAATGGATTGTGGGAAATTCCCGTGATGCACACATTGTACAAAAAATGAAATAATAAAACAGTTTTAAATTATTATTTAAGATCATTAGATTGAATTTTAATTATTTTTGGAATATATAAAAGAAAACATGATGATGCATACCCTATAATAGGGAGAAAATAATAAAGTGAATATTTTAATACTCATGAATTTTAATCTATAGTATATGATAATTAATTGAATGCACAAGGATATCAGATATTTAGACAATAGGATGAACTTGGATGGGGGTAATATAAAATATTCCAAATAATGGATGATCCATTAATGTGTTCATGAGAATGGTAGATCCTGTCTGAATCTGTATTTTCTGGAATAGGAAATCGTCATAAAATAGATGACCTACAATATAATTCTGGAATACAGTTGAAGATATATTTATTTATACAACCAGAAGAACATAAATCAAGATTGTGATTATTTAGTGATCAATACATTGTTGTAAATGTGGTTTACAGAGAGATAAAGGTAAAAAATAATTTAGGGTAGATTAATTATAATGAAGGTAATATTTTTGTAGGATTCTAAGACGATTCAATCCATTATTTATTTTAAAATAATTAATTAAATTTTCATATGGACATTAATTGATAATGAATACGATGTTTTTAATTCAGTCATTTATTTTTGGAAGAGTTGAAATGATTTATTGATGAAATTTTATAGTGAATTGGAAAAAAATGTCCCCCAATTATTGTTGTAGAATAGGGGGATAATTTTTTAAAAATATAATATTTATGAAATATCAATGTTTATTTATATAATATAAATTGATCTTTTGGTAATGATTTTGTATAAAAAATTGATGAGATCATACAGAATAAAGTAAAATGATTTCATATTATTGAATGAAGAATCTATGAACTTGAGAAGAGTTAAATTGAAGAAGTTTATTACTTCTATTCATAGGATGATCAAAAGTGTTCATGAATTTATAATGTGGGAACATCAATCTTCAAAGAATATATGTATGTTATGTAAATTTTTGTGATTGGATATTAAAATCTAAAACAGTGTTAAGAAATATCTTGTAGTATATATGGTTGAGAAATATTTGTGAATTAATAGGTATTCATTCATTTCATCGGTTCTATATAAAATATGATGTGAATATTACGTATAAAAATGAAATAAAAGTTATAGTTATGGATTAAAACATTGGTTTTTTTATGAACCCTGTAGGGATGGTAATTCTATTATAATAAACATTTTCATACAAACCATGAGGTAGAAGAATCATTTTTTGATATTGATTATAAACATTTGTAATATTATGGAATTAGAGTTTTTTTATAATAGATAATCTCTTGGGTAAAGGCTAATAACCAGATCTGTTTTAAAAATTATTATAGTATAGATACTCAATGGATCATGATAATAATCGTATGCATCATAGAGTATGATTTCCACATTAGTAACAAACCATGATAAAATTTATTTGTTTGTTTTCCCATATATTATCTACATTTCATTTGGATTCATAAATAATAGCTTGTACATGATGTTTAGATAAATTCAATGAAGAAAAACATATAGTTTATTTTATTCATAAAAAAGAGTTCAGGTCATATTTACACACCCTAATGTGACCGTATGATAATTCTAGTCATTCATATGATATTAAATATAAATAGGATCCCCAATATTGATCTATGATTTTTTATTAGTTTTATTTCAATAATTTTATTCAAGTGGAAAGTCATATATATTAAAAATAATATGTCTTCTTCATGAAAAGGAATTATATTGGAGATTAAGAAACTATATGTTATAGATTGTGGTGGATACATAGAGGTTTTATCTAGAATTATAAACTATCGAAAAAATAGAATCAATCTTAAGAAATTTGAAAATTTCTTTTCAGGATTAGTTAATGGAGTATACACTAGTATAAGGAGATAAATAGGGTAATATGATTTCTAGGATATTTGATAAAATCAATCATAAAATAGAATAATGCCAAAATATTAAATTTTAAAAATCAGTTTAATAATATACATATGTTTTAAATTAGGTTAAACAGTTGTATAAACATAACCTATATTCATGTAATTAGATAAATACCTAAAATTATCAAGGGACTACATGATGAAAAAACATAAATCGAATTAAGAAATTATGAGATGGTATTACAATTGGCCATTATGTTGTAAAATTGTAAAACTATATAAAATGATAGAATAAAATGAGGATCGTTATCATAATATAATGTTATTTTTATACATGAAAAACTAAAAATAATTTTTATTATAATTCTATAGTGTTAATTGTTGTCAAGGAAAACTTCCATGTAATAGAGAATACCCACACTGAAATATTTGTAATTTATAATACCCAAATGGGGATCATGGTGAGAAAACATGATGAATGTGAGCATCCTATGATTGAGGTGAGAAAATATAATGTGGGAATATATTGGAATTTAGATGTTTAATTTGAAGATATTGTGATGTGTATTAAATATTATAATAACACATTAAATATAATGCATCTTATAATGCTGGTGAAATTGAGAAACATGGTAGTTAATGAAAAATATTCATTACATAATGTTTAGAAAATTAAAATTACTAATGAATGTACTAAATCATAGGTGATGTACTATATAAGAATATGAATATTTAATTTAGATTGATGCACATTTTATTCAGAATCATTTTATATTGTAAAATTATATTTCATAGATACAATCATCAGTAAATATAGTTCCATGAATGGTGTGGAATATTATCGAAGATCCATTAAAAATGGATAGATAAAAGTTTGGGGAGAACGGAAAATATAATAATAGTGGATGAGTGGATGAAAATTGAAATAAATCCCCCACAAGGCATCATAATTTTATTTTATTATACTATAATGAATGAAACTACATCCACCTCTCATATTACATCACCACAAAAGTATACTAGGAATAATATCAAATCCTGGAGCTCTGATTTGTTGGGGCACCAGGACATTGTTTGTTTTTTAATTTTTTAACTATATAAAAATCAATAGTTTATATATTAAGGGTCAGCAGTGTGTGATTATCTATATAAAATATCAGTAAAAAAATCATTGATGACCACAAAAAAATTTGAAATATAATCTTAGGATAGATTATAAATATATACTTATATTCCAAAAAATCATAATTTCCATGAAAAATGTTCCCAAAATAAAAACCAAGGAATAAATCATGTCTAGTAAAATATAAATATATGGTAAAAGTAATGAACACCTTAATTATAATTCTAAAAATTTCATGAACAATGAGAATAAAAAGCATTTTGGGAAAAAATGGAATCAGTACAAGAAAGAAAAATGAAAATTGGTTTTGTTGAAGGCAAATAAAATAAAGCAATTGCGACACCTAAAAATATAATACAAATGGGTAACATACCAAAACATAATATATTGTGTGGATAACATAAGGAAGTCATATTGTAACGACCCAAACTATTTTAAATCAAAGCCAAAATCCTCATTATTAGAATATAACCAGAATCATGTTATCACTTCCCAATGGATCAAATAGATTTTAATTCATATTAATCTAGATACATACTTGAATTTATCATAAAATAGAAATCATAAAATTCATAAAGTGTTTTTATTGAGTACACAGTTACTCCTCAGATTTTATCCATACATATCACTCACAAATAACTTCTTAGTATCATTGGGAAAAAAGATCTACGAATGGGGTGGAGATCATATGATTAGTGATGGTAATAATAAAATCAATGTTATTTTTATTAAATAATAATAACCATTATAAAATATTTAAATAATCAAAAAACATTCCATTTAATAAAAAAAATAGAGTAATATAGTATAAATATATGATGATAAAATAAATACACATAAATAATCACATAAACTAGAGAATTATACATTGATATTATACCAATTTGAATTATCAATTTGACATAAATAACTGATATCATAATGGGAAAATTAATAATTCTATACATGATAAATTATTAATAAATTTCACAATACAATCTATTGTTTTGGGTATAAACCCAAATAATTAGGATAACTAATTTGTTTCCTAAGACTCATTGATTCAAGAAGGGGATATTAATTATTTGTCCCCAAAATAACATATTAAGTCCAATTTATTCATCATATGAATTCTGTAAAATATATCCAACATAAATATCTATATTTGAAAACTATCATAGGAAATTTCAATAATTATCCTAATTAAATATACATAATCTTTTCCCATATTGGGTAATATTGTGATTGGTTATAAAATGTTAAATATTTACTCAAAATGATCATAAATCGTCCAAAAAATAATATCGATGATATAAATGAAACATATACCTAGTGTATCATATGTACAATTAATTGATGATATCATTAATGAGTATATATATCATAAAAATGTCATTAAAAGTTTTTTTAGGAAAAATAATTGTCCCACATTGAAAATAATTTTTGAAATAAATAATTAAAAAACAATTCCATGTCATTTTATTTGAAAAAAATCTATGTATTTAAAAAAATTAATCCTTGGGTGTTCTTGATTGTATGAAATTCAGTTCATGTCGTACATGTTTCTTGAAAGAATACTTTCATATTTTCAGTAAAATCCAAACTTACCTTTTTATTGAAATTGACATGAATAATTAGTTAAATTTATTTTTAAATGTAAAATTTAGAACAAAATTCCATAATAATTACTTTTTTAATGGTAAAAACATTTTTAAAACCCTACTGATAAAATAGGGCTTTTTATCAAAACCAATTTTCGGCAGTAGAGTGAAATTAAGTTCGATTTTATTAAAAACCATTCCTCAATCATATAATGTACCAAAGAGTGGGAAAATTATATAATTAAATAAATACTTTCTATAATAACTATTGTTGAAGAAAATAAATTTATTTTAATATTTAAATGTCAAATAATTCCCCAGAGGACGACTAAAACAAAAACAATCTAGAATAATGATGGTATTGTGAAATAACCCCTTACAAGTTTGGTACGTTTCAATAAAAATAAACATGAAATAAATAACATAACATGAATATTTAAATAGTATGAATATAATTATATTCACCACATAACCTATCAAAAATGGTTCTATATATCACACCAATAAATAATTGGTGGATGTGGTGTATGTCTCATAGAAGTCAATGTGAGATGATAAACCCTTACAACAAGTTTGAACTCATGCATTTATTTTTGAATGTCATTTATAATAAATTTAGTTTTATTAAAAATATATTATTGTACCATAATCATATATATCATACCATAAATTAATGAAATATGTATTTTTATCCTATTTTAAAAACAATTCATTGTCAAAATCATTATTTCTGGTGATAATTAGTTCATTTTCCATGTATGTTTTAGTATGATAATTTTTTGTCCAGTTAATTTTATCATGGTAACAGAATATTGTTTTTTTTACAATGATATAAATATAATTTTTATTATTTATATATTTAATTTTATTAATATATTACTCTTGGATATAAAAAAGGGATTACACCGTTCGTAGAGAAGTTAGGTGGTACGAACACATGAATGGTAATTCTGTTTTTCTTAATGAGAGGAATGAGAGGAAAATAAATATTAATTAATCAAAAAATAAATATTATAATATCATATATACAATTTATATCAATCCAATTCATTCTTTTTACCATCCATTTAATATTATAATTAAAAATTATTTACATCATAATGGGAGGATGTAGTCCACACATACAAAGGAGCGATGTTATTATTTTCCAATGGATTATAATAAAAGAAAATATATGGGATATAATATTTCAATAAGTATGGTTAAATAATAAATATAACATATATTAATTACATTTAACCAGCATACCATTTTTGTAATGTGCAAATGAATAAAAGCACGTTGCTTTACGAGGTGGTGGTCCATTGAACACACAACTGCCACTATCATATCCCCCCATAGAAAATGAAAATAATAATGTATAATTGATATAACAATTATAACAGTATAATATTTTTGAAAATAGAATTTTAATATTTTTAATCAATCATTAATGTATCCTTTAATGTTTTTCATGGAAAACAAATTACATCAGTTCATAAGGAGGTACTCTGTCATAGAAATTATCAAACTTTTGTTTCCCATTTTATCAAAGTAGAGACTGATTTAGGTTATTACATTAACATAATAAAATATAATTAAACGTTATATATTATTTTTATTATATTATAATATTTTAAGAAGGAATTAATTTGTTTTTAGTAGAATTGGAAGAAATATTTATGATTATGAATTTTACCATTTTTATAGAAATCCTCATTAGGTTTTTACCTATATTTTTAATAGGAGTGGGTCATATTAAATATAAGGAGTATAGAATTTGAATAGGTATAAAGGTGATATATTTTATAATTCCATGGCCGATACAAATATTTTCCGATGTGTGATGTGGGTATGAGAGTTGGTGGCCTTTCATAAGTAGGGGAGAGGACATAATAAGTTCTTTTGAAGAGAAATTTGACAGCGATGTTTATATAATTTCACCAGACATGAATTAGTTATTATAAAAAATTAGATGTAATAATTAAAAAATATGTCCATACAATGTTTGTTGTACAGGTTTTGGGTCATTATTTGTCGTTATAATCCTTTTTTGATCCATACCTTGGTAAACACATTTCTTCCTCAACTGCTGTTATTAGTTATTAATACATCAACTATTTATTTGGAGATAAAATTATTTTTAATTCATTTTTATTCCAAATATGTAGTATATTTTTTCAAATTCAATTCACAAAAATGGTAGAATTAAAATGAAAATTTAACTAGTATTGACAAAATGAGTGGTTTTCCAAAGTGAAAATTATCATATGTTTGAATATTTTAATACAAAATTCAACATAAAATATATTTAAATAAAATAAATTAGTTTAATTAAAATATCATATAAATAAATTCAGATTTAAAACAATTAAAAATATAATTTATTCTATTTTATAATGGAATTACATTCTTCAATTAAAATCAATATTTCGCACTAGTCAAAAATAATTTGTCTTTCCCAAAAGATCTAAAAAATTGACAGAAAGAAAATTAGTATAGAATCATTTAAAAAACTAGGTTTATTTTAAAAAAAAATTTATATTTTTTGAAAAATAATTATACATTATGTTCAAAAATCATGAATAATCCTCCTTTCATAAATATAATGTATTTTGAACAACATTTATTTTTCAATCAAATGTTTCTTAATTTATTTATAATCAATTTAAATCCATTGAATTTATCAAATAAATTCTTAAAAAATAACATTTTCTGAATTTAGTTATCAAAATTAATACCCACCATCTTTGTGGATATGTTATTGAGGTCATGTTTAAATAGATATATTTTAATAAAGTATTATGTTTTCTTCAATCAGGTGGTTGCATGAATCACTATATTTGAAAGAGTTTTAATTTATTTTAAATTAAATTTGTAAAAAATTCATACCGTGATACATTATATTATAATATTGTTGTTTTATTTCATACACAAAATATAACATTATGTTCCTCTTTTGAAATCTCTGTATGTAACATTCTACACCCTTATATAAATAGTGTCCACTCAGTTTAATCATTATACAACTTACTAAGGAATTGAAATTTAAGAATAATTTTCTTTGGAAACCCACATCATTGGAAGACTTAGTTAGTCATGTAACATTTTTTTCCAAAATAAAACATTACTAAAATTCCAGGATTGAGAACATTTCTGGGAAATGAAAACATAGATATTGAAGGGAATAATTATTATGAAGGATATATAGAGAGTAATATAGAACATGATCATGATAATTTTAACCATAATAAATCTATTAATTTTTTATTAAGTAAGGATAATTTTTTTAATAGAGATTAATATAATAGGTCAATATTCTTATTTGGAGTACTTTTTCATATTGTCAATGGATGTTTTTAATATTATGATATAGGACACAAGAACATATACTTACAATATCATTATTTGGTTGTTCTTCAACAAATAACTACATCATATCATAATCCAAAAAATGAATATCCAATAGGAATTTTTAATCATCATGTAATGATATTAACTTTTAATGAATCATAAGATCTAGAAATGAGTAACAAGTTATTCCTCATATATTTAGTAAAAATAAATTGTTAGAAAAAACTATCCAAAATAATATTTTAATGTATAGTTCATCAAAATTATACCAAAGAATTCAAGATGATCCATTTCAAAAATGTTTAAACTTAAATACTTCCAAAATATGTCTAATAAAATTAAATGTCTAAAAATTTGGGTGGAATGCCACTAAATCAACATTATATTCCGTTAATAATATCATGTGGATCTTAATGACACATCTTAAGTACATGAGTAAATATATCACTATAAAATATTAATTAAAACATCCATGATTCCAAAAACTAAAAACAAATGTCTATTAGTATATCCCATAAATCCATGATTCCAATAAACCTTAACTAAGATAACATAAAACAACATGTCACTCAGCTATTTCAATTTCACTATTTTTATCCCATAAAAATATCTTCATAATTATTATATTAACATCCATCAAATATTAAGGTTTATCTTCCATAAATATTTTGTTTTCAAAATGTACTAACTTTCCACAAAATCATTTTTCATGGTAATCTATACTATTCATCACATTCAATAAATTCCATAACGAAAAAGTAATATATTTATATCCTTATACATTATATTATTATTATATCCAAAATAACATAGATAATAATATTACTATAACATATCTCTTAAATGAAAATAAAATATCTTTTACCATTCATCTTTCGATATATAAATTTAATAAGTTTGACATTGATCACATAGCTCCATATGGGGTATACTCCCTTGATGCTTGGGAAATTTATTTTTGTTGTGCCCAATCTCCTAGGAGTTGAATCATTGAACATTGTAATAATTGTTTTTCCATTCTATCAACATCATAATGGATTTTGACTCTAATCTCATTAAAAACTCCCACTCCATTCATGGAAGTATTAGAGTGTTTCATTCCACAATTATCACATGTTATAAAATCATTATTTTCCAACCACCCTTTATTTTTATTTTTCTCTTCGATCCTATTTTTCACTAGAAACCATTTTAATCCTTAAGAAATAGAGTATTTTTTCTCTATCTTGATTATATATTAAATTCTTTCCAGGTTTGATGGGAATTTTTGGGAGACTAGTGTGATTTTTAAATGTTTCTCAAACCAATCTAATAAATTATCAATATTTCCCTTTTGATTATGTATATAGTATATAGAATACCTTTTAACCCTTTAATTTTTTCTTCATACATATCTATATATTCATCTTCCTTTTGTTTTAGACTCATGAATTGTACATCTATATCCCCGCATTTCTTATAATGAAATCAAATTTCCAAAAGGCGTAATTTAAAATTAGTCATTTATATGTTTTAATGTTATTAATAATCCTTAGTGTTTTGAATTAATAAAAACATTTAATCTATTTCCCCATGGAGATGATAAAATTCTATGAAAACCTTCTTCCTTTAATTTCATCCTGGTGTGTGAAATTTCTTCTATAGAAAAATTATCCATTTCACTGCAATAAACAGGGTTATAGTCCAATGTAATGATGTAGGATATTAAACCATAATGTGATATAACATTGTTACACCATGTCTATGATCATTGGTAATATCCATATGGGAAAATTTGTTTCCCAATACTCGAGTCTTCTACAATAATATGATTAAATATTCTTCAGTTCAAATTATTACACTATCATGAGCTTCATTAACATTCCCAAGACAGAAATCCCTACATGGAATACCTATATCAATATAGTTCACAATTCTTTTAATATGATATATTTATAAATAATTTCATAAAATAGATTATATTCTAATATCACTAATCACAATTTATATTCCCAATATAGGTGAATGACTTAAAAATGAAAAATTAATGCTTATCTAATCTCATAATCATTAGAAGGGTTTCCTTTTGATTTTTTTCTATCATAAATTTTTATTTATCATCTATACTTTTTATATAGAAAATTTAAATTAACTAAATAATATCCCCTGGAAGTGTCTAACATTGTTTACAGGAATGCAGATTGTCTTGTAGAATGTCATGCTTAAGGCAATGCCGACATGCATTTTCCAGAGCTACGACCCATATGTTCTATAATTCCAGAACCATGTCAAGATCTATTATTAATACAAGTTTGTATTTATAGGAAAAAACAAATCTATAAGATAAAAAAAATTATTATTTTATAACAAACCTCAACTCATCCATAAATTTACTCATTAGAATATATTCCATAAGCCATGTTTTGCAAAAACTACTTCCTAAAGTATTTACCAAAAATCTATGGATTCCATCTGTAATGACCCCAAATCTAATATCCCATAACTGGTATCTACCTTATTAAATTGGAAATAGATATAAAGAAAAAGATCATGGCCGAATAAATAGTATATTATTCATTGTAAAATAGATTCATAGATCGATTTCACATACATTTCAAAAAATTAAATTTAAAATGTGTTTTATCTGGGAACACAAATATTACTCATAGCATATCCCCATATATATGTCACAATACACTTCCATGTATAATTGTGAAAATAATACATAATAAATGTATGATCAAGTATTATTATTATGCATAATAATCTAATAGAATCTATCATGAAAAAATAATCATTATCAGTATGAGATGGTAAATATCTGAAACAAATTCAGTATAATCCATAAACTGATAAAAATATGGTAAACAGTTTATGATCAAAATAATAAGTAAAAATAATCATATATTATTGAAACATTTCCATGGATATTATAAATATCTGAATAATTACATGGACTTGAATCAATGGCCATTTAAAAATGGAATAAATAATACCAATCAACAGAAACAACTAATACCTTTAACAAGAAAGTTCAAATTTGTATGTATAACCCCGTTTAATTTTTCAATTTTATTTTCCTCACTAGACTATTGGATGCATTAAGGGGATATATATATTATATCCCAACCCATTACCTACTAGATAAAATTAAATTACTTTATAAAGATGGTGAATAATAATAAAAATTAAAATCCATAATAAAAATCACCTAAACAATATATTAATAGTTAATTCCTTAAACTGAACATAATTATAAACGATCCAGAGTAATATAGTGAATGGTAATGAAATTGTAAATCCTCACTAAAAAATATCATAAACAATATAATTAAATAATAACGATGATATTGATATAATATATCCCTAATGTATCATTACTATAATAAAGGGTTTGTGAAATTGATGAATATAATTAGCAACAAAATGTCATTATAAAAGATTTGATGATGATTGTTCATTTAATTTCGAAAAAAATAAAGACAATAATTAAAAAGAAATATATTGAAAATAATTATCTTGGAAGTTGAGATTTTAAATTTATAAAATAAAATATCATTTATTGAGTGGTCATGATGGTAGGAAATTATGTTAATGTCATCCACGCTAAAACAATGATTTCTTTAAAATTATAGGAAAAATCCAAATAAGTCTTTTTTGGAAAATGAAATGATTATTATTTTAAAAAAATATTATAATACTAAAAAATGGATACAATTTCTTTAATACATCCATTTTAATAGTTAAAAAATAAAATATTTTCCAATAACATTTATTTTAATGAAAATATTGTTTCAATTGAGGAGAAAAATGTAGTCATATTTTCTAAAAAACATTTTCCCAATCATTTTAAGTACCAAATAATGGAAAATGGTAAAATAGCATTAAAATTTTCTTGAATAAATGTAGTCCAAGAAAATATAATCTTTAATTATATAAAAATATAAAATAATTAATCTAATTGATAATAACATTAAAATAAGCTCGAATAATGATGATACTTTGAAATAAAACCAAACTACTCCTGTAACATTTGAATCATAATCCCCATGAAATAAAAAAATAAAATAAAATATCAAATACCATAATGTGAAAAATATGAAATATATAAAACATATTTGGGTAAATATACTCAAAAAACATAATAAGTGTAGAATACGTTGTATGCCTTAATAATGTAAATGGGAGATGAGAAACTCACACCTCCGGTTTGACATCCTTTGTATAATTTTGAAACACCAAAACAATAAATATAGGATTATAATATATATATATCTTATAAAACAATAATAATATATCTCTTACCATATAATATTTAATTATAGTCTTTTTTCACCTATTTATTTATAATTATTTGTTAAAATCACTTTTTCATGTGATAATTACAAAAAAATGAAGTATGTTTTAGATCTGTAATTTTCCCCTATTAATTTGATCATGGTTACGTAATCTAAATTATTTTTACCATGAGATAAATATCATATGAATTTTTTATATATGTAATAACATTAATCCAAAAAAAATATTAGATAGAAAATCTATTATACCGTTCATTAATATGGTAGGCCATTTTTGGGCATGAGCATTGCTTCAATTTGTCTAAATGGATGAAATGAAAGAAAATAAATATTAATTCAAAATTCATCAGTATTTATTATTTCATATATATATTCATATTAATCTTATATATACATATTAGAATCCACAATGAAGTTATATGAAAAAAATTTCATGTTGTTATCTAGAAGAGGTATCCCACACTTACACCAGTGTGAAGCTGTTTTTTTCTAATTTATTATAAGGTAAGAAGTTATATATAAACCATATAACTTTACAAATAATATTACATGGTATAAATCATAATTATCCATTAAATAAAAACTATGTATCAAATAGTCTACTACCATTGGAAGAATAGGTACATACATTGAAAACATGAAACCATCCATAATGTTCTCCAAACAACATTTAGACTCTTACACCTTCATATAATAACCTGGGGGATATATAGAAAAAGGGATGGGCTACAAATCCCAGTTAGACATTAAAAATGGAGAAAAACTATAATGTTTGAGTTTAAATGAATAACATGATACAATAAAAGTAATGGCTCGTGAATAAACTTATAGAGGCATAACATATATAACATGGAATCACATGATCATTCTAATAAAAGAACATGGAGTCATGTAAAATGTCCTAAACATGAGTCCATGATAACTAATAAGACAATATCACATGGACTACAATGTCCCATTATGGTATAATTATAGTCCCTAACCCCAGAAATAATATCTCATGAGAATAAAATATTACTTAATGTATTGGAAATCCATCTAGGCATAACCATCATAACATGTAGATAAATTTTTGTTCCACATAAGTAAATTAAACATAAGGGAAAAATATAATGGTTACCATGGAATGATATGGGTTTCAAAATTATAACACAAGGAATAACCAAAGGCCGTATAATAATTGTATACATGATAGATTGGATGTAAATTACATGTGTATATTATTAATGGAAATATTATAATATATCAAGAATGATAATTTTTAACTATAGTGAATACATGAAAAAGATTATCTATGTATTTTTAGAATGTGTCACATAAGCATTGTTTTATTAAAAAGAATAAGCATTCATTAAATATGAAAATGGATTAATTATTTACAAAAAAATAGAAACAAAATAAACTTGTATTTCATGATAAATGTTTGATTTTAGGAATATATTGATTTTGTAAATAATTTTTAGAATTGTAATTGAAATGTTTTGTCACGACCCGCCCTCGGGGTCCGTGCCGTGACTACCCCAAGCCCGCCTTCCATAGGCCAGGGGCTGGCGACTAGCACCAAGGCGTAAATCCCAGTAAAAAGGGAAGGCATTGCCTTTGAAAAGTAACCAACACCACAGAGTAAGCAAGCAGAAAGTAAACACTAAACAAGCAGAGTACAACTGAAAGTGCAGAAAAGTAAATGGGCCAGAATACAAACCCAAACTGAAAGTAAAGTACAACTCGAAAAGGGAAAAACATCAACTGTAAAGTAAAAGCCACTACTCCGAGCTGTCCACCGGAAATCCCACCTGAAGGGTGGGTACAGATAGCTCCTCTGCTCCTCGGGTCCCGCCGTCCGCTCCGTGCACGTCCCGCCCAGTGGTCCACCTCCGGGTACCGTCCCGCTCTACAAGCCTCAGCTAAGGTCAACGCTGTCCGTCGTCTGCAACCAACACAACGTAGTGCGGGCAAAGCCCGTGCAGGGGTGAGTATAAGCTACTCAGTAGGGACCCCGAGACCCCTGAAGGTCTCTCAAATCCACAAAGGATAAACCACGAAGAAAAGTACAATCACGAAGTAACAACCGACACTGCTTAGGTATATGCCCATACATATACCTAAGTCATCAATTCAAATACGCTCCAACCTCCGAGCCCAAGTACAACTCAGTCCACGCAGGAAAGTATACGTATTCCACAATGGAAAGCAAAACATAATCCACACAGGATTGCACAACACAATCCACACAGGAAAGCAACAGGATTCAGCTCACACAGGTATACTTCTTCAAGGACGATAAAGATGATCACTGATCCATCTAAGTCGTCGGACCCACGAAGAATCGATAGGTAACTAACCCCCGCAGAAGACCCACACAGGATCGGGCTCACACAGAACCTGTAGGCGCTGGCTCACACAGAACCGCTGAGCGCAAGGACCCACACAGGATCGGGCTCACACAGAACCTGTAGCACTGATCCACGTAGGATCGCTGAGTGCTGTAGTCGTCGTCGTCGAATCCACACAGGATCTCTGTACTGTTGTCGTCGAATCCACACAGGATCTCTGTACTGTCGTCGTTGCAGTCACAGTAGCAGTCGTAGCAGTAGAACAGTCGCAGCCAGCACTAGGGTTCCCGCACACAGCTAGCTCGTTCGGAGGGTCCGCTCCACGAGCCGAGAGGCTGATACATCAACTGTCACAAAGACCAGAGTTGATGTATCCAAAAGTTCCGTACCGTCAACAGGAACTCAACGCAACAGACGGCGCGTCGATCGGACGCCCGGTCTGAGAGTTATTGGCATTTTCGTCTCCAGGGCCCGGTTGGTTTTTAAGGCAAAACCAACCCGACCGTACTCCACCTGCGTCCAAACCGCGGTCGGAGTATGCCAAAAGATCCGTCTCACTAAGAGGAACACTACGCGACTGACGGCACGTCAATCGGACGTCCGTAGCTCAAGATATGAGCGTTTCCGCTCCGAAGGCCCGGTTGGTTTCGTGAACGAACCAACCCAGCCGAACTCAGAGTAAACTGAAACCTTGAGTGCGATATACCGAAACGACCGTCTCGATCCAAGGATCGCGTTGCCGCAGACGGTTCGTCATTCGGAGGTCCGAGGCTCATGTTATGAGCCAAAAACCGAAACTGGTCCGAAACGGGGGGGTCCGGGTCCGGGCCGACCCGACCCGACCCCCCCCCCCCCTGGGCGGCGCGGTGGCCGGCGGCGGCGGACGGCGGCGGCGGGCGGCGGCGCGGCGGCGCGGCGGCGGCGCGGCGGCGTGGCGGCGGGCCGTGGTGGCGGCGGCGGCGGGCCGCGGTGGCGGCGGCGGCGGGCCGCGGTGGCGGCGGCGGGCCGCGGCGGCGGCGGCGCCAGGCGCCGCACGTGGGAGGCACGCGGGGGCTAAGCCCCGCGTTTTGTCAAGGCGGCACGGCCTTGTGCCGTGCCTTGCAACAAACGGCCCCCGCAAGTGGGGGCCGGCTGGAACGAACCGGGGGGGCTGTTGCCCCCCCTCCTTTAAAGAACCGCCCCCCTCATTAAGAGGGGGGTTTGTTAAACCAGCCGGGGGATTTATTCCCCCGGTTTTATGACATCCGGCCGGCCAGCTGGCCGGCCGGTTTTTACCAACGGGACCGGAAATTCCGGTCCCGCCCTCGACTTCCGACGCCGGCGGCCCGGCCGCCGGTCTTTCCTTCCGCCGCGGCCCGGAACCGGCCGCGGTCTCCTCGTCCCGCCGCGGCCCGGAACCGGCCGCGGTCTTCTCTTCCCGCCGCGGCCCGGAACCGGCCGCGGTCTTCTCGTCCCGTCGCGGCCCGGAACCGGCCGCGGCGTTCGTCATCCGGCGCGGTGCGACGGCACCGCGTCCCTTCGCCGTGCTTTGATAATATTCAACGCGGCGCGACGGCGTCGTGTTCTTGTTGTTACTTCCAAGGTGCGTGCGACGGCATCGCGCAAGATATTCGCACGTTCATCCGCGTGGTGCGACGGCACCACGCCACTAGCTTTCCTCCGCAAAATAATTAAACAAGAACGATGGAGGGGGTTCGGCCGTGTTCGTGTGGTCCGGCCTCCCTCTCGTTAAAAAAAAATAACGCAACTTAAAACATTTAAAAGTATCAAGTTTGACATGCGAAAACCAGGATCAAGGAACGGAATAAATAAATATTGAATCAACAACCCCTACCTCGGGTTTAAGATTCAAAGGTTCGGCTACGCTCCACGGAAGACGGCGTCGCGGAGGTCGGGTGTCGCGGTCGACGTTCGTCAAATCCGTTGACGAAGTGTTATGCCCGAAGAGACACGACGTTGGCGGATCTTCGTTTGCCGACGAAGAAGGTCTGAGGAGGAAGAAGAGGTCCGAAGATACCGGGTCGCCGAGTCGATGATCCTTGACGAAGTGTTGTCGTTCTTCGTTGAGGATGAAGACGTTCTTCGCCGGAGAAGATGAAGAGGAGTTCTCAAAAGCTCTCAAGGAAAAAAAAAACAACAACCCATAAACAAATAAGATTACATCTTATTTTAATAACACATAACTCAAAAGAATTTCAAAAGTTTGAAATTCAAAAGAGTTAACTCCCAAAATTAATTAAGAGTTACATAGGCCAATTAATTAGGGGTTAAGTACGTTGAGAGAATTTGAAAAGAAAAGGGGTTTGTGTGGGCCCCACCACACTTAATCCTCCCAAGGGTGGTTAAGTGGGTGTGGGTCCCACTTCCAACCTCATTTGATAGGTTTTTAAATAAGTTAAAATAAAATTTGTCTTACACAAATTTTATTTAACTTAACTGAAAAACCCCAAAACGTAACGTTCAACCCGCAACAAACGCAACTCCCGATAAGGTCTCATTAAGCGAATATCGGCGCTGCGAGTTCATCGGTGCCCTCGGATTTCAATTCCGAGCACCGGATCAAAAGTTAGGAATTCCCGCTCGTTCGTTCACTGAACGTACCCGAGCCAAACTTCAGAAATTAATTCCGGGCACTCCGGGCCTCGGAATCAGGTGCCGTCAGAAACCACGCTCTTGTAAAATTCTAAAGAAAATTAAGAAAAAAAAATTTCCCTTGAATTTTACGGGTCTTTACATTACTCCCACCTCAGGGCTTTACGTCCCCGTAAAGATACAACAAAAACTAGGGAAACAAATGAGGGTACTGAGCACGCATCTGAGCCTCCCGCTCCCATGTGCTCTCCTGGAGATTCCCGTGCTGCCATCTGATGCGCACAAGAGGTATCGATCGCCCACGCAGGACCCGCTCCTGTCGATCCTCTATCTCCACCGGGACCTCTGTAAAAGTCGCCCCATCGTCAACGTCAAGCTCCCCATGGTCAATGATGTGCGTCGGGTCGTGCACATATCTCCTCAGCTGGGATACGTGGAAGACGTCGTGCACCCGGTGCAACTGAGGTGGTAGAGCCAGGCGATAAGCCACCTCGCCAATCCTGCTGAGAATCTGGAAAGGGCCGATGAAGCGTGGATATAGTTTGCCGCCTCGGCCAAATCTCCGAATACCACGTCGAGGTGAGACCCGCAAGAAGACGTGGTCGCCATCCTCGAACTCCAGTGGCCTCCGCCTCCTGTCAGCGTATGACTTCTGCCGGCTCTGAGCTGTCCTCATCCTCTCCTGGATGACCTGGACCTTCTCTGTCGTGGCCTGGACCATCTCCGGTCCCACCAGTGCTGACTCCCCAGGGTCTGTCCAGCACCAATGAGATCTACATGGTCGGACGTACAACGCCTCGTACGGTGCCATCCCGATGGTGGAGTGGTAGCTGTTGTTGTACGCGAACTCCACCAAGGGTAGGTGGTCCTCCCAGCTACGACCAAAGTCGAGGACACATGCGCGGAGCATGTCCTCGAGAGTCTGAATGGTCCTCTCCGTCTGACCATCTGTCTGAGGGTGAAAAGCTGTGCTAAGACGTAGCTGCGTCCCGAACACTTCCTGTAACCCCTTCCATATCCGGGAAGTAAAGCGGGTATCTCGATCGGAAACGATAGATGATGGCACGCCGTGGAGCCGCACAATCTCCTGAACGTAGAGACGTCCCAAGCTCTCCACTGAGCCCTGCTCTCTGATGGGTAAGAAGTGTGCCGACTTGGTGAGTCGGTCAACAATCACCCAGATGGAGTCGTGACCTCTGGAAGTGCGTGGAAGTCCAGTCACGAAGTCCATAGATATGCCGTCCCACTTCCACTCCGGAACCTCCAAGGGATGTACCAAGCCTGCTGGTACCTGATGCTCTGCCTTCACCTGCTGACAGGTGAGGCATCGAGAAACGAACTCTGCTACAGCTTTCTTCATGCCCGGCCACCAATGCTGTCGTCTGAGGTCCTGGTACATCTTCGCCACTCCAGGATGTACCGCCAAAGGAGACGTGTGAAACTCTCTCAGAACTTCCTCTTGCAAAGCTACTGGTACCATGGTACGTCCTCTGAAAAGGATGTCGTGCTCTGCTCCAAGGGAGAAACCATCAGGTGCTTGTCCCGAGGATATCTGTGCACGCCGCGTCTCACAATCAGCGTCCCCACGCTGTGCCTCCCTGACCCGCTGCAGTAGTGGAGGAGTGACTGTGAGAGACTGAAGAAAGGCTGCTCCATCTCTATCCACGAAGGATATCTGCAAAGAGCCTAGCTGCTCCGTCGCCTCCTCAAGTAGCTGAATGCCAGTCCTCCTGCTGAGGGCATCGGCTACTACGTTCCCCTTCCCAGGAGTATAGACTATCTCAAAGTCATAGTCCTGGAGGAACTCGAGCCATCGTCGCTGTCTCAGGTTCAGGTCCTTCTGCGAGAAGATATACCTGAGACTCTGATGATCGGAAAAGACTGTAAAGCGCTCGCCCATCAGATAATGTCGCCATGTCTTCAGAGAGAAGACCACTGCTGCTAACTCCAAATCATGGGTAGCGTAGTTCTGCTCATGCGGCCTCAACTGTCGTGATCCATAGGCGATCACGGCCCGCTCCTGAATCAGAACACATCCGAGTCCGGTCCCTGATGCATCGCAGTAGACTACGTACCCTACTCCCTCCTCAGGCAACCTCAAGATAGGTGCGCTAGTCAATCTCTGTCTCAGCTCCTGGAAGCTCTGCTGACATCTGTCTGACCATACGAAGGGTTTCCCCTTCTTCGTCAAAGCTGTGAGTGATGCCGCAACTCTGGAGAAGTTCGGCACAAATCTCCGATAGTATCCAGCTAGTCCCAAGAAACTCCGAACCTCAGTCACGCTCCTGGGTGGCTCCCATGATAACACAGCCTCAATCTTCGTGGGATCCACTGCAACTCCCGCCTCAGATATAACGTGTCCCAAAAAGTGGACCTCACGTATCCAGAACTGGCACTTCGAGAGCTTACCATAAAGCTGGTGCTCTCGGAGTGTGTCAAGAACAACTCGCAAGTGATAGGCGTGCTCCTCCTCTGTCGTAGAGTAAATCAGAATGTCGTCGATGAAGACCACGACAAACCGATCGAGGTATGGCTGAAAGATCCTGTTCATGAGAGCCATGAACACTGCTGGAGAATTGGTTACACCGAAGGGCATAACCAAGAACTCATAGTGGCCATACCGACATCTGAAGGCCGTCTTCTGCACATCCTCGTCTCTGACTCTGAGCTGATGATAGCCTGACCTGAGATCTATCTTCGAGAACCACCGTGCTCCCTTGAGCTGATCAAAGAGGTCATCAATCCTCGGTAGCGGATACTTGTTCCTCACTGTCACCTGGTTCAGGCGACGATAGTCAACACAAAGTCGTAAGCTCCCGTCCGCCTTCTTGGCGAACAATATCGGGGAAGCCCAGGGTGAAACACTGGGTCGGATGAACCCCTTGCCCTGCAAGTCCTCCAACTGTACCCGTAGCTCTCGAAGCTCAGCGGGGCCCATCCGATATGCTGGAGTGGATATTGGGGCTGTCACGGGGTACAAGTCAATATAAAAATCTACCTCTCTGCGAGGAGGTAGCCCTGGAACGTCGTCGGGAAAAACGTCCGCAAACTGATCCACCACTGCAGGAAAACCAGGACTCGGCACGTCAACTGCTCCAAGGATAAGGCTAGCCAACTGATGAGTGATGGGCTGTCCTCTCCTCCGCTGAAGTCCATCCTGTGCTGCTAAGGCTCCCTTCTCGCCGGTGAAGGTGAACCTGCTCCCGTCGGTGCGTACACATCGCACCTTGCGCCTAAAACAGTCAATATGTGCATGGACCGTATACAGCCAATCCATGCCCAAGATGACGTCGTAAGGCCTCGACGCTGCTACAAGAAGATCCCAGCCGAAGCTCTCGCCTCCTAGAGTAAGCTCACACTGCCGGCACCAGTGCGTAATCGTCGAGTCTGCTCCCGTAGGAGTCTCTAGCCGTAAGGATCGAGCCAACGGCTCTGTCGGAATCTCCGAGCTCCGAACAAGGGCAGCGGCTATGAAAGAATGACTCGCTCTTGTGTCTATAAGAACTGCAGGAAGGGTGGAATAGACACAGATAGTACCTCGAATCATCTCGGGTGCGCCGTGGTCGTAGGCCTCTGCTTCCTGGAGCTGTGCCTGTCGCTGCCCGCCAGCTCCCTGTGGTCGGAGTGGACCTCCTGGTGGTGGTGGTGGTAGAGCCTCAAAGCGTCGTCCACCACCGGCTGCTCGTCCAGCTCCTCTGCCTCGTCCGCCTCCTCCCTACGGACCGCCACGGTCGACCCTCTGCCTCTGCCTCGGTGGTCCATCAACTATCTGCTGCTCCTCGGTACGACGGGTCGGGCAGTCGCGAGCCAAGTGGCCCTGCCCGCCGCACGAGTAGCACTGCCTGCCTCTCGGAAGACTGGCTCCGTGCTGTGTGCCCCGCACTGCTGAGCCAGTGCCCTGAGGTCGTCGGCCCGAAGGTCTGGTCTGTCTGGACCCCTGAGTCATCCGTCGACTGCCTGCTGCAGATGACTCTGCCACGTGCCGCCCTGCGGTGGGTCGCTGTGCTGGTGTAGACTCAGCAAGGAAGCTCTCGATCAGAAGAGCCCGCTCCAGTACTCATGTCTGAGTCGGTATGATGAGGGAGATCAGCGATTCCCTGATCTCGTGTCTCAAACCCTGCTCGAAGGTCCGGGCCCGGAAGAATGGGTCCCGTACCATGTCGGTCGAGTAGCGCGAGAGATCGGTAAATCTCGCCGAGTACTGGGCGACCGTCATGCTTCCCTGCCGCAGCTGTAGGAGCTCCTGGATACGCACCGCACGAAGGGTGGCTGGGACGAACTCCGAGCGGAAAAGGCTCTCAAAGTCCGTCCAAAGTAGAGATGCCTCATCGTGCACCTGGAGCATCAAGCTCCACCATCGTCCTGCTGCTGCGTGTAGTAGGCTCGCAGCGAGGATCACCATGAGGTCTGCTGGTGTCCTCACTAGCCTAAACACTCGAACCACTGCCTCCAGCCAGTCCTCTGCTGCCTGGGGATCCGTCTCCCCGCGAAACCTGGGCGGTCGCTGGCGCTGAAACTCATGCAGTGCGCTGAGGCGACGTGCATCGTCAGCGGCTGCTACTGGAAGCATCGGGGGATCGGCGGGTAAAGCTACCGCCGGTGCCACTACTGGAAAAGGGCCCTGCACCGAGGCCTCGTCGCTCGGTGGGCTGTCGTCTCGCTCGACTCTCGGAATCCTAGCTGGCTGTCGTCGTGGGGCCATCCTGAAAAGAAAACAGGTGCGCTACGGTTAGAACAGTATACCTGGTGAGCTGATACAAGTAATCACAAAGAAAAAAATTTGAAACACACACGCAATCAATGTTTTCGTGCATTAAGTCGGAAATCAGAAGTCAGGGTCCTGGTGTACGGATACGTCGGCCGCCGCACCAACACTGGACTCCCTGGACTGATAACCACACTCAATACGCTAAACATTATTGCTTCACATAGAAAAGATCAGAGTTCGCGCTAGAAATGAACTCCTCTGATACCAATTTGTCACGACCCGCCCTCGGGGTCCGTGCCGTGACTACCCCAAGCCCGCCTTCCATAGGCCAGGGGCTGGCGACTAGCACCAAGGCGTAAATCCCAGTAAAAAGGGAAGGCATTGCCTTTGAAAAGTAACCAACACCACAGAGTAAGCAAGCGGAAAGTAAACACTAAACAAGCAGAGTACAACTGAAAGTGCAGAAAAGTAAATGGGCCAGAATACAAACCCAAACTGAAAGTAAAGTACAACTCGAAAAGGGAAAAACAGCAACTGTAAAGTAAAAGCCACTACTCCGAGCTGTCCACCGGAAATCCCACCTGAAGGGTGGGTACAGATAGCTCCTCTGCTCCTCGGGTCCCGCCGTCCGCTCCGTGCACGTCCCGCCCAGTGGTCCACCTCCGGGTACCGTCCCACTCTACAAGCCTCAGCTAAGGTCAACGCTGTCCGTCGTCTGCAACCAACACAACGTAGTGCGGGCAAAGCCCGTGCAGGGGTGAGTATAAGCTACTCAGTAGGGACCCCGAGACCCCTGAAGGTCTCTCAAATCCACAAAGGATAAACCACGAAGAAAAGTACAATCACGAAGTAACAACCGACACTGCTTAGGTATATGCCCATACATATACCTAAGTCATCAATTCAAATACGCTCCAACCTCCGAGCCCAAGTACAACTCAGTCCACGCAGGAAAGTATACGTATTCCACAAAGGAAAGCAAAACATAATCCACACAGGATTGCACAACACAATCCACACAGGAAAGCAACAGGATTCAGCTCACACAGGTATACTTCTTCAAGGACGATAAATATGATCACTGATCCATCTAAGTCGTCGGACCCACGAAGGATCGATAGGTAACTAACCCCCGCAGAAGACCCACACAGGATCGGGCTCACACAGAACCTGTAGGCGCTGGCTCACACAGAACCGCTGAGCGCAAGGACCCACACAGGATCGGGCTCACACAGAACCTGTAGCACTGATCCACGTACGATCGCTGAGTGCTGTAGTCGTCGTCGTCGAATCCACACAGGATCTCTGTACTGTCGTCGTCGAATCCACACAGGATCTCTGTACTGTCGTCGTCGCAGTCACAGTAGCACTCGTAGCAGTAGAACAGTCGCAGCCAGCACTAGGGTTCCCGCACACAGCTAGCTCGTTCGGAGGGTCCGCTCCACGAGCCGAGAGGCTGATACATCAACTGTCACAAAGACCAGAGTTGATGTATCCAAAAGTTCCGTACCGTCAACAGGAACTCAACGCAACAGACGGCGCGTCGATCGGACGCCCGGTCTGAGAGTTATTGGCATTTTCGTCTCCGGGGCCCGGTTGGTTTTTAAGGAAAAACCAACCCGACCGTACTCCACCTGCGTCCAAACCTCGGGAAGAGTATGCCAAAAGATCCGTCTCACTAAGAGGAACACTACGCGACTGACGGCACGTCAATCGGACGTCCGTAGCTCAAGATATGAGCGTTTCCGCTCCGAAGGCCCGGTTGGTTTCGTGAACGAACCAACCCAGCCGAACTCAGAGTAAACTGAAACCTTGAGTGCGATATACCGAAACGACCGTCTCGATCCAAGGATCGCGTTGCCGCAGACGGTTCGTCATTCGGAGGTCCGAGGCTCAAGTTATGAGCCAAAAACCGAAACTGGTCCGAAACGGGGGGGTCCGGGTCCGGGCCGACCCGGCCCGACCCCCCCCCCCCCCCCTGGACGGCGGCGGCGGGCGGCGGCGCGGCGGCGCGGCGGCGGGCCGCAGTGGCGGCGGCGGCGGGCCGCGGTGGCGGCGGCGGCGGGCCGCGGTGGCGGCGGCGGCGGGCCGCGGTGGCGGCGGCGGGCCGCGGTGGCGGCGGCGCCAGGCGCCGCACGTGGGATGCACGCGGGGGCTAAGCCCCGCGTTTTGTCAAGGCGGCACGGCCTTGTGCCGTGCCTTGCAACAAACGGCCCCCGCAAGTGGGGGCTGGCTGGAACGAACCGGGGGGGCTGTTGCCCCCCCTCCTTTAAAGAACCGCCCCCCTCATTAAGAGGGGGGTTTGTTAAACCAGCCGGGGGATTTATTCCCCCGGTTTTATGACATCCGGCCGGCCAGCTGGCCGGCCGGTTTTTACCAACGGGACCGGAAATTCCGGTCCCGCCCTCGACTTCCGACGCCGGCGGCCCGGCCGCCGGTCTTTCCTTCCGCCGCGGCCCGGAACCGGCCGCGGTCTCCTCGTCCCGCCGCGGCCCGGAACCGGCCGCGGTCTTCTCTTCCCGCCGCGGCCCGGAACCGGCCGCGGTCTTCTCGTCCCGTCGCGGCCCGGAACCGGCCGCGGCGTTCGTCATCCGGCGCGGTGCGACGGCACCGCGTCCCTTCGCCGTGCTTTGATAATATTCAACGCGGCGCGACGGCGTCGTGTTCTTGTTGTTACTTCCAAGGTGCGTGCGACGGCATCGCGCAAGATATTCGCACGTTCATCCGCGTGGTGCGACGGCACCACGCCACTTGCTTTCCTCCGCAAAATAATTAAACAAGAACGATGGAGGGGGTTCGGTCGTGTTCGTGTGGTCCGGCCCCCCTCTCGTTAAAAAAAATAACGCAACTTAAAACATTTAAAAGTCTCAAGTTTGACATGCGAAAACCAGGATCAAGGAACAAAATAAATAAATATTGAATCAACAACCCCTACCTTGGGTTTAAGATTCAAAGGTTCGGCTACGCTCCGCGGAAGACGGCGTCGCGGAGGTCGGGTGTCGCGGTCGACGTTCGTCAAATCCGTTGACGAAGTGTTATGCCCGAAGAGACACGACGTTGGCGGATCTTCGTTTGCCGACGAAGAAGGTCTGAGGAGGAAGAAGAGGTCCGAAGATACCGGGTCGCCGAGTCGATGATCCTTGACGAAGTGTTGTCGTTCTTCGTTGAGGATGAAGACGTTCTTCGCCGGAGAAGATGAAGAGGAGCTCTCAAAAGCTCTCAAGGGAAAAAAAACAACAACCCATAAACAAATAAGATTACATCTTATTTTAATAACACATAACTCAAAAGAATTTCAAATGTTTGAAATTCAAAAGAGTTAACTCCCAAAATTAATTAAGAGTTACATAGGCCAATTAATTAGGGGTTAAGTACATTGAGAGAATTTGAAAAGAAAAGGGGTTCGTGTGGGCCCCACCACACTTAATCCTCCCAAGGGAGGTTAAGTGGGTGTGGGTCCCACTTCCAACCTCCTTTGATAGGTTTTTAAATAAGTTAAAATAAAATTTGTCTTACACAAATTTTATTTAACTTAACTGAAAAACCCCAAAACGTAACTTTCAACCCGCAACAAACGCAACTCCCGATAAGGTCTCATTAAGCGAATATCGGCGCAGCAAGTTCATCGGTGCCCTCGGATTTCAATTCTGAGCACCGGATCAAAAGTTAGGAATTCCCGCTCGTTCGTTCACTGAACGTACCCGAGCCAAACTTCGGAAATTAATTCCGGGCACTCCGGGCCTCGGAATCAGGTGCCGTCAGAAACCGCGCTCTTGTAAAATTCTAAAGAAAATTAAGAAAAAAAAATTTCCCTTGAATTTTACGGGTCTTTACATGTTTTATGAAATAGAGAAGTTCCATTTTAATCTTGTTTTCGTATAAAGATGAATTGAGATGGTGTTCTACCTTTGAGAAGTCATGTTTAAGGGATTTTTGGAAATTGATGATGAGGATCGTAACCCATCCATTGTTTTATTGATATGTGTTCTCATCGAACATACCATTCCATTTTTCAACCCATTCATTGTCATCATCCTTTAAAGTAGGTTGGATTTAACCTGCAGGAACTGTTGGTCCCAGCAGTCGATTGTGTGGGGGTGAAGCAACTATGATATCAGTCCTTCTCGGATGTAACTTCATCAGATGTCATCCAACAGGTTCATTTGTGGATCCAAGAACACCCAAAATCCCTTATATCCAAGATTAATGGACCTGTATTCCAATGGAAGAGGCTTGTCAGATGACTATTTGTCCAATGATACATAAGGACTCAATTGGTCGAGGTGATGGAAGGTAAGTCCCCCCATGACCTTCTTGTTGAGTATTGTTTCCTTTTTTGAGACTCTATTATATATTTAAGTCATTCTCATTCATTCGAGAATCCTTTTTCCATTCCCATAGAGCGTGTCCACGATCTTACCATAGTTTTTATGATCTTTATGAGCATTCATATGTTTGATTTCATTGAGGTGATACTGACAACGCTATATTATAAGTTTCTATAGAGTTTATTGTTATCCAGGGGGGACATATGTTGACTTGGTATTGGGATCATACCCACATGGAGGGCTTCCAATGTATCCTCAGGAGAGAAATCAGAACCCACATTGTTAGGATTTTATGGGTATGATGCATAGATGACTCCCATCTGATATACATGATTGGGTGGACCCTTTACGGATGAGAACCATATTGATCTTGGGACTTCTTTTAGGCATCCTACGTATCCTATGTTGACACGGAATTAGTGTTCCTGTAGTTTAGAATGTGTGGGGATTACAGGTGGAAGCTGCCATTTTGAGTGGACATGGATGGGTGGACCATTTATGGATGGGAATCCATTAGAGCTCAAGCCTTCGGGAAGGAATCCTATGGATCATGTTTGGAAAAGGAATTATCATTCTCATAGTTAAAAATGTGTTGATGTCATAATATTCAAAAACCGATAATCCCACATGGGTGATTCTGTGTGTGAAAAAACAAGAGTATTTGAAAGATTCAATAATGAACATGGCTCCTCACGTGTGGGTGGTGGAGGGAGAGCCTATAGTTGAAAGGGATGGGGCGACAGTGAACGAGGGAGAGAAAAAATGAACGTTTCCATATGAGAACGAATTAAAGGTAATATAGCCCGACCATAGAGGATTGGGAACTTATCTCAGTGGGAGGGCCCCTTAGCATGTTCTTGGGAGGGGATGAGTTTTTTCTTTTTCAAAGGCGGATAAAATATATCCCCTTTGGCTGATCACTATTTCTCAATGAATGGAAACACATGTAATCACCCTTAATCATGAGAATAGGGAGGTTCGCCTCAGCATCCCAAGGTTGGGACTCAGGGTTACCAGGGAATTGTAGCCTTACAGATAGTCCTAAAGCCATCAACTTTGTTTGGAGGGCCTTTTTAGCTCCCCTTATCATGGGCATATAGATTTAATGGGGTGCACTGATGCACCTGATGGCTGTATCCTACAGATTTAGTGGATTTGGAAGATTCTTTGTCCTAGTGAATGAGGACTAGATAGTAGAGGTATAATAGAGGACCGGATGGTAATACATGGGTGAGGTTGGAACCATAAGGAACAATACTGGAAAACACCACATTTGGATTACTGGTTCCTCATGCAGGATGGGGAAGGCTCTGAATGCCATATATGTATGTGGGCAGAAGGGCCATCCACGTACTAGTGTGCTACACGGGCATGGTTATTTCCAACAACATACCAATGTGTCATGCGACACACTATGCTGTATTGTATTAAATCTATGTACCAATCGGCTACATGGTGCTGGGTTCCATCTATGTATTGGTACACTACATGGGTAACCATACTAAAAGAGGTTCTGAGGTATTAACCTTCGTCGAAAATTTATCCGAAAAAAGTATTCAGTTCGTTGTATACCCGTGATTATTATTGTTGTATTATTATTATTCAATTCCATCACTTTATGGTTTGTGTCTGGTTGTACCTACAGATGATGTGGTTTGTGGGTTATTCTTGGTCGTAGAAACAAGATGGAAGATGGTGCACAGTATTTATGTCTACCTCAAATATTCGTCGTCCGTCCTTCTATTGATCCCTCTCCCTATTCCCCCTCCCCATAATTCTAATGTTCATTTTTATAGACCATCTTAGAGATTGTATCTATTGGGAACATGACACCAATTTTGGTTTCCCATTTAAGCAATATCCTATTGATGATATTGGTTTTTCGTGAACCACAATTCAATTAAATTCTTATTAACCTAATATTTTATCAGAGTGGCACACCCTAGGCTCAATCGCAAGGAGGCCTCTTCCATGAACAATTTTCCTATTGCCACTATTATACTATAACTAATATAAAAATATAATACCTATGTATATTGGGGGGGATATTTGAAATCATTAAAATATAAATATAATATAAATAATTCAATGAAATATATAATGAAGCTAGAAGAAAGAATGTAGGAATTTCGTCTTAGGAGGTCCTGGAGGTTGATATCATTATTTAAAAAGAATATCAATATTCAACTCAATGATTTGATCAAGACATGTAACACATCACCTTCTCATATGAATTATCATTACCCCATACCGAGAAATCGGAATATGGGGTAATGCTCTTCCTAAATTTAGCTAGGATACCTCTTCACTGACCATCACTACTCATGCCATGCTCCACCTTAAGCACAACACAAATAGAAAAGGGAAGGAAAATTGATAAATGAGAAGAAGAAATTGGTGGTAGAGAAAACAGGACGACCACTCACTGTAATAGATTTAACCACCACAAATATTCATAGAATTTAATGAAGGATAATAAAATTATATCTCAGTAACTCAATCAACCCACCATTCCCTCCCTCGAACAAGCGCCGAGGTTAGTTCTCCATTTTAAGTGGATTTGATAAGGGAATAACGGAGGGAGAATACATAAAATAAAATAAATTGGAGAAATGAGGTATGAAGAGGAAATCTAAACTAATATATATTAAAAATAAAAATAACAATTTAAACAACAACAATCATCCATGACCCCTGAAAATGGCTATCCTTGTAAATGAAATGAGGTACAAATTTATGGATAAAATGGGAGAACAAATCTCCCTCAAATTCTGTCCTCCGGATTGCATCGCCTTTTAGGTGTATTACATTACAGAATTGGTAAATGGTCCCTTATTCAATGTTGTTCCCTTATAACTTCTGCGTGTTACTGAAAATGTTCATCCTCATTGGTCTAGGTATGAAGGTGTTAGGGCTTTTTTATTGTGGAACATTTAATCTTCCAAAGTGGCTCTTCGTATTCCACAACTCCAACTCCCCATGCATTTATGTCCTTGTAAACCACCGATTAAGACGTGGACCCCTTAATAAATGATGTTCATTAATTATTCTTCCATCTCCATGGTCAATATCAGCTCCATTGGATTGGTCATATCATAGATACAAGCTCATATTTAAAACATTCCAAATCTGTATACAGTTTTTGAGGTCTGGATTATGAGCCGATTTTGGGCCTCCAAATGATTGATTGAGATGGGCCTCCTAAAGAATGAAATTCAGAAAATGATGTAAGGAAACTGAAAAAAAGGATGATCAAAATTTGGTTTAGTGGGGAATATAATATATCCAAAATATAGAAGACAACTAAAACAGTTAAACACCAAAATAAAGCCGTTTTTTCATTTAAGCTCAAAATACCACTAAAACATAAAAATGCAACAATTACCCATAAAATAAAACTATGTGGGATTTAGAAAATTTAAATATAGTATATAATATGGATGAATTTTATCTTTATCACTCCCCCACACTTAACCATTGAACTCGTGGGAAATCATCATACATTCAAATCAAAATTCACACAAAAATCAAAAATGAGAAAACATCAATGATCTCTTCAAAAATTAAATTCCATCATGTATACTATAAGAAAAACAATTCCCAATCATTTTCATTCCTCACATTTAAATTTTTTCAACCTCATAAACCCATCCATGGACCAATCACAAACTACCTCACATTGAAATTTTTGTTACTCTTCACTCAATAGAAATTGTATCTGGAGTTACGCTCGTACTTGGAAAGAGCATGTATCTCCATAGGCTTGTGACAAATATCATTTATCCACAGTGTGAAACATGAAAATAAATTCAATCATGAGGACCTTTTCAAAGTTAATTCTCTGGCTTAGGGTTGGTGGGAAAATTATTGAAAAATTAAGGCTAGAAAGAGGAGGTTAGACTCTTAAGTAAAATGTATGAATATTCAAGTGAAAACACATGATGAACCTCAATAAATCCATTTAACAGTGTTAAACACAATACCAAACACCCTTTTTATGACATGTGACATGAGAATCTAAATGATTCCAAAGAATTATTACATCCATGTTCTCCCCTTTGTTTCATTTTTTCTATTTTTTGTAAATCTCTAGAAAGGAACAACTTTAATTTTTTTTCTTGGAGAATGAGATGAAAATTAAATACAATGAATGAATGACCATCATTCCCTTAAATTTAGAGATGTAACTGAGTCATGAAATTATGTTCAATGAGAAATTCAAACTCATCTCCATTTCTTCTATTTTTTTCTTTTTTTGAAGGCGGACCAGATGAAACAAATAAAGCACAATGAAAGGATTACTCATGCCCTCTTTGATCTTTTTAATCCAATACCCAAAATTTTGACACACACATCACATCAAAAACAAATGAAACTAATCCCAAAAAACGCACATGAAATTCCATTCACCCACACGCAAACTTTAAATATCCACAAAAATACCAAGAGTGCGGGTATGTATGGAAAATTTGGCTTGTAATGTGGATTCAACCTATAAGGAAATTCATGGAATCTAAGGAATGAAAAAGGATATATTTAATGTTATGTCTCAAGATAAAATATGTCTAGCCAAACAAATTCCTCAGTCGTATCAAAAACATTCCATGAAATCCAAATCTTCGAAAGAGAAAAATCACAAGTTATCGTTCTCACACAAAATCCAAGCATCCCTCAAGAAAGTGTAGGTATTAGAATGAATATATCAAAGTGGTTCATAATACCTCACATGACATAAATATATATTGATTCAGTGTTTCATGGGAATGGATTTCAATAATCGGACAAACTCATAATAATTCTTGAAAATCTAATTCAAGAAAGCAGTTTCTCACATCAAAAACCATATAAATTCCATTTTATCAAAAATCATCTCAACATTCTCAAAATCAATTTGTTTTTGAAAAATGATCAGAATATTCATTAAAGCTCAATAATCCTAAAAATATAAAACAAATAATACTCACAAAACCACTAATCATGGTGACACTCCACCACCTAGATTTCAATAAACCTCATTGCATCTCAACACAAAATCAATATAAAAGAAGAAAAATAAAGGGAAGGAATGATATAACCTAACATTATTTTTCAGTGGGAGATTTGAGTTATTCTCATAGATACTAAAAATTGACCTAAAAGGAATTAAATAAAGAAAATATGAGAAAAATAAATAAAAATAATGAGTAATGGAGAAGAAAGAGGATAATGATTGGTTTGACCCCAAAGCGGGTTCTAGGTTTTTACTGCCCCTAGTCCATATGTTAAAGTGGTTTAACCCCAATCCGATGGTAGGTAGGGTTTCTTTCTCAGAAACCACAAATAATTATTTCTTCAAATGCACATCAGCCTCTAATATCCATAGAGAACCCCATAAATAGAGTACAATAGCTTCTTTACAATTTCATTATGGTACAACTGGAATGATGGGGGAAGGAGGAATATTGGGTCCTTCACATCTCCGGCCATGACATCTTTGGACACTTTGACTACAACGTCTAGGGATTTCACATGTGATGTTGGGTAAAAAAATTATAAATGGAAGTTAGAAAATAGTTCCACTTGGATATGATTAAAACATGAAAATTCATTATAAAAATCTTCCCTTTCATGTTAGACAGCTTGAAAGACGATCTCTTCATGCAAGGCTCCTTGTAATTCATTTTCAGTTGCGACTTCTTCATATTCTTCCAAAGAAAAAGTGGGGTATTGAGTTACTGATTCTTCATTAAAAAATATGGGAGTATCACTTACCATTTGTTCTCTAACAAAATCATACCAATGTTCATCCAGATCTTGTTGATCTCCCACAGCTGTATCAGATGGCTTTCCGTCTTTAGGAACCTCATCAAGAAATGGCCAAGGAGAGTCGATTGGATCTTATAATTGAATCTTCACGTCCTCCTTGGGATCATCAACATCTAATTTAGGTGGACCAACATTTACCTTTTCTTATTTAGCTTGGATCTTTTGTTGTTGTTGTCCCAGCCATAGACCTTTATCTTCTTCAAATTTAGATGCCAGCGACGCTACCATATTACTTGCTTGTTCAAGGATTTTGAAATTATTTTGAATCATCGCGGAATCTTGTTCTATCTATAGAAGAAAAGGCTCTTACTTTCTAGACAATTCATCACTTGGCCATGCTTATGAAAAATCACTAAAATTATCAACGACCTAAAAAATTGATATGGAATGAAATTCTTTTTATAGTTTTTTTTAAAATTTTAAATTTTTTTTATGAAAAATATCATTGCTAAGCATATGGGCTCCCCGAAAATGATGCCAAAAAAATGATAGTGGGTTTTCAAAAACCAAAATTCAATTAAATTATTATTTACCTAATAATTTACCATAGTGGCACACCCTAGGGTCAATCACAAGGAGGCCTCTTCCGCACACTACTTTCCTATTGTCACTATTATAATCTAACTACTATAAAAAGATAATACTTGTGTATATAGGGGGGAATAATTGAAATGAGGTAAATATAAATATAATATAAATAATGCATTGAAATACAAAATTATGTTAGAATAAATAAAGTAGGTAGAAGTTCTGAGGAGGTCAAGGTGGTTAATATCATTGTTTAAAAATAATCTCAATATTCAACTCAATGAGGTGATCAAGGCCTGTCACGCCTCACCTTATCATTTTAATAATCATCACCCCATTCAAAGACCTCTCCATACAGGGTAATTATCTACCTATAGTTTTCTAGGATACCTCTTCTATGACCATCACTACCCAAAACATGATCCACCATATGCACGACACAAATAGAAAAGGGAATAAAAATTGATAAATTAGAAAAATAAATTGATGGTAGAGAAAACTAGGCGACCGCTCACTATAATCGATTTAACCACCACCAAAATTTATAGAATTTAATAAAGGATAATAAAATTTATTCTCAATAACTCAGTAAACCCACCATTCCCTCCCTCGAACATGCGCCGAGGTTAGTTTTCCATTTTTAGTGGAGTTGAGAAGGGAATAACGGATGGAGAATACAAAAAATAAAATAAATGGGATAAAAGATGCATGAAGAGTAAATCTAAACTAATATATAATAAAAAATAAAAAATAACTAATAAAACAACAATAATCCACCTTTCCACTTGAAAATGGCTATCTATGTAAAAAAAGGAGGTACAAATTTATTGAGAAAATGGGAGAAGAAATCTCGCTCAAATTCAATCCTACGGATTTCATCACCTTTTAGGACAATTAAATGACAGAATTAGTAAGTGGTACCTTATTGGAAGTTGTTCCATCATTACTCCCTCATACCTCCACAATGGTTCAAACTCATTGGTCTTGGTATGAAGGATTTATGTCAGTTTTTATGTGGCACATTTAATCTGCCAGAGTGGCTCAAAGTATTCCACAACTCTAACTCCCCATGAATTTAAGTCTATGAAACCAGACAATTCATACATGGACCCCTTTATAAAATATGTACATTAATTATTATTCCATATCCATGTTCAATATAATCTCTATTGGATCTGTCAAATTAGAGATAAAATCTCATCTTTAAAACATTCCAAATCTACACATAGTTTTCGAGGTCCTGATTATGAGCTGATTTTGGGCCTTCAAATGATTAATTGAGATAGGCCTCCTGAAGAATGAAATTCGGCCAATGATGTAAGGTAACCTAAAAAAAGGAAGTTCACAATTTGGTTCTGTGGAGAATATAATATATCTGAAATAGAGAAGATAAATAAAATTGTTACAAACCAAAATAAATCAATTTTTGCATTTGATCTCAAAATACCACTAAAACATAAAAATGTGACAATTTCCCATTAAATAACAATATGTGGGATTTATAACATTGAAATAAATTATATAATATGTGAAAATTATAGCTTTATCATCTATCCCATAGATGACTCTTTCAACGGAGGTTTTCAGAGGCTTTGGTTGATGATAATGGTTCATGGAACCCAACTGATTTTCTTCATCCATAGACTGATGAGTTTAAGGCATGGTACATAGATGTGAGTCACACATATGAATCCATCAGTGACTCGATTTTTGGTCCGCCTTGCTTGCTAGCCATCACCTCATGGGTCATTTGTTCACGGTCCATTTGCTCTGCTTACCATTCCCAGTGATGGTATATGGGCCACATAATAACCTTGCGAACGAGAATTTCATCCAGTTCATTCAACGAATTGCCAATCAATTTGAGTTTATTCACATTGATATATTTGTATAAGTACATTATTCCTTATGTAAAGTTTTCATGGGGGTATTTTATTCCCATTGAGTAATTTTCATGTCGCTTCCATTGCTCCCCATCAAAATGGTGTCTATTCAGATCTAAACAGGGGATATTACAATGTAGAAGCGGTCCAAAACTGAAATGGTTTGTAGTAGTATAGGTGGACCCAGTAGGAGGGTACCACACCTATATATAGGGTCCCATGTCATTTTTCATTTACTATAACTCATAGAAAATGGTACTCTCTATTTCAACAGCTTCCCTCGCTCTCACGTACTGTGCTACTTGAGAAAATCTTGTTCGCGAACTGCTCTATACGTTCCACAAATAACAATCCTTGACATGTCATTGATTTGTTTACTTATTTGGGATTATTCAATGGGGTGAATGACGCAGATGGCTTGTTCACATACTGATGCTAAAAAACTATTAATAATATCATAAATTTTAATAAACCTCTTCTGAATGTTATCTTAACTAATGCCGATGATCGCAGTTTCTTTTCTCCAGAGAACCGTTCTATTTTCTAGCCAATAGATTGTTGTTATGCGCCTCATAGTTATTTCAGATACCATGGTTGTGGGTGGTGAGTTTTATATGTGTACCATAACCATAGTTGGAGTAGCATTTGTGTTACATGTTGTACGTATGATTCTCTTTCCACACACTGTTTCTAGGAATAGCATGCCGAGCCTTTCACGTACATGTTTTAATTTCATTAGTAATTTTTCCTTATCATTTACCCAACATTTCTCTATCTAAATAACAACTCATTGGCTTCTAGAACTTCATATGTAGGATATAATGGGTGATTAATTGGCTGCTGATAAATCTACGAAGGCGAGGGTGTTGGAACCATGGCTGTTCTATGCAGAAATTGGAGTTTGGTTAGTTTTTTTTTTCAATCCACAGTGGATGATCAGAATGTGTGCCAGAGAATTGATCATACAGTTCAAGCAGACAACAGTATTGAAGGTGGCACAGTTTCCTAGTTTTTTCCGAATTTTTGGGCCTTAAAATCATAAAATGATGAAATGAATTGTTGGTAAAATGAGGTGTGAACAAAGAGGATGTTTTGCGCGATAATGAAGGGTAGTGCATGAAATAGATGAGTTGGGAGCGAAAAACTGCGAGATGCGTGAAATAGAATATCGAGTATTTTCACGCAAACAGTGTTTCGGAATCAGAACGTTGAAAAATGGAAAAGGAATGTGTTGCATGAAAAATCTGATGATATGCGCGAAAAATTATACCGCTGCAAAAGATTATGCGCCCGATGAGAAGTTTTTCACACCATAGGGGGTTTTGCGTGCAGGGGTCTCAGACACATATAAATTAGAGGTGACCCCCCTTACTCTATATAGATAAAGACTTAGAGAAGCTTCGAGGTATGATGTGCAGAATAGGATCGCATAAAGGACTTGGGAGAAATATTCTGGATTGCACAGAAAATTACAAGATGCGCGAAAAAGAAAGAGTTGTGGAAAAAAATCAGGGTTGGGCATAAAAGATTCAGTTTCCTGATAAAGGGTGTTGCTGCGCGAAATATTTTTACGCGCGGAAAGTAAATTTTGCGCGCAATAGGGAGGTTTTGCGCGAAAAGGGCTGATGTTGGGTGAAATTGTCTTTGATGATTTTCTGCACGTTCTGGTTATCCAGTTCAGCGGTTCTGTTCGATCTAGTGCATCAATTCCAGATATTGACGCAAGCAGAGTCTCGTGATAAGTAAAGAAAAATACATCAATGAAAATCTGTTGAAGAGACCTTCAAGTCTATAAACTGATTATTACTTCACCAAGTGTAGTGAGCCAGAGGGAGTCAACGAGAGTGACACGAGGGATGTTGTGAGCTATCCCTAAACCTTATTTAAAGGTCGTTCGCCTAGGACAAAGTGACTATGCCCGATCCTTTGTAACCCACAACTAGTGAGGTTTAGTGGAATTAGGTACGACTAAAAACCTGTCGGTGTATTCTCCTTGGACGTATCCCTTAGAAGTGAACCAAGTAAAAAGTGTAGTCTTTTCTATCTTTAAGTGAATGTTTTCTTTCCGTTCATATCCATCATACATGATTAACATGTTCCCTCCAATGTGGGAATAATATCCATCACTTTAAAAGAAAAATATGACACCCTGATTCAGCCCTCCACTGTCATGGTGTCCCTGGGTCCTACAAGTGGAATCAGAGGTAGGTTTCAAATGTTTAATCTGTCCTTTTTCTTCATGGAAAATGAAGTCAATGTAAGGATATTCCCTCTCTTCGATGGAATAAATTTATTGATCTGGAATAACAGAATGAGATCTCATCTATGATCTATTGGAATGGATGTTCTGTTTTCCACTATGAATGGTATTATTGTTCTGATCCAACAGGGCTGGCTATGATTGATACAGATAGGAAAATTCTTGATGCAGATACTAAAGCAAAGAATGCTCTCACCTCATCACTTTCTGATCAGATCTATCTAAAAGTCATTAGTTGCACCTCAACTATGTCCATGTGGGATAAACATGATAATATTTATTAATGAGACATCAAAGTGAAGGAGGATAAAATAAAAGTGCCACACAATAGGTTCAATGACCTGATGAAGAATCCTATTGGGAATGCATACTCCTTATTTAATAAATAACTGAAGTGGTTGGAGAAATTCGGGGACTAGGAGAAGAAATCAGAGACATTGACATTGTGAAGAAAATACTAAGAAGACTACCACCCCTATACAATGCAAAGGTGTCATCCCTTGAGGAATGAGATCTTTCCAAACATTCATTGGATGATCTATTGAGCTGCTTGGTGTCATATTAAATGAGGGTTAAACCATAAGATGCTACTACATGAGTAAGAAAGGAAATGGAATTCAAATCCATGTAGAAAATGAAAATCTAAAAAGTCAGTGTTGGTGAAGATGAAGAGGATAATGGAATTAATTCTCTCAATGGAATGATGTTCTAGAAGGGAAAAGTTAAATTCATAGGGAAGTTACATCTATCTTGCATTCATTGTGGCAAAGTCGGGAACATTGCGTCTCAGTGATTAGGAAATCTTGATGATGATGATAGCGATGATGAAAGAGTTGAGAAGCCTCAGAAAAGGTGTTTCATGAAAGGAGAAAACAAATCTAGAAAGAAAGTTCTTATGAAGAGTATTTTCATTACGGTAGAATAAAATGATAATGAATTCTGTGATGAAGAAGAACCGGAATTGAAAACTGATAAGCATGCTTCCATGATGACCACTATTGACAAATTGGAAGATACTGATGAATAAAATCAGTTAAAAACTTGTGCAGATCCCGAGTTGCAACTTAAGGATGCTGTTAGAAATCATAACATTAAATGTAAGGGTTTCAATAAGTGGAAGTCAACAGTAGAATAATCAACTGAATATTTTGATAAAATTGAAACTGAAATTTAATGACTGGAATAATTTTTGAAAGTACTGTAAAAAATTATTGAATGAAATGACGATGTTGTAGATCTAAATCTGAGAATTGAAGTGTTGGAAAAGATCACAAATGACCTCACTTCTAGATTAGAAGAAACATCCAAGACTATTGAGGGTCTTGAGGAAGAATTTGTTACTATCAAGAGTATACTTGAGACTAAATCAATCTCAAAAGAATCAAAGAAGAAAATAAAGTATGGAAGATTATCAGATGCTGAATTACTAGCAAGAGCCAAGAGTTGTTCAGATGGGGTTGGAAAATTCTTGATTGATCAATGACCCGCATTCATGGGAAAGAGTGGAATTGGATGTGAAGCTGAGACATCAACTGGTGGAAGTATAGAGATCGAAAAGAAAGACAAGTTAAAATTTGGAAATGTTGAAACGTTGTCTGAAGTTCTGAAATTGAAACCCTCAATCCAAACTAAAAGGAGAAATAAAAATTACCCACAAACATTCAGAAATGATAGACAGTCCAACTATTCTCCCAAGGAAGAGAGTATGAGGAGAAATTCAAGTGAGAAGGCATTTCATCTCATGAACTTTGAGTTACGTGGCTATCTAGGACATACAATGTGATATTGCGAAGAGTGAAGGAGCTATCTGAATGGCTAAGATCTGGGACCTCAGCAAAAGAGACTGAATTCATATCCTCCATCTTATAGAAGAAATAGTTTCTATGGATACCGTTTTCATTGCTCTAATTTTGGTCATAAGGCTATTAATTGTAGGAAGAGAAGGGACATGGACACCTCATACCAAAATTCATGAAAAGTCAGATCTCATAGAAAAGATAGTGTTTCTCTTTCAAAAAGGATTTCTCCTCTCGAATATGACTACAACTATGAAGAACTAATGTAGACAGATGTGATAATTGAATGGAATCAGTGCTCTATACTCATTACAATGCCTCGAGGAATTAAATGAAGAAAATTGTGAAATACAAACATGCATAGGTCGCCCTCAATGATAAAAAAAGAAAAAGTAATTGGATTCTGGATAGCGGTTGTTCATCCCATAAGACAGGTAACGCTATCCTGTTGATAGATATCAAAAGGAAGGCTGATGGAACAGTTCTATATGGTAAAGATGGTACTCTGAAAATCAAAGGAAGTGGAAGTACTGAATTTGCTAATTGAGAGCTAAAGAAGACTGAAGTACTTTACGTAGATGGCCTACATAATAATCTACATACAGTGAGTCAACTATGTGACTCGGGACATATTGTTACTTTCAATCAGAAAAGCTGCACAATCAAGGGAAAGTTAGGAAATTCCCATATGAAAGGATACAAAACATAAGGCAACATGTATCAGGTTTATAGTAAATAAAATGTCTTCTCCATGACTATTGAAGAAGAAAAAAATTTGTGGCATAGGAGACTGGGTCACATCAATAAAAAAGGCATGGTGAAAATATCAAAATTGAGGATTGTCATGGATATTCCAAACCTGAAGCATGAGCGTTAATAATCTTGTGATGCATGCATTTGTGGAAAGCTGGTATGCAGTTCATACCTGCCAAAGAAGAAAAGGGCATCTCATATTCTTGCTCTAATTCATATAGATGTATGCGGGCCAATAAATGTTGCTGGAACTCACATACATTGTTACTTTGTTCTTTTCATTTATGATTACAGTAGAATGGCATGTGTAATGGTAATTCATAGAAAATTAAAAGTGCTTGGATGCATGAAAACATATATGTGAATCGCTGAGAATGATACTGGACGAACAATCAATGTTTTTCAATCTGATAATGGAGGGGAATAAACTTCCATTGAGTTTTATAATTACCTAGAAAAACATGGAATACATCGTGATGTAGTTTATGTGAGAACTTCACCGCAAAATGGAGTTTTTGAGCACCGGAATTGACAGGTCAACAACATTTTCAGGACTATGCTGATTGAGAGTGGTATCTCTCACAATTACAAGAAGGAAGAGGTTGTAGATGTAGGGCACATTCAGAATCAAACAGGTCTTTCTACGGGAGAAACGAAGACACCATATGAATTGTGGCATGGAAAGAATCCTATTTGTAAATACTTTCGTGTTTTCGGATGTAAATGTTTCATTCGGAATAAAGAAGGAAATCAAGGGAAGATTGGTGACAATTTTGATGAAGGAATTTTTATTAGGTATCCAATGAATAGAAAAGACAAATAGTGTTTCAATAAGTTATTAGGAAGGACTGTGGTAACCATTGATGTTAATATAATTGAAGATAAAAATACAAATTATTCATGAATATCATATGCATATGTGATAGAAATTGAGGAAGAAAATGAACATGGAAAAAATATGAATACATAAATAGAGGAATCTTTACAAAACACTCAGCAGTCACATCATGATGTTGACTCAGAAGAAGAATCTGATGAAGAAACTGTGGGTATAGAAAATGAAATTGAACCACACATAAGAAATTGAAGAGTTATGATTGATCTATCTAACATAATTGGGGACATGAATTCACCCACTCAATCATCGTGGATGAGGAATAACATGTAATCTACATTTCTTTCAATTGTGGTGCAATCTTCATTCGAATAAGCTAGAAAGAATGAATCTTGGGTAAATGCCATGAATGCAGAGCTAGATTAGATTGACAAGAAGCAGACATGGGATCTTTTCCAGATATCTGAAGGTCACAATGTGATTGGTACGAAATGGATCTTCAAGAACATGTTTTATGAGCATGGAAATGTTATTAGAAACAAGGATCAACTAGTACGTAAGGTATATTTCCAGATTGAAGGTGTTGATGTTGAAGAAACCTTTGATCCAATACCTAGACAGGAGTCAATCAGACATTTCCTTTCCATGGAACTCCAAAGAGGATATAAATTATATCAAATGGATGTCAAGACAACATTCATGAAGGGTTTACTCGAAGAAGAAGACTTCATTAAAAACTACCAGTGGGTTTTTTTCTTGGTACTGATGGGGCAAAGGTATGCAAACAAAAGAATCCCCTATATGGGTTGAATTAGGCACGACACGCATGGTATTCATGCCTAGACACGTATCTAATGAAGTTGGAGTTCAAAAGGGGAGGAGTGGATCCCAATTAATTTGTGAATAATTCTCCAAAAGATCAATTCCGGGTTCCAGTCTATGTTGATGATATCATCTTTGGTGGCAGTAGGCAGAAATCAGTGGATGAATTTCCCAATCACATGAAATTATAATATGAGATTTCAAAGATTGGGGAAATCATATATTTATTGGGGGATACATGTGATTCAAAAGAAGGATGACACTTTCATTTCTCATCAAATGTATGCAAGAGAGACGTTGAAGAAGTTTAATATGAAAGACTCCAAACCAATGTCAACTCTGATTGTAGTTGGAACTAAACTTGTAAATCATGTGGATGGGACCTCTGTGGATCCCACATTGTACAGGAGGATCATTGGGAGCCTATTGTACCTGACATCGACACGACCCGATATTTTCTTTGCCACATGTCTTGTGGCACGCTTTCAGTGTGATCCAAAGGAAGAACATACTGCAGCAGTAAAAAGAATCATGATGTATATTCAAGGTACTCACAATTTTGGCTTATACATTGCTACAGGAAGGAACAGTGAATTGTCAGCATTTTTAGATGCTTAGTGGGATGGCGATGATGTGGACAGAAAGTCGACCAATGGTGGAGCATTCTATATTGGGAATAAATGTGTTGGCTAGTTGAGAAGGAAACAAGAAATTACTTCTCTTAGTACTGCTGAAGCCGAGTATATATCCGCCACAAGGGCATGCACTCAACTTCTATGGATGAAACAATAATTAAAAGATATTTGTGATGAGGTGAAGCAACCAATGGTGATTTACTGTTATAAAAAGAGTGAAATCGATCTTACGAAGAATCGGGTTCAACATTCTCGTACGAAACATATTAAAATTCGTTATCACTTTATCAAAGATAAATATGAACAAGGCGTGATTATAATGGATCATGTGGGAACTGATGAGCATGTGGCTGATATATTGACCAAACTACTGTCAACAGCTGTATTTTTGAAGCATCATTTGATCATCGGTGTTCATCCACCTCTGATTGCATAAGGAGGTCACAGAAAACCCCTCTCCTCAGTTATGTTCACTATTTTTAATCTATTTTTGGATGAGACGCAGATGTGTGGGGGATATACTATCCACGGGGAGTGAGTTTTGAGCTGAACTATGAACAATTACCAGTATATGGGTTTATTGTCCATGGAGGAGAAAGGAATAAATTCAGGATTTTCAGTGGGCATGTAATGCTTATGTGACAATGAAAGAAACTATCAGGGGGTCATTGAGAATTCCAAAACATGGGAACCCAACTCATGCTTCCTCTCTTGTTTTCTACACCGATCATTGCTCACGTAGATTAGAGTGTTGGTTGAGTTGATCCTTTCATTTTTGGATTGCATGTGTATGATGATCTTTTGAATTTATTTGGTGATTTCCAACAAACCCAAAGGGAGAGATTGTAGGAACCATGGCTGTTCGATGCAGGAATTGGAGTTTGGTTTGTGTTTGTTGTCAATCATTAGTGGAAGTTCAGAATGTGTGCCATAAAATGATCATACAGTTCAAGCAGACATCAATATTGAAGACATGGATTGTTTGTAAAATGAGTCGTGAGCGAAGAGGAAGTGGTGTGTGAAAGATAAGGGTTTTTCACGAAATATTTGAGTTGGGTGCCAAAAACTACAGGATGTGCGAAATAGAGGATCAAGGTTTTCACGCAAACAATGTTTCAGAATCTAAACATTGAGAAACACCAAAGGCTTGTGCTACGCGAAAAATTTGATGACGTGCACGAAAAATTATACCGGCATGAAAAATTACATGACATATGTGATGTTTTTTTCACCAAAGTGGGTTTTGCCCGCGGGAGTCTCAGACAGCTATAAATAAGAGGTGACCCCCCTAATTTTGTATGGTTGAAGGCTTAGAGATGATCTGAGGTCTGATGCGGAAAAAAGGATCGCGTAAAGGGTCTTGTGAGAAATATTCTGGATCACGTAGATAAATACAGGATGCGCAAAAAAGGAAGAGTTGTACATAAAAATTGGGGTTGTGAATAAAATATTTAATTGCGCGAAAAAGGGTGTTGCGTCATGAAATATTTTTACGCGCGAAAAGTAAATTTTGCACGCAATAGGGAGGTGTTACGCGCAATGGGTTGCTGTTGCATGAAATTGTCAGTGAAGATTGTCTACAAGTTCGGGTTATCTAGTTCAGTGGTTCTATGCATTCTAGTGCATCAATTCTGATCTTTGATGCAAGTAGAGTTTTGGGCTAATTTGGGACAAAGACAACAATTCATATCTATTGAAGAGACCATCACGTCTATAAACTAATCGCGACTTCACCAAGGGCATTGATCCAGGGGGAGTCAAATGAAGTGACCTGAGGGACGTTTTGATATATCCCTAAACCTTTTGTAAAATCAGTGAGCCTGGGTTAGAGTGACTATTCCCGATCCATTGAAACCCACAACTAGTGAATATTAGTGGAATTTTGTAAGACCGACAACCTGTCCGCGTATGCTCCTAGGACGTAGACCTTAGTGGAGAACCAAGTAAAATGTGTTGTCTCGTCTCTCTTCATGTGAATGTTTTTTTCTATTCATATCCATCATATATATTTAACAAGTTCATACCAACTTTGGAACAAGATCAATCTCTTTAAAAGAAAAAGTTGACACCCTGATTCACCCCTCCCCTCTCAGGGTGTCCCGGGGTCCTACAGAGGGCCCCCATGATGAGGGATAGCGATGATAATCTTCCAACACACATGATTTTCCTTGATGCATTGTAATGTAAATCATGATGCTAGAGCTTCTATCTTACTAGTTATTCGTACAGTTGTCTATTTATGGCTTTCTTCATCCCACATATGTTCCTCTATCATTTCCTGACCTTGAAATCCCATTCTTCCTCTTTGAGGCACCACAAGATCAAGATTGTGAGAACATTTCCCCAACTAATGATGTCATCACCACATCTATTCAGGAAAATATATTCATACTGCATGGTTTAACATGGAATTCGTGCAACTTTGGGTTTATTAATGGTATCATGAGCTTAAAATCCGATAATAACCATCCATTATCTGCATATCTCGAGAAAATACTTATGGAAGTTTGAGCACTAAGATTGATTTTGGGGTTTTATGATGTTTATTTGACGATTGATCCATGGCGTTCTAGGTGAATCAGAACTGTATGGAGTCCCCTTACCGGTTGGGGGTGGTAGGCTTACACTAGGCAGCCTAGGTGTCTCAGTTTGTAATATTTTCTCAGGGAGCAATCCTTCCAGAATTGGTGATCTGTTGGCATTCAAGCACCAACCCATTTCACCTAATGCAAGGAGAGGTGGGGATCCGTCTATGGGACATATTCCATCTTGGAGGTCTCACCATCCTGAGATAAATATATGATATTCTTCTCTCAGTAGCTTCCACATGGAAATATACTAATCACGTGTCTCCTTTGACAAGGATCTTACTATTCATGGTAGTGGGGTCACTAGATCATCCCCTCAAGTCATGTTCTCTTATATCGTTTGATGCATGGATAATGTTATTCTTCCAGATGAGCAGATCCTAGCATAATTCATGATGCAGTCGAACCCATATCACTCGCTAGTCCTGCCGAACCCCAGGGTCATATTGTGCCTCCCTCAAAGCAGGGGTACATACCACATGTGGATATGACCTTCAACAGAGAATTTCACATGTACCTTTACTATCATGTTTCTTTGACATGATTTTAACAGAATGACTCTTCCTATCTCATGACGTATACACTATGGATCAAGCCTACATTTTGATGATGGTTTCCATGATGGCTGAGGGTTAACCCATTAATTTTTCCCTTCCTACCCTCACTCGTATTTATTAATTGTAGGGACAGAGTTAGAATTACTGTTCTCTAAATCATCTCAGGGGACCATTCCAATTCCTACATGAGAGGATGGTGGAACACATCCCATGTTATTATTATTGTCATTCCGTACAGGTTCCCGGTTCTATCATTAATCCTACCCGTCTCTGCATTTTTGTTATTCATCCCAAGTCTCTTACTGTTACATATGTGATCGAGTTATTGAACGACGCTTCTCATTTCTTGTTCACACCGCATACTACCCCTCATTTATCATTTAAAGGTAACCCGGTAGGTTCATTGGGGTAATGTTCATTACTCATTAATATTTTATATAGGATTCTCACTACCAGTTTAGACCGAATAGTTATTTGTGAACCATACCTCCCCTACTGGTTTTCCAGGATGTTTTGGATGCCTTCAACATACTATTCTTCTCCCAGTTTATCGATTAAGGGGAGAATATAGTCTTGTTGTTCTCCTCAAATTATGGTTAATGATGATTCAAAAAGTTTCTTCGAGATAGATTATCATTCCTTACACGACGTGGCCCTCATTCCTATCCCTGGAGTATGCCCTATTATTGGTCGATTGATACCCTGCAAGGATGCTGAAAGAACCGGTTCGACTAGTGTAGAATCCCTTGACCACTTCCTATCTCTTTTTCCCCAAAAACAATTCCAAACATTCATTTTATTATGTTAAGTGAAATAGCATATCCTTCTACTTCCGTCCCTTCATCTACCAAGATGGATACACATTTGGATCATGTTCTTGTGGTAAGATGGTGTTCAGTATGTCACAAAAAGCGTTTGGGAGGGGTAACACATGTACAACCCATTCAGGTTGGGAGTGATTCAGGATACCCCCATACTGAAAATATTTACCAGTATATTAATGAGACTAGAACCATCCGAGTGTCAACAATCATCTCAGAGGTTGTAGTTAGTCCTCCACATCTGTATCCAATTGTTGGTCCATCTGAGAGAAAATAGATTATCTTGTCTTGGGTGACTGGCCTTAGGTACATCACCACTCCTATGGTTATGCTTCCCACTTACAATAATGTGGAATTATGGGGGGATCAATGTGATGGGGTTGTGGCAAGACCCCTAAGAATACGCAAAGAGGCATAGGGCTAGTTACTTTCTCTCTATGCGGAGACAACACTGCCCATTTGTGACGAAGAGGGTGATAATTTACAACAGTTTTTTAATGAGCTAGTTTCTGGGGGCTTTGATTATTAGCACCTTCACTACCTTATTTACCAAATATTCAATTATCTCAAATACATCGTCTCCATTGAGGACAAGCTGTCTAGGTTAAATTATTTCCACAACTATGTGACAACATTCCGACATATTTTATAACAATTTGTTCATCTGACAGCAGATGAGTTGAAGACATGAGATTTGGTGACGACCAAAGGTGAGGGAATGTAGTAGTATGAATCCTTCTTAACCAGGTTGATGGAGAAACTGGCCTATTCATGTGGCAATTATGAAGTCGTCCAGAAGAAGGGGAAGGACCATGAATCTGTTCTGGAGTGGGTGCGTCCAATTGTTAAAGCTGTAATGGAGGAAATCACTTCTTTAGAACAGATCATCGATGACACACAATTATCACATTCCATCCTTTTGGAAAGGGAGAAATAGGCCATGTTGTAGTTCTGTCCCATATTACGATATGTACTCTCTTTTTGTTAATAAAATGGTGAGACTGAAAATCATGGATGTTCCTACATTTTTACCGAACATAATGGAAAATTTTTTTCTTTTAAACACATATTCTCTATGTTTTAATGTCAAAATTATTTAAATCACATACTTATTTTAATCCCAATCATGAAATCAGTAAACAAAAATAATGGAATAGAGCTCCATGTTTTTCCGATGATAAGGGACATAGCTAGCGTAGTTCGACTATTGTCGAGGGTTTATGGAAAACCTCATGAAATATTTTATTTATTAATATTAGCACCCTAATTATTGAGTAATCCTACTTAACACAGGGTTATTGAAAAAAACATGGCTTTTTCATAGGCCACCCATTGTAGGTTTTCGACCCTTGACGCTTTACACCGTTTCTGATGACTAAATGTTTTTTAACGAATTGATACATGTCTTTTTCTCAAAGGTTCCATCAGATAATTATCCCCCGGGTGAGTATAGATTCTCGTTATTTATATGGTAGTTCACAAACCTTCCAATCAATCTTATTAATAATGATTTATGTTGAACAGCTTTGACCAGACTTAATGGGGTGGGTCTTGACTCAGGGCCATTAGCTGGGAATGTTTTAATATACATCAAACATGGATTAAGGATTTTTCATGACCCTTGACTTGTTGATTCTGAACATACATGAGGATCAAGATCTACTTTAGGAATATTGATGTAGGAAAGGACTCTCCAATGGGTGAATTTTCCTTTGATTGATAGACAATTTTGTCAGTGACAAATGTAGAGACACATGGGTAAGATGTTAATAGTCATTAAATGATATCCATAAGAAACTATCCTTCCATTTCTGATGCCTTGGTGATATTTAAAACATTTTGTATTTATTTGGATGTTGGGAGCCATAATGGGAGGCTTGCTCGAGTAGTATTTTTTGAGAACAATACGGATATTCTTGTTGGCTCTGAGAGGGAAATTGTTCCCACACATTTCATTCTTTTGTGGGATAGAGATGGGGGATGGTCAGTTTGGTTATGATTCCCCCAATTATTTAGGGGAACATGGATAGAATAAGATACATAAGACGTTATCCAAGAGTTTTCCAAATCTAGGGGTGTGACAAGATGTAAATGTCATTTCAGTGTACAAGGGTTAGAAAGGACCCTCCTAGGAATAGATTTACCTTTAAATGAAGGCCATTTTTGTCGGTAATGTATGCTATTCCACAAGAGAATGATGTGCATAGTCAATTAATCATGTCCGCATGACACTGGCCTTCAATTTTTGTTGGCCTTTGATGATTATGGATATTGGGAACTTTATGAATATAGTGTTTGACCTTCAAACATGGGTTACATTAAATAAAAAAGTAGGATTTGTAGCCAAAATTCATCAAGGATGCCCATAAACGACTTGGGGAACTCTTCTATAGAATGTGGATCGACATCGATAATATAATGGGATATCATGTAGGAACCTCAAAGGAGACAATAGATGAACCAGGCCCATATGTTATTATATATCTATAATGTTTTAATGGTGTAAAATGTAAATCGTGACATTGAGGGCCATTGAATCAGGAGGGATGTACCGAGGCTTGGAAGCCATTGGGCATTCTGATATAGGAAATGACTATCATATGGATGAATTTTCCTTTTATTGATAGTTATTTTTGTTGGCGACGTATGGAGATCCACAAGGGAATAATATGCATAGTCAATCGAAGGTGTCCTCATGACCCTAGCCTTCAACCCTCGATTTCCTTGGAAGGTTATGGGGATTCATGATCACTCAAAAAAAGAGTTTGGAAAATGGAAAGAGAATATTTTGACATATTGGGGATATTTGGGTTGCGATATAAACATGGAATGTTGTACCTTATGTAGATCTGACCTGTATGCAGGGTGAGGCAATCGTTCCATCATTGGGGTAACTAATCATTTAACCTCACATAGCTATGACATGAGGTTCTTCTCAGGGGAGGGGAATTGTGACATGACTTTTAGGATCGTACTTCTAGGACCAAATTCCAAGGCCGTATTCCCATAAAGTCAATTTTTTTCTCTTGTTTCAATACCTAAGGTCACATGAGCTATGCTTGGATTGAAAAATATTAGACTGTGAGGGTTCTACGTCATTTATTTTGGAATAGAAAAAATCATCACATGAGGAAACATTTGTGCTGAACCATTGTTATTCATTTTAATGGCGTACTATAAGGGAGATTTTGAACTTGTAGTTTTGCATCCTGTGGTGGGGACATGATTCCATGTAGTTTGGAGTCATACAGTGAGGAGATTTATGTATTCAAAAAGTTCATTAATAATTTTAGGTTAAAAGCAATCAGGATGTTCTGGAATTTCATAGAAATAAATGATGATAGAAGGTATAAACCATATCCATGGGGGAAACATGAATCAGGAGATTTGGAAAGGGTCTTGAAACCCATTGGGAATACAGAGATATTATAATACTCTCACGGTGATGAATTTTACTTTGATTGAAGACCATTTTTGTGGCAGACATATCAGGAGCCAAAGGGCCTGATGTGCATAGTCCATCAAAAGATTCCATTGGACATTGTCCTTATATCTCAAGTGGCCATGGATGATTATGAGGATCCATGTTTTCTTTAGTTATTGAGTGTGACAAATGGGAGAGGTGTGATTGGGAATGTGATAATACCTAGACTGTGATAAACCACGAATTACATTGAGCTTCCACATATGTCTAGACCATATATATTGGGGGATGATAGATCTTTTGTATTCTAATGACTGAAAGGCATAAGAGTAATCTCATAATTCTGAGGACTGAGACAGACGTAACTCTGGATGAATTTTGTAGTTCTGTTTTCATGGGATAATATTTCTCATCGACTTCATGTACAAGCCTAAACTACACATGGAGGAAAGGGGAATTTATTCAACAGTGGATGGGACAAGATGTTGAATCCGAGCATCACAATGTATCCTTTAAGGGAGGGAATATAGACACACGTAGTTCTGGATGTTCCCTACAAAAATTTTCATGATGGTGTAGGGATACTTGAGAGAATTTTTCTTTCTCTTGATATGGGTGTCAGGCCTACCATACTCCACTATGGTTTATTTTTTAGATAATCTCTATTACTAATAATAAACCCATGTGATTTTTACTCGATGTGAGAAACATTGAGTGGTCAAAGAGTCTATTTCTCAAGTCTGAGGTGATAGAAAATATGATGGGGGAATTTTTGTTTTCTTTACTCGTGGTTTTTGGAAAATTTCAAGGATTGATTCATCAATACGTATCATGCGGGGGAAAGAATCAAGCCGCACATAGTACTGTATGTACCACATAAAGATTTGGCTCGGTACAAAGGGTAGGGTCACTTTCATTATACCCATCATGGTTTCTATGACTGCCACATTATCCCTTAGTTTTCCATCCTAAGATAACCTCAATCATCAATCTTAAGCTCAAGTGAGTTACACTCGATGTGAGAAACAAGGAGTGATAAGGGTTTCATCTATGATGTGGTTAGATAGGGGGAATGATGGTTAAATTTTTCATGGGGGATGGGACAATATCGAAGATTGATTCATCACTATGAATCATTTGAGGGAAGGAATCAAGCATCATGTAGTTCTATAAGAGATCATTCTGTTTAATGTCTTGTAATTATGATGTTTTTTTCTAGATTGTTTAATGTCCTTTAGTGAGGACGTGTGTCACAGTTTATTTTCATGTTTTAGGGACGAGTTTCTTATATTTAACATCATGTGGAAAGGACGAAGACTCATAGCTTATGGTATTATAGTTTGGACTTGGACATTGAGGGATCATGACCCATAGTTTAGGGTCATATTTGTCAGACTATAACATTTTCGGGAAATTCTAATCATAGTTTATGGGCTTATATCTTAGACCTTAACAACAGGGTTTTTTGTTACTCATATTTTATAGTATTAGATTTTTGACCATAACATGAGGGAAATTTTTTTATAACTCATTTTTTAGGGCTGTAGTGCATAGATCTGAAAATTGGGGGCATTTTAGTTTAATGGTTTGTTGCATGGACTAATACTTTACAGTTTAATATCAAGTGTCCAAGATACCGAATCATGGTTTAAGGTCATAGAATTTAGACCGTCGAATCATACTAATTTTTTATAACTCATAGTTTAATGTCATAGAGATTATACTTTATAATTAGGGAAATACATTGGGACTCATAATTTAATCTTATAGAGCATTGAATTTATTATGGGGGATATCCTTTTGGAATCATAGTTTAACTTCATAGAGCTTGGAAATTATCATTGAAGACATTATTTGTGACTAATAGTTTAACATTGTAGTTCTTAAAAATTATCATGATGATATTTTTTGACACATTCTTTTACATTGTAAGGCATGTAAAATATCATTGAATGCATTCTTTGTGACTCATATTTTAATGTTGTAGATCATGGAAATTATCATTGAAGAAATTATTTGTTACTCATAGTTTAATGTCGTAGAGATTGGAAATTATCATTGGAGACATTCTTTGTGACTCGTAGTTTAATGTCATTGAGATTGGACATTATCATAGATTTATGAGATGTATATTGCAAGAATTGTTCCTTCGTAGGAGCTGTGATGAGCTACATGTCCATTGATATCAGGGTGGATGCTCCATTGGAATAGACTATGTGTATGACATATTGTCCATCCCACATTGGTTCATGATTAGGGTACTTTTTCTTAGTATCATTGTGGTTCGGAGGACTAACACCATTTATCCATTGAGGAAATATAGAAGGATAACCATTTTGTTGAAGTCTCGTGAAGTCCAATTTTGGTATATTATCAAATGGTGTAGTGTGTGAATCCTTTTTTCTTATAAATTATCGAATTCAACAAACCATCTCTAGGATTGTTCATTTGTTGAAATTTGATCTCAAATGGCCACACGAAGTTATGGAACATGGATTTTGATCGGCATTTCAACATCCTTCCCATATACTAGTGAGTACGGGGTTGCTTGGGTGGTGATGTAAGTCATGGATCAGTAAGACCACAATGAATGAAGGAGCTTACCTGGAAAAAACTTCTTATCCTTATCACCCAACATTTGATATATGTTGTAAATGGTCTTATTGAAATCCTCTATCATTCCTTTGGCCACCACGTGGTAATGGGATGGCTGGTTGGCCTTGATTCCATATTCTTGGTACAGCTTATCTAGCTCAGTAGAGAAAATGGTTGTGCTGTTGTATTTCAATATTGTATGAGGACACCAAATTTTGGAATTATTTTGGTATTCACAAAGCTGACGATGTATTTTTCCCGGACATCTTTATGGGATATGGATTTGGACCATTTAGAAAAAAAAGTCAATTGCAGTGAGTACAAACATGAATTTTATGGCTGTAGCGGGATGATATGGCCTCACAAAATCCATCCCCTAGGTGATCAATTTCCTAGAGTACTAAGCCACCTGGTGCAGAACCCGGTGGTGGTGTATGAAATAAGAATGAACATAGAAGGAATGTAAATTCTTAGTTATTAAGGTGCAGTTCGATATCATGGTTGGATAGTAATACCCAAGCCTCTGAATTTGGTGAGAGAGCATGGTTGCTGATTAGTGTGCTCCACAAGCTCTGGTGTGCACTTATTTCATAAAAACAGTAGACTCTTATACATTAATTCAACTGAGAAGGAATCTGTCAAGGAATTATTTTTATAGATCCTTCTCTTGCTTTATCCCATTGTACCTCGTAAAATTGAATGCCTGTCTTTGGACCTACTCCCTTTCATCCCAAATTGTTGGGAGTTCCCCATTTAGAATGTAACTTCTAATGGGTGTCATCCAACCTGTGGTATGGATGTAAGGCTAAGGAACCGGGCTAAGTTCTTCAATTTCATCAATATTTCTCTAAATGAATGGCAAGACCATCCGAAAGTGTGTTTTGTGAATGATCGATTCATCCAGGTTGGGATCATCCAAGGTTGTTGATGCACATTCTAATTCATTTTTTTGAGCATTCAGTGACTTGGGGACCTGAGTCTATGTTGGTTCTAATGGTAATTCTACCATTAGTTCTCAAACATGGTTCATCAAGGGAACTAATACTTCTTTTTTGCTGGTATATTCATCATTGACCTATTTGATGACTACATATAAATTACTATTTATTCATTGGTGTTTGGATTTCACATCGAGTTCCAATTCCAGGCATGCAATGAGGGCCTGATATTCCACTTCATTGATCGTACATCATTCTGAATTATTGAAGGAGTAAGGCAAGGTGGACTTCTCTGGAGATACAATTATGAATCCCAGCCTCACTTTTTTTATATTGGGAACCTCTATAATTTTCTTTATCTGGCTTAATGAAGCGCAATTTAAGTACATTTCCCACATATGGGGGTTTTCATAGATGGAAAAACATCTTCATCATGATGGTCAACATCTAATGGTGATGTTTCATCAAACTAATTCTTGGAAATGTAGTATGATAATGTCTATCCTTTGATGTATTTCATGGGAACATAACATATGTCAAACTATTTTATGATGAACACTCATCATGATAGGCACCAATTTCACAATGGATGATTGATTATATAAAAGAGCATGTTGTAGCGGGAGACTAGGTGGACCTCATGGTGTAGCAGGTGATGCATGATCTTCTAGACTACAAAGATTAGAGCTATGCAGATGTTTGGAATCCTCTAATACTGAGTATCAACATCGATCATTATAATGGATGATGTAGTAGAGGTTGTTCTCAAAGATGACATCATTTTCCATGCAAGGAAGGAACCTAAGGATTGTTCTAGGGTAGTTTTGTATAAAACGAACGGTCTCCCCTCAATAGGTTGCATGAGCACCAACGGGATTTGGATGTATGATCTTAGACTGTCAAATGCCACTTCCCAATCATTATAACATTCTTATGTTAATCCTTTCATCATGATATTGTTGAAAGGTAAACATTTACCTTCTAGGATGGATATGAAGCACCAAATGTTGGCGAGGTTCCCCTGGAAACCTCTTAAAATGAAGTGGTTTCGAGGTGGCGACATGCCAAGAATGGAATTCATCTTCTCACGGTCGACATCGATAGAATGATGGCGTACGGTGATGCCATGGAATTTTCCTGAGGTAAAACCAATGCCAAATTTTCAAGGTTTCATCTTTAAACATTACTGTCTCAAATAGTTAAAGACAATTTCAATGTCGGTCATGTTGTTTGAATGCTATTGTGACTAAACCGCCATGTTATCGACATAACCCTCGATTGATATTTCTAAAACGGCCTTAAATATGAAATGCATGGCGCAATGCTATATATCCCATGAATACTTTAGAACAAAGGGTATCACTTTATAATAGAACACCCCCCTGTGGGACTCTAAATGAATTAGATTCTTCATCTCATTTTGCCATCTGGAATTGATTTTTTCTAGAAAAATTGTCCATGAATGAGAGTGCTTCATACCCATCTATTTCATTGATGAAAAATTCTATGATCTGGACCAGGAACTCATATTTTTGTATATTATGTTTAAATTATCTAATTTCAATTAAGATTATAATATGTCCATTATTTTTCTTATAGGAATTATGTTGGACAATCAGATCTGAAATTGGTCCTCCCTTATGAAGTTGGATTTGATCATTTCGTCAACTACAACTTCAATTTTGGATGTATACATCAAGTGGGTTCTTCTGGCTGCCAGTTTATAGAAATAATGATGTTTTGGTAAGATCAAATGATTGTTGGTGACCTCAGGTTCGATTACATGAATCTTTATGTAATTTCAGGAGAATACATCTCGATTCTTCCTTCGGAAGGAGTGATTTTCCTCCTATTCCTCAACAGGTATGGCCACACTGATTAAAGTGTTATGCGGGTCATATTCAGTGACCAAATTTATCTCCTTATGTTCATCAATTTGGTTGGAGACACCTTCTTCAATTGTAGTAGGGGCATCTTTGAGGTCTTCAACCTCCTCCTCCTCCTCTTCTTCTTCTTCTTCATCTTCATCATCTTCCTCTTCTAACTGAGAATGGATTTTTTTATAACTTCTAAAATATTGTGATGGAAATCATATTTTCCTTAGTGTGTGAGGCAAGGGTAGTTTGACGTCTGATGGATGGGTCATGGGAATCTTTGAAAGGGATTTTCCTAACAACATGGGAGTCAACCTGCTGTTCTGTGTCATTGGCCACAGTAGTCATAGGGGGGACCATGCAGATAACAGAGTCCATATCCAGACATTCAATTACGCGTTCAACATGGGTTATGGGTAGTACATACCCCTCCCCAAGCTATTGTAAGGGGTTTTCGGGAGACATATCCAATCCATTTGAGGCATTTATCCAATCAATTTCATTGGCAGAAAGATATTTTTCTTCCGACTCATAGAACACGACAATGATATAGTGTGACTATCCAAAAATAAATTGGGATTTATCATTCTGAAAATTCCCATTTTTCCTATTAGTGAGATATTTGATGCATTGATAGTATGAGGATGGAATTTCATCATGGTGATGCAGCCAAGTCCTCCACAACAGGAAGGTGAAGGTTGTGCTTTGTCGCACAACCAGGGACTCAGAATCGAATATGATATCTCCAAGAAATCTTTTAAGATTGATTATTCCTTATGGTTTCTATTAAGTTTTTTCATGTTCTATAAGATTTTTAGTGTAGGTTGGCAATCTATTTTTTCATAACCCAGTCCATGAAGCATTCTCAGCAGGAGGATGCTAACTCCAGAGATGTTGTTGATGATGATCCTCAGAACATCAATTCCATTTACCTTGATAGACACATATAAGGGTTTGATATTCCCATGAATGATAGCATCTTCATCAAAGTATATGAAGGAGATGATGACCTAAGATTCTTCAAGACTGGTCTCTATTTGACAGACATCAGCCGCTTCTACTACAGCCTCAAACTCCGAGGGACATATCATGGCTTCAATGAGTTCCTTCCTAAGATCTTTGGAAAATATCAACATATCTAGGATTGAAGGATTTTCTGGTACTGGATCCTACTAATTTAAAATATAATAATTCTACTAAAATGGTTGGAGCTTCATGGATTGGGGTTTCTATTTTATAGAAACATTAGGTGTTTTAGATTTGGAAGTAGATGGTTATGCCTCTTTAGAAGGATCCAATGGTGCATCAGTCCTTTCTATGATCTGCCAAACTTGTCAACCTATATACATTGGGAGGTTCAACAGCTTTTCTTTACTTGATGTATACTCTATGATATCTAGGCATGGGTTTTGTTCTGGTAGGGGATATGGAGTATTCATGTTATTGTTTTGTCTTTCCGAAGGTCCATCCATGAGTTTCCACATTTTCAACAGTTTGACTTGTATCATGGAATGAAATTTGACTTCTTCCATGGTCATAGATTCTGGGAAACCTCCGACCTCTTCGACCTATTCCTCCACCTCTCCAATTGGGTGTGATGATTTCCGGTTCGTGGACACAGTCTTCATTAGAGAAGGGGTCCATAAAGTGAATGGAATTAATGGAGCCGATGATCAGTTCTTGATCCAACATTGTTCCTATCCAATTTACTCTTTTGAATGGTGTTGTTTGAAAGGGAAGTGCCTCTAGTACTATTTGGTGGGACGATACCTATTTTACCAAGACAGTTTCCATGATGTCAGAAATGTTCCACACTGACTTCAATTGTGGTATCAGCTTATCTTCTTGCTCTTGCTTTATGCCATTATTGAATTTAGCATGCCACATTTCCAATTATGATGGTTTTCCTATATTAGAATCATTGGGGGGCATAATAGGTTGTTTCAACTACGCCTGGTGGATGGCGTAGACTCGGTTGATAGACATTTGGGTTATCTAGTTGTCAAAATTTTCCTCCTTCTTTCTAATTCCTATTTTCCACTCCTCTTCCTCTCTTGAGTATGAGGTAGAAATATATGCAACGTGTGATGTTGGAGGCCCCAACTTCACAATCCCAAAATCCACCGTATTTTTTCAGATATATTTGAAAAAAGAATTTCTAGATGGTTTTTCCAAGTATCTGGTTATACAGACAATAATTTGGTTACCAATCGAGACTGACTTCATCAGATCGCTTTGGCTCTGGCATCTAGAGGCGATTGCAATTAACGGTGTCTATGAAATGGCTATAGACCTGGTCATCTCATAACAAATAAAATTCATTCCATTTTTATTCATACTTAATTCTTTTATCACCACATTTCTCTTAATGCCTTGTGTGGGGTGGCTATTGGCATCTAGGGTGTCCCACACGGTTAATTGGGGACCTCACAACTGGTGCTAGTGTCAGGGTGGCTTAACTGTGATAAAATCCAATTTAGCATTTCCCATTCTTTTCAAAAGGGTCTATGGGGAAACTTGGTACTGAAGGTTGGTCCTTTTCAAGGAGTCTTATATCCATTGGAAGATGGAATTTAATTCCCAAAGCCCCCCTGTGTACTTCACCGGGATGAGTGGCTTTGGAAATTCATCTCGAAGGTTATCGATGAACATGGTGAGCATATTATCCTTGGGGAGTGGTTGATTCATGGAATTTTCCAGGAATTTCCATATGGTGATGAAGTCTGATAATCTATTTTTCCCTCACAGTCTGTAGATCACGAGATCACCTACCATCATATTGGGTAGTGTCGAACTGTACTCGAAGAGAAACAATTTTTGTAGGTCCTCCCAGCCAGAAATTGAATTGTCTTGTAGTCTAGTGTACCATACAAAAGATGATCCCTATAGGGTTAGTTCGAAGCTATTGAGTATTATTTCATCTTGCTACTCTAGTGTGACCGTCATGAGGTCACAGAAAGTTTCCTAGTGCATCAAAATATGTTATCGGTCCCCCGATACATTGAATATTGGAAATACAGTGTTCTAGAAGATTAGCGGTGGTGGAACATTACTCACCCATTAGAGGTAGGGATTCATCTCTAGTTGTATTGGAGTTCACCACACCTCCATTAAATATAGTTGAGCCATTAGATGCTTGATGTTTTTTAACAGCCTTTGATGTATATCATGTTAGGCTTGAGCATGAGCTGGTGCGACAAGGGAAAAGATTCGGCGTGCTAGCATTGTTGGAATTTGGGATTGGATTCCCACCAGGGTAATCATTTATGGGTATACATGAATATATTATGGCTTCCATCCCAGTGGGGGATGTCGTGACATCTTTATATATATGGGTTGAACAGTCCATTAATCTTGGATTCATTCACCAGGATGAGTGCCAATGGGATGGGCACATCTACTGGGAGCACTTGATAATCTTTCGTAGAGGTAAATCATCCAGTGTGATAAATCCCTCAATGTAGCTCAAATTTAATTCGCCTGAGCTCTTTTGTTTCTTCCTCCTACCTGGAAAACCTTTCCTGGAGGATAATGGACACATTTTCATGGGGAGGAGTAGGCAGGTCATAGACGACCTTGGATTCATTTTTTCCCTTGGTGGAGATTTAGGGTGGATATAATGATGGATTGACTAAAGGCCCCCCTAGAATTAGGACCTCCAACTAGTTACGGGTATTCACACCATCAGGCTCGATGTGGGATTTCTCTTGGAGTGAACCATAATAATTTTTGTCCACTCCTTCTGTGTCATTTCCAATGAGATCTATGGGATTGATGTTTATGATGTTCATTGAGGCATATCACACTGGGGGTGGTGTACCTGGTGCTATATCATAGGACTGCTTCATGCGCCCTTTATAGGACTTTATCCAACCATTAAACTATATTTTTTGGTATTCTAGATGAGTATTGAACCAAATGGACCCCTGGCCTATCCTCATAACATGCCTTTGTCTCGAAGGGTGAAAACATCAAGATGGGGTGGAACAGGAAACTCTTATGTGCATCGTTCTTCCTAGACAGCAGAAGAAAGATGCCTGAATTGCTAGTATTTGAGGTAAAACATCCTCTAGCAATGCAGTATAGGGTTGTTCTGATCCTTCTATCACAATGCTACGACCATTATTTTATTGTATTACTAGGTAATTTTTTATTTAAATCTTCCCGATTTCTATGGGTTGTGGCTGTTTTCGTATCATGGTGGTAACAAATGTTATTTCCACACATTCAATTTCACATATGACCATGTGGGTGTAAGCCGAGTTTGGAATTCGGTTTGCACGGAGCCTATGGTGTTTTGGAAGCACAATAACTTCTCTTTGGTTGGCTTCTGTGAGGCGTGAAGCCTTCTAGATATTCCTATTATTCTGAATGAAATGGTTTTCGACATCTTGATCCCTTTGTCGCTGATGCTTTTGAGACTTACTTCTTGCTGGTTTTTGTAAAGTTACCCATCTCCTTCGAATAGGGGTTTCACTAAATTGGTTCCCCTAGGTGATGAAATTTCATGATATGATTTTCAATGGGGCATGCTGGATGTGATGTGGGGCTAAGTGAACATCTACATGTTCTCCTCATCTGTGAATATGAACTCCAACCAAGTCATTCCCATTGAGGTGATGCAATTTAGGTTGTGCATAGAGTCAAGACATTTCAAGGTTTTTCTTTAAACATTATAATTGTTGATGCCTTGTGGACGAGAGGGAATCCAAGTCTATTAAAAGGAAAAGCTCACTTATTGTGTTGACATGGTCCATGTTCCCGTTGTAGGGTATGAATTTTTCTTTTCATATTTCGATGGGTTTTCTATATGTTGGGGTGAATATCATGTACGCATTCCCCAGACAATTCTCCTTGTTTTTCGTCATGAGAAGTGGTTGTAGGCCAATACATCAATTTTATATTATCCCTAGCTTGATCTCTTCTCATAAGAAACATATCATGTTTTTGTTCATCTGGAGGACCCTTTATATGATATGCCCAACTAGACTACTTCATAAAAATTTCATTCCACAAAATTGGGAAAATGGGAGACTTATTGATTTGTAGAAGGCACAGGGGTCGATCAGAGGATGAACGTGGCCCCGAGGCATCATTTGGTTGAGAAATAATATCCCTCATTATAGATGGAGTTCCTAATGTGTCTGACTCCTTTATGAGTGCCTCAGTATATGAGGAATTATCATATATGGTTCAACAAAGAGATGAACTTCTTTCCTACATATTGTTTGGGTGTGAGGAGGACGTTCACAAGTGATGTTGTGATGGTGATGACTACCATTCCAACTTGAAGCCGGGCTGTGATAATTTTCTTGAAGGCGTGTGCCTGGGGGAGGACATTCAGGGTGGGTTTTAGAAAGGGGAGGACCATCTTTGTACAAGATGACATTGTGGGTTGGACCATCACATTAACTATCATTATGGATAGGGCCTTCTCAATGACTGTCATCATGGTGAGGAATACCATGTTTACTTGATTCCTGGAAGTAGGTAGAATTTATGTAGTGAAAATAATTGAGAGGGCCTTCAGGATGTACTTTAATGAGGGGAGGACCTTCTCATTGCATGATGCTACTATAGGTAGAACCTTCAAAACAACTGTTATTTAAAATAGTTCCATCACAATGACAGTCATCATGGTTAGGACTACGATCATGAAATGACGTTCAACTACAGGGAGATGAATACCTACAACGTATTCCATGGGGAGGAAAATCAAGGAGGAAGCCCACTAGGGGAGGAACAACTTGTGGTCTGATCTTTAGATCGGGGGGAGGGATACCCAGATGCGCATTAGGAGATGAGCTCTCTTGATCGATCAGTCTTGACAAATGGAGTAAGCACACATTGGTTGTTTAAGGAGGACCATCATAAGTGTTCGAAGCGACATTGTGGGGAGGACCTTCACAACAACTACTACCACCTCAAAAAATTAATAATGGAATGATATGGTCTAGAGTATTATTTGTATATATTTGAGGGCATTAAGAATCCCATCTTCCAGCAATGCAGGATCTAGTATGTTCTCTTCATTCTACAATTTCCATTGGTTCTTTTCATTTTTTGTCACTCAATTGTTGGTTACCAGGTCTATCTATTGTTGGTAATGGCCTTCATATACGGGTCCCTATCTTTTTGGGTCTCGTGATGTCGTCAGGATATGATGACGGGCATTTTAATTTTTGGCAGGGATATATGCCTCTCATTGGGTAGCCACCACGTTGGACCAGTAACCCCCAATAGTAGTGGGTATTTGTTCCTAATCCAATTGTCGGAAGGACATGGGATATTGTCATAGACCCTATTATATTGGAGTAGGGATGAATAACTGATCCAGAGTGACTAAATTATTTTTTGAGTGTGTAAATTTGTTCGAGGAAAACTAGTCTTGGGCCCAATTTCTCATTTTTGGCACTAACGCAAAGATATATTGGCATGGTTGGAGGATGTGGTTTGGAATCAATGTCTGAACATTTATCATTTCTAGGATTCGGTAGGATACAACTATGGATGGAATGTGCATGATGTATCATTCAAATATCGGAGTAGGAGATTGTACCTACTTCGGTCCTCCATGAGTTTCTAGTAGATGCTGGTTGTTCTCTTATGCAGGGGTAGAGGAATGAGTCTGTCATTGGTTTTCTTCTCTAGTTTCTGCCGCATCTTATGGGATGTTTTAATATTCATGAGTGAGGATTTGTTTTGGCTCACTTGCCACTATATTTGTATCAAGGGGTTTGTAAGAATTTGAATGAATTCGATTATTCTCATATTTGGATGCTGCCATATTTGGATTGAGTGCTTTAAGTGAATTAGTTGGTGTTTGTGCCGGCATAGATATGGTTTCTGCCCCATTTTTATTATATGATTCATGTGCATCAGTAGGCATATGTTCATGGGTATAGTAGGTTGCTGCCCAATTTTGATGGAAGGCTTATTATGCGTCAACAGATATCTCCATCTTCATGTAGCTTGCCACTCTGTCTACACGACGTGACTGATGAGCACTAGAAAAAACATTCATGTTCTCATATCATTCCACCTATTTCTTTTGGGAGGGGCATGAGTGGAAGGGTACTATTTTGTGACTACCCGTTGAACGGTGATACGTTACTACGAGGAATTTTCTCCTCAGGATCTTGGTTTTTAGCTTGTTCCTAGTTATATATTCACCGCCCATGGTGAGAATCTGGAGGTCCCTCGAGTCTCTTGGACTTTGGCCGGTGCCGTCAGCATTAGGTCCTCCTTGACGAGAGGAGGCTCTATTGTCTTGTGTCGGCATCAGCGCTCTCTGGTGGGGGCCAATGAATAGGACCCCCTGTGTAGTTGGGATGAAGTTTTTATTATTGACATCATCTTCCACCCAATGGTAATGGAGGTAGTCATTGTCATATTCTAGGGAAAGGATCCCGAAACGATTTGAGGTGACCATTGGGGCCACCAGATGATTGTGTTCTGACAGCGGCTACAAAGGCTGTTTGAGGACCTATACATACTAGAGGGCTTGTATTTAGGCCTCTAATGTGTGGAGTATAACATTTTTTTGTTACTCTTTGATCAGTTCATTGGATACACAACATTGAAGATTCAAGGTAGGTGAGGGGGTCGTGCTCTTTGTTGAGGCCCTAGCCACTCGTGGGACTGCTGATGGGTGAGTATGAATGGATCTTTGGGATATCATTTGATTCTTAGTTAACTATGTATTAACCTAATATATACATATATGACATAAAAAACAATAAATATAGGCAAAGTAGAATTACTTTAAACATATTCATATTTCTCATTTCAACTTCACTTAGTTCCCGTTTTCTTGGGCTTCGGGTCGAAGGGGCGTGAGAGGGGTGACACTGCCACCTTGGTTAAGGATTCATGATGGGTTCAAAATTTTTATTCCACTTCTGAGGTGGAGCATTTATGATATCTGGTGTGAAAAATATGGTTTTACATGAAATATTTTTTTCCTTTTATATTTGGGGTTGAACCATCACATTGGTTATGGTTTCCCGCTGGGTTCATGATTTTTGTTTGGGCTCGGAGGTGACGCGTTTACTAGTGGTGCGGAATTGACTGACGAGGATAATCACCAGTACTTTATTTTATATATATGGGTTCTCGTTTAAGTTACCATTCCTTGGTTTCAACCTGTTCATCATCAGAATCCTTTAATGAAGGTTGGATTAATCCTATGGGAACTGTTGGTCGCGACGAGTGATTGTGTGGGGATCAAGCACTCATGAAATCAGTCTTTAGTAGATGTATCTTTATCAGATGGTCTCCAATTGTTTTATTCATGGATCCTTGAATGAAAAATGACCTTGGTATCCATGAATCAAGGACATTTTGTCTATCCTTTGATGGATTTCAGGGGAACGTACCTTATGTCAAACTATTGTATGATGAACACCCATCATGATAGGCTACCATTTCACAATGGATGATTGATTATATAAAAGAGAATGTTGTAGCGGTAGACCAGGTGGACCTCATGGTGCAGCAGGTGATGCATGAGCTCCTAGACTGCAAATATTAAGTCTATGCAGATGTTGGGAATCTTCTAGTACCGAGTATCAACATCGATCATTTGTCTGGATGAGGTAGTAGAGGTTGTTCTCATAGCTGACATCATATTTCTATGCAAGGACGGATCTTAAGGACTGTTCTTGGGTAGTTAAGTATAAAATGAGCGATCTCCCCTCAATAGGTTGCATGAGCACCAACAGGATTTTGATGTATGATCATAGATTGTAAAATGACTCTTCCCAATCATTATAACATTCATATGTTAATCCTTTCATCATTATATTGGTGAAAGGTAAAAATTTAACTTCTAGGTTGGACATAAAGAACCAAATGTTGGCGAGGTTCCCCTGGAGACCTTTTAAAATAAAAAGGATTCAAGGTGGCGACATACCAAGAATGGAATTCATCTTCACATGGTCGACTTTAATACCACGATGGTGTACGGTGATGCCAAGGAATTTTACTGAGGTAACACCAAATTTAAATATTAAAGGATTCATCTTTAAACATTACTGTCTCAAATAGTTAAGAAAATATCAATGTCGGTCAGGTTGTTTAAACGCTGTTGTGACTAAACCTCCATTTGGTCGACATTACTCTCGATTGATTTTTCCAAAAAGGCCATTAAATATGCGATGCATGGAACAATTCTATATGGAAAATGAATACTTTAGAACAAAGGGCATCACTTTATAATATAACACCCCCCTGTGGGGATCTAAATGAATTAGATTCTTCATCTCATTTGGCCATCTGGAAATGATTGTTTCTAGAAAAACTGTCCATGATTGAGAGTGCTTCGAACCCAGCTGTTGCATTGATGAACAATTCTATGATCGGGATCAAGAAATCATATTTTGGTATATTCTGTTTAAAATATCTAATTTCATTGAACATTCTAATATGTCAATTATTTTTTTTATATGAATTATTCCGGACAACCAGATCTGAAATTGATCCTCCCTTATAAGGTTGTCTTTGATCATTTCATCAACTACAACTTCAATTTTGGATGTATGCATCAATTGGGTCCTTCTGGATGCCATTTATAGCAACAATGATTTTTTGGTAAGATCAAATGATTGTTGGTGACCTCAGGATTGAGTCCATAAATCTTTGTGTAATTTTTGGTGAATACATCTCAATTCTTCCTTAGGAAGGAGTGATTTGCCTCATGTTCCGCAACAGGTCTGGCCACACTGATTAAAGTGGTCTTCGGGTCATATTCAGTGGCCCAATTTATCACTTTATGTTCATCAATTTGGTTGGAGACACCTTTTTCTAATATAGGAGGGGCATCTTTGAGGTCTTCAACCTCTTCTTCTTCTTCTTCTTCTTCAGCTTCATCGTCTTCCACTTCTAACTGAGAATGTATTTTTATATAACTTCTCCAATATTGGCACGGTAATCTTATTTTTCCTTAGTGTGTGAGGCAAGGGTATTTTGATGTCTGATGGATGGGCCATGGGAATCTTTGAAAGGGGTTATCATGACAACATACGAGTCAGCCCGCTCTTCTGTGTCATTGGCCACGGTTGTCGAAGGAGAGACCATGCAGACAACTGAGTCTATATCCAGACATTCACTTACACATTCAACATGGGTTATGGGTAGTACATACCCCTCCCCAAGCTTCTGGAAGGGGTTTTCGAGAGACATCTCCAATCCCTTCGAGGAATTTATCCAATCAATTTCATTGGATGAAATATATTTTTCTTCCGACTCATATAACCTGACAACGATATATTGCGACTATCTGAAAAAAAATGTGGATTTATCATTGTGAAAATTCCCATTTTTCCCATTAGTGAAATATTTTATGCATTGATGGTATGAGGATGGAATTTCATCATGGTGATGTGGCAAATTCCTATATGACAAGAAGTTGAATTTGTGTTTTTCCACACCACCAGGGACTCAGAATCGAATATGATATCTCAAAGCCAGGTTTTAATCATGATTATTCCTTATGGTTTCTATTAAATATTTTATTGTTCTAGAAGTGTTTTAGTGTAGGCTGTAAAGCTATTTTTTCATAACCCAGTCCATGAAGCATTCTTAGCTGGAAGATTCTAACTCCAGAGATGTTTTCGTTGATGATCCCCAGAACATCAATTCCATTTACCTTTCCAGACACATATAAGGGTTTGATATTACCATTATTGATAGCATCTTCATAAAATTATATTAAATAGATGATGACCTAACATTCTTTAGGACTGGTCTCAATATGATAGACATCATCCTCTTCTACTACAGCCTCAAACTCTGAGGGACATATCATGGCTTCAATGAGTTCCTCCCTAAGATTTGCAGACACAATCAACGCATTTAGGATTGAGAGATTTTTTGTTACTGAATCATACTACATTAAAATATAATAATTCTACTCAAAAGGTTGGAGCTTCATGGATTGGAGTTTCTCTTTAATAGAAACATTTGATGTTTGAGATTTGGAAGTAGATGGTTATGCCTCTTTAGAAGGATCAAATGGTGCATCTATCCTTTCTATGATAAGCCGATCATGTCAAACTATATACATTGGGAGGTTCAACACTGTTTCTTCCCCTGGTGGATACTCCAATATATCTATGCTTGAGTTTTCTTTTCTGGTGGGGGAGATGGAGTATTCATGTTATTGTTTTGTATGTCGAAAGGTCCATCCATGAGTTTCCACAATGTTAATGGTTTGACTTGTAGCATGGAAATAAATTTGACTTCTTCCATGGTCATGCCGTCTGGGAAACCTCCAGCCTCTTCGACCTCTTCCTCCACCTCTCCAATTTGGTGTGATGATTTCCAGTTTGTGGACATAGTCTTCATTAGAGAAGGGTTCCATCATGTGAATGACCTTAATGGAGCCGATGATCAGTTCTTGATCCAACATTGTTCCTATCTAATTTTCACATTTGAATGGTGTTGTATGGAAGGGTAGTGCATTTGGTACTATTTGGTGGGACGATACCTGTTTTACCAAGTCAATTGGAATGATGTCTGAAAAGTTCCACACTGACTTCAATTGTGGTATCAGCTTATCTTCTTGCTCTTTCTTTATGACATTATGGATTTTAGTATACCACAGGTCCAATGATGATGGTTGTGCTATATTAGAATCATTGGGGGGCATAATCGGTTGTTTCAACTGGGCCTATAGGATGGCGTAGGCTTGGTTGACAGACATTTGGGTTATCTAGTTATCAAACCATTCCTCCTTCATTATAATGACTATTTTCCACTCCTCTTCCTCTCTTGAGTATGAGGTAGAAATATAGAAAACATGTGAAGGTGGAGGCCCCAACATCACATTCCCAAAATCCACCATCGTTTTTCAGAGATATTTGAAAAAATCATTTATAGATGGTGTGTCCAAGTATCTGGTGATACAGACAATAATTTGGTTACCAATCGAGACTGACTTCATCGGATCGCTTTGGATATGGAATCCAGAGACGATTGCAATTAATGGTGGCTATGAAATGGATATAGACCTGGTCATCTCATAACAAATAAAATTCATTCCATTGTTATTCATACTTATTTATTTTAGCACCTTGTTACTCATCATGCCATGTGTGGGGTGGATATTGGCATCCAGGGTGTCCCGCATGGTTCATTGGGGACCTCACAACTGGAGCTAGTGTGAGGGTGTCTTATCTGTGATACAATCCAATTTAGCATTTTCTATTCATTACAAAGGGTCTATGGGGAAATTCGGGACTTAAGGTTGGTCCTTTTCAAGGAGTCTTGTATCCATTGGAAAATGGAATTGAATTCCCAAAGCCCCTTTGTGTACATCACCGGGATGAGCAACATTAGAAATTCATCTTGATGGTTATCGATGCACATTGAGAGCATATTATCATTGGTGAGAGGTTGATTCATGGAATTTGTCAGGAATTTCTATATGGTGATGATGTCTGATAATCTATAATTCTCTCACCGTTTGTAGTTTATGAGAGTACCTACCATCATATTGAGATGTGTCGAACTGTACTCAAAGAGAACCAGTTTTCCGAGGTCCTCCCAGCCAGAAATTGAATTGGCTTGTATTCTAGTGTACCATACAAAGGCTGATCCCTATAGGGTTTGTTCGAAGCTATTCAGTTTTACTACATCTTTCTACTCTGTAGTGACCTTCATGAGGTCACAGAAAGATTCCTAATGCCTCAAAAGATGTTATGGGTCCCCCGATACATTGAATATTGGAAATACATGGTTCTCGAAGATTAGCGGTGGTGGAACATTACACACCCATTAGATGTAGGGATTAATCTGTAGTTTTGTCGGATTGCACCACACCTCCATTACTAATAGTTGAGCCATTAGCTGCTTGATGTTGTTTAAATTCCTTTTATGCATATCATGTCAGGCTTGAGCTTGAGCTGGTGCGGCAAGGGAAAAGATTCGGTGTGCCATCATTGTTGGAATTTGGGATTGGATACCCACCAGGGTAATCATTTATGGGTATACAAGAATATATTTTGTCTTCCATCCCAGTGGGGGATGTCATGACATCCTTATAGATATGGGTTGAACGGTCCATTAATCTTGGATTCATTCACCAGAATGAGTGGCTATGGGATGGGAACATCTACTGGGAGCACCTTCTAAACTTTCGTAGAGGTAACTCATCCAGTGAGACAAATACCTCAACGTAGCTCAACTTTAATTTGCCTTATCTCTTTCGTTTCTTCCTCCTACTTGGAGAACCTTTCCTTGAGGATAAATGACACATTTTCATGGGGAGGATGAGGCAGGTCATAGACGACCTTGGATTCATTTTCTCCCTTGTTGGAGTTTTTGTGTGGATGTAATGATGGATTGACTGAAGGCCCCCCTAGAATTAGGACCTCCCACTAGTTCCAGGTATTCACACCATCATGCTCGATGTGGGATTTCTCTTGGAGGGAACCATATTAATTTTTGTCCACTCCTTCTATGTCTTTTCCAATGAGATCTTTGGGAATGACGTTTACGATGTTCATTGAGGTATATCACACTGGGGGTGGTCTACCCGGTGCTATATCATAGGACGGATTCATGCGCCCTTTACAGGACTTTATCCAACCATTAAACTATATTATTTTTTATTCTTGATGAGTATTGAACAAAATGGACCCATGGCCTATCCTCGTAACACACCTTTGTCTCAAAGGGTGAAAACCTCGTGAAGGGGTGGAACAGGAAACTCCTATGTGCATTGTTCGTCCTAGATAGTAGAATAAATATACCCACAATGCTGGTATATTAGGTAAAACATCCTCTATCCATGTAGTCTAGGGTTGTTCTGATCCTTCTATCATAATGCTACGACCTTTATTTGATTATCTTACTAGGTAATTTTTTATTTAAGAATTCCGCATTTCTATGGGTTGTGGCTGTTTTCGTATCATGGTGGTAACAAATGTTATTTCCACCCTTTCAATTTCATGTAGTCCCATGTGGGTGTAAGCCGAGTTTGGAATTTAGCTTGCACGGAGCCTATGGTGTTTTGGAAGCACGATCACTGATCTTTGGTTGGATTCTCTGAGGCATGAAGCCTTCTATATATTCCTATTATACTGAATCAAATGGTTTTAGACATCTTCATCCCATGGTCGCTGATGCTTTGGAGACTTACTTCTAGATGGTTTTTGTTAAGTTACCCATCTCCTTCGAATAAGGGATTCACTAAATTGGTTCCCCTAGGTGATAAAATTACAGGATGTCATTTTCAATTGGGCCTTGTGGATGTGAAGTGGGGGAAAGTTAACATCTCCATGTTCTCCCCATATGTGAATATGAAATCCAACCAAATCGTTCCCATTAAGGTGATGCAATTTAGGCTATGCATAGAGGCAAGATATTTCAAGGTTTTTCTTTCAACTTTCTAATTGTTGGTGCTCTGTGGACGAGAGGGAATCCAAGTCTGTTAAAAGGAAAAGCTGGCCTATTTTGTTGACATGGTCCATATACCCTTTGTAGGGTTGGAATTTTTCTTTTCATCTTTCGATGTGTTGTCTATATGTTGTGGTGAATATCATTTACGCATTCCCTGGATATTTCTCCTTGTTTTTCCTCATTAGAAGTGGTTGTAGGACAATACATCAATGTTATATTATCCCTTGCTTGTTCTCTTCTCAGAAGATTCATATCATGTTGTTGTTCTTATGGAGGATCCTTTATATGATAGGCCCAACTAGACTACTTCTTAAAAATTTCATTCCACAAAATTGGGAAAATGGGAGCCTTATTGATTTGTAGAAGACACAGGGGTGGATCAGTAGATGAACGTGGCCCAGAGCCATATTTTGGTTGAGAAATAATATCCCTCATTATAGAGGGATTTCTGTATGTGTCTAACTCCTTTTTTAGTGCCTCGGTATTTGAGGGATTATCATATATGGTTCAGCAAGGGGATTAACATCTTTCCTACATAGTGTTTGGGTGTGAGGAGGACGTTCACAAGTGATGTTGTGATGGTGATGAATACCATTGAAACTTGAAGCCTAACTGTGAGAATTTTCATGAAGACGTGTGCCTGGGGGAGGACATTCAGGGTGGGTTTTACAAAGGGGAGGACTATCTTTCTACAAGATGCCACCATGGGTAGTACCTTCACATTCACTATCATTGTGGGTAGGGCCTTCTCAATGACTGTCATCATGGCGAGGAATACCGTCTTGACTTGATACCTGGAAGCAGGGAGATTTTCTGTAGTAAAATTCATTGTGAGGGCCTTCAGGATGTACTTCAATGAGGGTAGGACCCTCTCATTTCATGATTTTACTATAGTTAGAACCTTCAAAACAACGATTATTTAAAATAGGTCCTTCACGATGACAGTCATCATGGCTAGGACTACAATTATGACATGAAGTTCGACTACATGGAGAAGAATACCTACGACATATTCCATGGGGAGGTCAATCAAGGAGGAATCCCACTAGGGGAGGACCTTCTTATGGTCTGATATTCAGATCGGGGGGAGGGATACCCAGAAGCGCATTAGGAGATGAGGTCTCTTGATCGATCAGTCTTGACCAATGGAGTAAGCCCACATTGGTTCATTAAGGTGGACCCTCATAAGTGATTGAAGCGACATTGTGGGGAGGACCTTCAAAACAACTACTAAAACTTCAAAATTTTAAAATGGAATGATATGGTCTTGAGTTTTATTGGTATATATTTTAGGGAATTAAGAATCCCATCATCCAGAAATTCATGATCCTTAATGTTCTCTTCATTCTTCAATTGACTTTGGAGCTTTTCATTTTTGGGCACTCAATTGTTAGTTACCAGGTCCATCTGTTGTTGGTAATGGCCTTCATATATGGGTCCCTATCTAGTTGGGTCTCTAGATGTCATCATGATATGTTGATGGGAATTTGGATTTTTGGTAGGGATATATGCCTCTCATTGGGTATCCACCACGTTGGACTAGTAACCCCAGTAGTAGTGGGTATTTGTTCCTAATCCAATTGTCTGAATGACATGGTATATTTTCATAGACCCTATTAGATTGGAGTAGGGATGAATAACTGATCTAGAGTGAATAAATTATTTTGTGAGTGTGTAATTATGTTCGAGGAAATCTAGTCTTGGGCCCAATTTCTCATTTTTTGCACTAATGCAAAGATATATTGGCATGTTTGGAGGATGTTGTTTGGAATCAATGTATGATCATATATCATTTCTAGGATTTGCTGGGATACAAATATGGTTTTAATGTGCATGATGTACCATTCCAATGTCGGAGTATGAGATTGTACCTACTTCGGTCCTCTGTGAGTCGCTAGTATATGCTGGTAGTTCTCTTATGATCGGATAGAGGAATGAGTCTGTCATTTGTTTCTTTATCTGGTTTCCACCTCATATAAGGGGCGGGGGTTAAATATTCATGAGTGAGGATTTTAATTTGATAACATGCCACTGTATTTGTCTCAAGGGGTTTGTAATCATTTGAATGAGTTTGAATCTTCTCATATTTGTATGCCTCTGTATTTGGATGGAGTGATTGAAGTGAATTAGTTGGTGCCGGCATAGAGATGGTTTCTGCACTATTTTTATTGTAGGATTCATGTGCATCAATAGGTATATGTTCCTGTGTATATCTAGTTGCTGCACAATTTTGATGGCAGGCTTATTGGGCGTCAACAGATATCTTCATCTTCATGTAGCTTTCCACTCTGTCTACTCGGCATGACTGATGACCACTATAAAAAACATTCATGTTCTCATATCATTCCACCTATTTCTCTAGGGAGGGGCTTGAGTGGATAGATAGTGTTGTGTGTGTACCCGTTGAACGTTGGGGCGTTAGTACGGGGAAGTTTCTCCGCATGATATTGGGGGTTAGCGTGTTCCTACTTCTATATTCAACTCCCATGGTGAGATTCCTAAGGGCCCTCGAGTCTCTTGGCCTTTGGCAGGTTCCCTCATCCTTTGGTCCTCCTTGATGAGAGGAGGCTCGTTCTTCTTGTGTTGGCATCAACGCACTCTGGTGGGGGCCCATGAATAGGACCCCATGTTTATTTGAGATGATGTTTTTATTATTGACTTCATCTTCCTCGCAATGGTAATAAAGGTAGTAATTTTCATATTCTAGGGACAAGATCCAGAAATGATTTGAGGTGACCACTGGGGCCACCGGGTACTTGTGTTATGACAGCGGCTACAAATTTTGTTTGAGGACCTGTACATACCATAGGGATTTTCTTTTTGCCTCTAATGTGAAGAGGTTATCATTTTGTTGGTACTCATTGATCATTGAATTGGATACCCAACATTGAAGACGCAAGGTAGGTGATGGGGTCGTGCTCTTCGTTGAGGCCCTATCCACCAGTGGGACTGCTGATGGTTGTGTACGAATGGATCTTGGGGATTTCATTTGGATCTTAGTTCACTTTGTAGGAACCTATGATATACCTATATGACATAAAAAACACAAAATGTAGTCAAAGTAGAATTCTTTTATACATATTCATATTTGGCATTTCAACTTGGATTTGTTCTCATTTTCATTGGCTTCGGGGCGAAGGGGCGTGAGTGGGGTGACACTGCCACCTTGGATAAGGATTCATGATGGGTTCGAAATTTTTATTACACCTATAAGGTCGATCATTTATGATTTCTATGGTGAAAAAAATGGTTGTACATGATATTTTTTTTCCTTTTATAATTGGGGTTGAACCATCACATTGGTTTAGGTTTCCCGCTGGGTTCACGATTTTTGTTCAGCCTCGGAGGTGGCGCGTTTACTAGCAGCGCGGAATTGGCTGACGAGGATAATCAACTGTACTTTATTTTATAGATATGGCTTCTCGTTTAAGTTAACATTACTTGGTTTCAACCTGTTCATGATCAAAATATTTTAAATAAGGTTGGATTAACCCTATGGGAACTGTTGGTCCCAACAGGTGATTGTGTGGGGATCAAGCACTCATGAAATCAGTCCTTATCAGATGTAACTTTATCAGATGGTCTCCAATTTTTTTATTCAAGGATCCTTAAATTCTAAATGACCATGGTATTCTTGAATTAAGGACATGCTTTCTAGAGGATGGTGCTCATAGACTAATGATTTGGAAAACAACACATAAGGATTCCATTGGTAGAGAGAATGGGCGTTTAGGCTGACTATTCCCTTCTAGGGAGGATTGTTTTCTCTTCCGGGACTATCTTATAGAATTATGTCGTGTTCATATTTTTGTGAATCCTCAGTAAATTCCAGAAGATTGTGTCCATGTACTTCCCATAGTTTGCAAGACCTTCGTAAGCATACATATGTTTGATTCCACATAGGTGATGCTGAATTGGCCATATTATAGGGTACATTGAAATTTATTATCATTCATGTTGGATAGAAGGTGACTTGATATTTGGATCACGACCACAATGAGGGAATCCTATGTATCCTCGAGAGTGGAATCAAAACCCTCATAGTTCATATTGTATGGGGAATATGCATAGGAGATTCCCACCATAGAGACATAATTGGGTGCACCCTTTTATGGATGGGAACCCTTTTGATAAGGGACCTTCTGGTAGGCATCCTACAATCATTTTTTACTCGGAATCAGAGTTGTTTTAGTTCATAATTTGTGGGGCTTACATGTGGGATCATCCCATTTGAGGGGGCAAGGTTGGGTTGAACCTTTATGGATGGTCACCCATTCATGCTCAGGCCTTCTGGCCGGCTTCCTACATATCATATTTGGACCTAGAATTAGATTTCTCATTGTTTAGAATGTGTGGATATCATAATCATCACAAACCTCTAGGCCCACGTGAGTCATTCTTGGTGTGATAAATAAACGGATTTGAATGATTCCACAATGCACATATATCCTCCCCATTTGGTGGGGGAGGGAGATCCCACGGCAGAAGAGGCAGGGGAGATGGTGCTGGAGGGTGCGAAACAATGATCCATTACACGTGAGATGGAAATAAACGTCATGTGGCCCGACCATAGAGGATTGGGGTCTTACCATAGTGGGAGGGCCCCAATTCATGTCATAGGAAGAGGAGAAGTTTCATCCTCGTCAAGGGGGGGATAGAACATAATCCCTTCAACTTACCACTGTTACTCATTGAATAGAAAAACAAGTGATCAGCCTTAATACCGAGAACATGTATGTTCATGTCAGAATCCTTAGGTCATACTCTGGGTTACTATGGGAATTTATCCTTACAATCATTTCCAAATCCTGCACCTTTATTGGGAGGGCCTTTAAGTCCCATCTTACCATGATTATATAGACTAAATTGGGTTCATTGATGCACCTGATGTCCTAATTATATGGGACCATTGGATTTGGAAGACACTCTGTCCTAGTCCCAAAGGATTTTTTAGTAGAGGGGTCATAGAGGACATGATGGAAATGGAGGGGTGACGTTTGAACTAGAAGGAACAATACCCAAAACAAATAATTCAATGTAATGGTTTCTCATGCGGGATTGGGAAAGATCCTAATACTAGAGTGGTATGTGGGAAGAAGGGTCACCCACAAACTAGTGTGGTATACAAGAATTGGTATCTCCAACTATGTACCAATGTTGGATGCAAATCACTATGCCGCTTTTTATTACACACGCGTACTAATTGGATATGCGACGTCATGTTTCGTCTACGTAGCAGTATGCTACACATGGATCCATACTAAAGGAGGGTTTGGGGGATTACTATTCATTGGAAATTCATCCATGAGAAGACTTTAGTTAACAATTTATTAATTAGGATGACATTTTAATAAATATTATTCAATTCTCCCAATTTATGTTTCACGGCTGACTGTATCTGTGTAAGAAGTGGTTTGCAGTTCGTGTTTCACTGATGAAATAAGAAGGAATCCGGAGTGAAATCTTTAAGTCTCCCTCAAACATTTGTTTTCCATTCTTATCAATATCCATATATGTATTCCTCATAATTGTACATTTTCTGTGATATTTTTATAGAGCATCAGAGTGATAGTTTATAGTTGGTAGGTGACACCATTATAGAAGGCCCATTGAAATAAAATATTATCATGCAGAAGACTCGGACAACCGGGGCATTTAGAGGCATTGGTTTACAAGGATGGTTCATAGATCTCAGCCCATTCGCTTTGTCTGGGAACAGTTGGGTATGGTATGCAGAAACATTTTTAGAATACATCTATTTAAATGACACAGTTTGTGGGTTTCCTTACTCGTTGGTCGTCCCCTCATGGGCCAGGGGTTCACAGACCGTGTCACTTACCAAGTAGTTCGTGATCCACCTTCTCTATGTACCTCTCCTTGTGATGGTGCATAGTAAACATAAAAACCATTAGAAATTGAGTTCCTTCAAGTTTCATTGAATAAATGCAACTCAATTTGAATCCATTCTACTTGATAGACATGTAGAATTGTTTGATTCCTTCTACAAAGAGATTGCAGTGGCATTTCTCTCCTTGGCGAAATATTATGGACCCTATAGATGGGAAAACATTAAAAAAAATATTTCTCCATAAATGAATGTTATATTGAGAAATATAAAAAAAATAACAAAAAAAATTTATAGAATATAGGATAACAATGGAATGATAATAAATAGGTAAATTTAGGCAAAGAGAGAGAAAGAATATCCCACTAGTAATATAGAGGTACATAGAGATCCCTTACCTTATGTATGAATGTGTTTTCAAGATGCTCTTACGGTTCAATATAATCAAATCAGACTCATTAGTAATCTATTTCAGCATCACATCAATATATAAATTATTTTTTATTAATTTTATTATGTTCATATATGGCCATTTTGATGAGTTATATAGTTCAATTTCATCGTTTTGGGATCATTTGTTTCCTAATGTCATGGTCTAATAATTTAGCGATAATTATAGATGATCTTTTAAAATGGGAATTAAAATACATAAGTTTAATTAAATAGAATTGATTACATTTTATAAATTTAAAAAGACATAATTATCATTGCCTATTCAAATATGGGGTGACGAATTTAGTAAAAACCTTAATGTTATTTGGTTTGATCATTTTGGTGCTTTTACTGACTATCATGAGTTAATTAAATTTTTTATAATATCATGGAAATATACCAATTATATAGTTCCATAAAAATTTTATTACATATATTTATTTCGTCTTTAATATATAAAATTGAATATAAAACCATCCTGAAAATGGTAATGGGAAATAAAACCTAATAGTCCATCAAGGCGGTGAATAGGCATATCATCGAGGATGTTTTTATTTTTTGAAATAAATATGAATAAAAGTATCTATTTTATGATTTAAATTACATAAAAAAATAATATATATATATATGTTATTTTTTGAGTTATCATACTACATTGGATAGGTTGGGAGATTATGTTAGTTGAAATAATGAATTTAATAGTGGATGATAGTGGTTTTTTCCTCTAGAATGACATCTCCTTGTGGTCAACCTTACAGAACATAGAAATTGTCTTTTGGTGATACCAGAAATACTATGACTTGGGGATAAAGATTATTAATTTAATTGGTTATAATATTGGAAAGCTAAAAGTATTATATTGTTTTAGGAGAATGTGAGGTGAGGGAAGTATTTATAAGGGGAGGATAAAAGTGTATGTGATTATAATATTTCTAATTTACTATTTGGGCATAAGATAATAATTTTTGTTTCTTATTGTGACTATACCAAGTAACTAGTTTATGTTGGTAAAAACTAATGTTTTCATATATCAATTTTGACCAAAAAAATCATATATATGGATTTAAATGTTAAATACCATATGAATCATATTTTACTTTCCCTAAAAATTAAATATTTTTTCAAAAATATCAATAATTACTGCTAATGTTTTTTATTAGAAAAATTGAAAAATGGAATCCATTTTATTTAAATAAATTTATATATTGTAGATGTTTATCTTTTAATTAATACCTTCTTTTATTCATAAAATATCAATTTTACTATTATAATTAATTTTATGACCCTTTCAAAAATTACTCACCATCTCATAAAATTATATTATATATAAAATAAAACACAATATCAAATTATTAATGGGTTTTATTTAAATAAATTTTATTTTAATTGGGTATACTTATTATAAAATATTGATTGAATTTTTTTTAAAAACTATTCTATAAGTTTATTTTTGTTTTATCGGTATCTTCATATGTTAAGTATTATACACTCTATAAATGATTTTACATGATATACCATGGCTCAATTTAACATGATTTTTTCAAACTCTTTAGTTATGTAAAGAAATTTCAATTTTCATATTTTAAAAATGTATAAAAATGTATTAGATTAAATTTTTAGAATCATTTGTAAATAAGTATGTATTGATTATCCATCATTGAATTTCATTTTCCAAAAATACAGGAAAAATATTTATTTTTCCATTAAAAAAATGTATATTTTCTATTTTCATATCCTAAAAAAATATTTATCATTTTCGTATTCTAATAAAAAATAGCATAATAATCCATTGGGTTATGAAAAATGTTTTTCATTATCATTTTTTGTACTATATATTAAAAGAGGATATTCAATATTTTTGACTTTAAGACACATAAAAAAGTATGTTATTTACCTTTTACTACATTTTCATTATCTAAAATATGGATTTTATTTATTTTCTAAAAATAACTAATTTCTTTATTAATATCCATTTTATTCATTTAAATATCTGTCTAATGTATTTTTAAAATTAAATCATCATATATTTTGTAAATATTTTATTTACTTATACCTTGATATAAATATATCTGTATTTCATTTTATAAGATATTGGAATGTTAATTTACTTTTCTTTAGGTTAGTCATCTATCATTTCTCCTCTAGTTCCCATTTTTCATCTTCATATTTATGGTTCCTCCAGAGTTCGTTGACATAGTGATAAATCTTATTGCATAGAAAATTATCTTTATGGTCCATGATCTTCACCAGCTACTCCTCATATGGGAGATCATTTCCTATCTACACCCCTATAAATTTTGTACATGTGAGGTATCTTTGATTTACTTCCTCAATATGAATATATGGAATACATCATGTACATGAGACATTCTTGGTGAAAGTGTTATTTGATACATCATGTCGTTGTTTTAAATAAAATTCTCAATAGGGATGAAGTACCTATTACTTAGCTTTCCCTTATTTTCAAATCTCATGCCTCTTTTCCATAGATATATGGAGAGTAATACCTTATCTCTATCCTGAATCTCTATAACCTGTTAATGATTATTTTCATACCCCTTCAATTTACTTTGTTCTCTACATATGTAATGTTGAATGGTATTCAACTTTTCCACCATTTCCTTGATCATATCAAGTCCCAAAAGATTATGTTCACTGAATTAATCAAACAATGAAATTGTTATATATGTATTCCTATAATGGTCATCATATTTATCAATTGAAATACTAGATATAAAAATAATTTCATAAAATTATTTATCCAATCGAGAATGTTTTTCCCTTCCTTTATTGAATTACATTGAGTAAGCTCCCAATATGTATTACAATGTCCAAATAGTCCACTAAAACATTCCATGATTTTGGGGGAGTTAAGGAACATTGAAGTTCAACTTAGTCTTTAGATGATGTCAGGGACTATTCCAGATCCTGGAGGAAAATAATAGATTTCTATCAGATACAATCAATAATGGTACTTCATGCTGCATTACCACTTCTATGATGTATATAAATTCAATTTCATAGAGTGATTAGTCCTATAAAATTCTAATAAAGTGATATGACTTTTTATGATTATCCATAATGACCCTTATAAAATTTTTTCATACATATTTCTTATAATGTATTGTGAAAAAGTCATTGGTGATATTTTCCCATTTCAATGTTGTTATATGTAATGGTTGAATCATCCCCTTGTACTTTTAAAATCACCCTTCACTTGATGATATACTTTGAACATTGATTTATATTCTAAGACCTATTTATTCATATTTTATTACCAATACTACCCTCAAAGATAATGATACATCATTGTGTTACTTGGGTTGATCGAGAAGGTCGAGATATGTGAATCATTAAAAAATCTATTATTTATCTTAGAATTGGATTGTACACATAGATGTGAACCAAATATTACGAATCCTTCATCATGATGTTTGAACTCTATGGATTTCCCATTTTAGATAGCTTCTCCATTATATTTTATTACTATATAAACTATCTAAGCATCAATTATCTACTCTAAACAGGATGGTTGATAAATTAATTAACAATGAAATGATGTCGTTCCATCATTTATTATTACTATGGACATCCATTAAAGGTCTATGAATAATATATTTTTCTCATTTCTCATCATTGAAAAAGTTTTACGATCTTTTCTACATAGATCATCTGCCACTCTATTTTCATTATCGGGCTAGTAGTGGATTGTATAGTGAAAATCGTTGAGGAGTTCTAACCATATTCTCGGGAAAATATTATAATTCGTTTATGTGAATATATATTTAAGTATTTTAGGATAAGTTGATATATATCACTTCACCTTAGAGAGGTAATTCTATTAGAATTTAAATATGATGATAACAGCCACAGACTACTAATCATGAATGATATAGTTCATCTCATAAACCATTAGTTTCGTCGAGGTTTATGATATTAGATTATAATTTTTAATTGTCACAAAGCCTAATCCTTTTTTTGATTCATTATTGTATTACAAAACGTGATACCGACTTGTATATAGTGTATATATTCATGTAGTTATAATCCTGTTATTAATTTATTTGAAACAATCTACCAATTCACTAATTGTGATAAAAATTTCTTCCTTCTGAGTAAAATTTGTCAATGGATGTGAAAATCTTGATGATTTCCTCAAAAATCTTACGTAATACACATCTAAACCATGGAATTAATGGATTTCCATTATAAATAAATCATATGGAAACATTCAATTTCCATTGTCATAGAACGGTCTATATGTATCCATTTTATTGTTATATCATTCCCTAAGAACGTTAATTCCTCCATCAAGAACCCAAATTTAAAAAACATTTTATATATTTTATCCCTTCACAAATCATCACCACAATATTAAATTTTTTAATGAGATCAACCTTTATCTTGTAGTATATTAGAATACTATCTATAATGACTACCAATTTTTTTAGGTAATCACTAATCACTCTATACATTAATTATGTGAATAATTTAAAATCATTAGTGATTCCTAATGGTATCACTAGAAACTCATAATGTCCATACCACAATAAAATGATAGTCTATGGAATATCAACCCATATTACCTTTAATTGGTTATATCCCTACCAAAGGCCCAACACAGAGTAATACTTTTCCCCAAGTGGTTTATCGAAAAAATCATCTATCTTTGGAAAGGTATAAATATTATTTATCACGATTTTTAATTCCATTAATATTAGTGCATAGGTGCATTGATATATATACTTTATCTTGATGAAGAGTACGGGTGCACCCCACTATAAAGCACATGGATGGATAAATTGTTTGTCTATATTCTCTTGAAACTTCCACATCAGTTATTCTTACTAAATGGTGGAAATCATTTGTGATGTATATGATATTGTAATATATCCATGTATATGTTCAATTAAGAACATTTACTCTCACTCTAGTGGATGACATAACAATTATTCAGGGAACACATCTATGCAGTCCCTCACAATGGGCATGTCTTCAAGAATGTTCATCACCTTTTTCTCTATTAATTTAGATATATATTCTTCCTCATAGGGAAATAATATCCACTCATGATATTATGACTATGAAGTAGATTATTCCCCCAATGTACACTTGAATATAATTGGAGGTTACCTTGTGATTTTTAGAGTGATCAACCTCTCCTGAAATATTTTGTTGGCTTTATATAATGATATCCAATCTATACCAGATATAGAATCATACTTTAAAAAAGGATGTAAGATAATATTTTCTAGGAGGATACGTCCATAAACATTGACATGGGAGGTTTTATATTGTTTAGAAGAAATAATTTCACCATTTTCAATTCTAAATGTTAACATGACCTCATTATTTTTGAGGTGGTGTTTAAATAACATTAAAAACATAAAAGATATGAATGTATATGATGAAAATGAATCAAAAGGTAAATTTAATATTCATGGATTAATTGTCAATGTACCTATCATCAAATAAATTTCATGATCCACCTCCCATTAGTGATAGAATATTCCCTTCAAATCTTCTATAAAATTTATTTTCAATGATTTTCTCTTATAATTGTTGGCTTAGGTCACTGAATAGCATAATGAATCTGTTCCTTCAATTTGAATGATTATACTTTTTTCTGAGTTATAATCAAAACCATCCATTCTTATTTGGAATCCTTATGCATTTTTATATAAATTTTTTAAATTATAATCCTGATGCCCTACTTTTCCACAATTGAAGATTTTTCTGGTCCCCCTTAGATATTTCATAATATTCATCCTCTAACACATTTCACAGGTGGTATTATGGGTTTTATTTCATCAATGGAATTTATCTATTGATCCTTACATTTCAAAATAAATTTTGAAAAAACATTCAATGACCCCATGACACAGATGAGAGTCTCCAATCTCTACATCATTTTTATGGGAAACATTAATAATATCTTTATTGCTGTTAAAGTTTGAAATCAACAATTATTTTCACAGACTCGTCTTTAATATTTCATATAAGTGATCCACATTGCACTCAATGTTCATGAAAAAGAATGAGGTGTATCAGAAAATTCTTGTAATGTGTTCCTAGTATAATCTGATAAACACTTCATTCTTTTTCTTTAGTCTAAGGAACTCCCTCTCCATATTATAATGGTAATTTCATGGAATATATTTTCTGTAAAATAATATCAGGAATGGTTCAAATTGTATGGAATCTATTTCATCATTATACATTTTAATTTTCATTATTATACACCACTGATCATCTTCTCCAACAATACAATAGACTACCAGGGTGAAATTCTCTTATTATATATAGTAGAGGAAAGATAAAATATTATCAACAAATTTTATCCATTGTTCCAAAATAAGGGGGTCAAAATAGAAATTAAATATATGATCCCTTTTTAGAATACATGATTTGACTAAAAACTTATATTTATTATGAGACGGAGAAAATATATATACAATTTATGTTTTTATTCATTACTAGATCCATTTAATCTAGTACTGTAATTATGTTATGAGCTCCCATACCCATCCGGATTGGAATCTCATTAAAGAAATCATCACATTTCCCATTAAATTTGTTGTTGGAATGGTTGCTAATATTTTCACTAATAAATAGAAAATTGAAATAATATAATGTGGGGCTTTAATACTAAGATATTGATCATATTAAGAGAAAATAATGAAAATTTAAGGATGAAATTATAAATTAAAATAATATCATAACATGTGATTCCATGGATTTCAATCTAGATTATACAATATGATGGAATTATACCAAGGGATCTTATAAATATTTTTTTCCTAATAGATAAAAGTAATTAAAAAATTCTATAATACCAAATTTATATACCATATAATTATTAATGATTATTACATTGATTTATAATTATCTATACATTAAATACGAACCAGGGATTGAATAGTCTAGTGACATTTTACTAATAGGTACATAATTAGAAAACATGAAACCAGAATAAAAAATTTCTATTAATATATGTAATGAGCTCCTAACATCCATTCAATTCCTGCAGCTATATAGGATAACCCAAGGAAAAAATAGACAAAACAGATGTGGTTAAAATCCATGTATGTGAATAAACATGGAAATAAAGTATAAATCACATGTTAGATGTCATAACATGATAACATAACATGTATGGATCATAACTAAAAATATGGGTGAATAAAAAAAGAACATGGATTCATATGACCATGGAAATGATGAAATGTGGAACCATATAATACGATATAATCAAGAGTCAACACTAACTATCAATGATAATATGTAATGGAGAAAGATTTCATGTAATTTATTAGGTTTACTCCATAATCCCATACATAAATTCTCATGAAACTAATACATTACCCAATGCGTGGGAGTGAAATTTGGGTTCATCCATCATAAAAATTACATGCATATGAATGCATATAATGAAATCATACACATGGGGTAAACAAGACGGTTCCCCATGGAATGGAATGTGTTTTATAAAAATGATTGAAGGCATAAAAAAGGGAGTGTCACAATTTTATCCATGAATGAATGTATTTTAATAGTTCTTTTATATTAATAATTGAAATATAAGAATATGTCATAAATATTGAAGTCAAACTAATGTGAAAACACGATAATGGATTCCAATGTATGTGTATAAATATACCACTTAAGTGAATTTTATGTGAAAATAATTGGGAAAATATAAGAAAATACATTTACAATTATTTCCATTAAAATGGATATGAGATTGATTTTAATTTTCCCGATTAAATGATAGATTTTATAAAAATAATGTTGGAATAAATCATTTTTTGTAGTGATCTTGGAAAGAGTTAAGAAACATATATGTTCCCTTTTTAATCTGGTTTTCTTATTAAGAGGAATTAAGGTGGGAACCTATTAAAAGATGTATTTCCCCATACAATAAATATTACATAATCAATATAAATATTCGTGTAACATATTAAATGAATAAAAAAATATTATTTAGTAATAATGTGGGGGTAAATTGAATCATGAGGAGATAAAGTGTAGCCCAATGGTAATATGGATGATTGGAGTGATCCTTTACATTATGTATAAACGTGACCTTAAAATAAACTTTAATCTATATATATTAATGTATTTTAATTAATAATTTCATTTACAACCCAATTCACATAAATGTGATTAATTATATTTTCGTTAAATTAATTTATGGGTGTTTTGATGAGTTATAATGTTTATTTTAATCATATTGGGATCATTATTTGATGGTGTCATAGTGGATAATTTGTGGATAATTATAATTGTTCATGTAAAATTTTAATATATCTTCAAAAGTGTATTGAGGTACTATTCAAAACCTTCAAAATTTTTAAATGGTGTCATTGTGAATAATTTATGGGTTACATGGCCTCTAGAGAACCTCCTAATATGCCAGATGCTTATGATTTGTAGTGAGGGTGTATTGGTGGTATAATGGAGAGACCATTACCTCATATCATAATGTCATAGAGGATACAAGAAAAACCAAAATAGTAAAAAAACCATATATATAATAGATTGAATAAATAAATCTCGAGAAGAATAAAAAACTACACTACTGAATATTAATCAAAAGACACTAGGTTGTGTCATACACAATGACACATTTCATTCTGGTATAAAAATTTCGAATAAGGAAAATCTATATAAAAAATAAAAAAGATAAAGAAACAACCCCTCATGTATCTCTAGCCAATGCCTTGTCATCTGTGGAAAATATCATTTTAATGCATAAACAAAAAAAAATAACAGGGGCTTTTACCTTCTCAATCCTTTCTAGAATATAGTCTTCTCAGGTAAAAAGGTCACCCCAAGTAGGGTGTTAGATAAAAATATTAGTAATCCACCATCAATGTTTCCTACTCGTTATCCAATAAGTGATCATAACTAAACATTGTACAGGTATAACAGAGTAATTATACTATACTAATGTAAATAAATAACCATTCTACGTGGGTCCAGAAAGGACCCAAGACGACTCTCCCTACATCAGTTCATTTCCATAATAGATGTCTAATTATTCACTATACATATAGTATTAATATATATGTATAGTATAATTATATATATATTTCATACGCATATATAATCTATGTACATAAAGATGTAAGTGGACATATACCTTGAATACAATTTTATGGATAGACTGTGGAGTAACTCATACATCCATAACTAGTTTAACAAGCCTTCTAGGGAAATGATAACAAGAACTACAACCCATGATGAGTGTAATCCACCATGCTCATCACATGGGATTGGGATTGTTCCAGTATGTCAACAGTAAAAAAATTACTCAAAACGTGAATGTAATGTCCAAACAGTTTCTATGGTGTGAGGCATTATTTGCAAATCTTGATGTAATGGAACATGATAGTATCTTTCTCAAAAGAACCCATTCCATGAAATCACAGCCAAATAGGGAATAATATAATTAATAATATCATTGGGAATTATCTCACCAAAATATATTTTATCCAGACCATATATACGAAAGTCATTATGAATATTCATGGTTATAATATAACACGTGAGGAAATACCTCTCATATGTCCTAATAGCCAGGTTCAGTTTCATTAAAATTAATATATTTCATAAAAAAATTCAATTAAGTATCTACATAAGACATGTCCTTACCATCCTTCGAATTCATTACATTTTAACTAATTGATTCTTTTAAGGGAAATCATCCTTCATGTATAAGAATTTCCATAAAGAAATTCATTTATTTAAATAAGGACATTCAATCATGTATAATTTTCCCCAATTCAATTCATACCATTCAATAAATAGTGGATGTAAATTCTATTCATGGTGTTCAATGAAATTTATAAAGGTGTTGTGGTCAATAAAGAAATTACATATATGAGAAATAAAACTATATATGGGACAAGAAATTAATAGGTGCCTTGGTGTCCAGTAAAATATCACACAAAATTGGGAAATTCATTTAGAACCCAATTCCCATGCTAGGGTGGTGATATTCATAATTAATCCATCAACCAAATATTGAGAATATACTCCACGAACCCTAAGTGTGTCTATAAATGAGATAACACTCCTCCAATATTCTAAAAATGGGTCAATAATCATATATTTAGTTACTAGGACCAAATTGATAAAATGAACTAAATATAAAGGGGATATTTATAAATGTTTAGTGTGTGGAAGAAAATCATAAATATAATGTCTAGAGACTCAAATGGTAAATTAACTGCCACCTACCATAAATCTGTAGATGATACCCTGCATGATATCGGCCTCAGATTTGATGTAGGTTGGAAGAGATCTCCGAAATAGTCCAACACCATAAAAATTTGTAAAATGATATTATACGTAAATATAATTAATGATCCAAATAAAAAAAATAAATAGGAATAGATAGGAATATAGAATCGACCATGATTGAACTATTTATTATAAAAAATCATCAATTTGATAATAGATAAGAGAGATAGATAAATGCCTAGGTTGTGAGGATTTCCAGGTCCTCTGATGTGAAAAACATGTTTCAAACACTATGAATGAAATAAAAAAGAGATATGGGTTTTAATATATGAAGAGAAAAATTATGGTTTTCCCAAAAAACATAAGGGAACAATTCTCTAGATCATGGTTTTACAAGTATGTTCATAACGTGAAAAAGTCACTACTATAAGGGGGTATACCGCATGGTTAGGTGCACTATTTTACTAACCATGTGAGAACCATGCAGAAAGGATCTTACCCAAAAGCATTACAACCTCATTAATATGCACATTAGGTTGCATGGTTTTAGATGGTTTCAGATAGACTGTGCGGGATGGGATGCACAATTTCCTCTACCCTTACAGCAATGAATTTTCATTCAATTTGGTGGATCCACACTCCAAAAAAGGCACGTATACAATTGGAAAATTACATTAGATTTATTTCACCTTTAACATGCTTAAATTAATGTCTTCAAATTGAAAAATAAATTATTCATACAATCTTTAAAATGAGGGTCATTACTACATTGACTTCTAACAAGCTTCTATATATAATGTCTCAATAGTCAATATAATTGTAATCCAAACTTTTCATAGGGGGATAAGCTATAAAGGTGACTTTTACCATATCATTATAAAAATCAAAAGGTATGAAAATAGTTACCAAACAACACTTTGTTATAATTTAGCACTACAAAAAAATGGTACCTAGTGTTTGATTATATGTAGCATGTTTTCTGGTACGATAAATCCATTAATGTATTTATAGGAAGATCATTTCTATATCTACATGTTGAAATCCATAATTCATAAACCCATTGAATAAATTATTACATCAATAGTAAGATTGTGACATTTGATAATGAAATATCAAAATTCAAGTCCTACGAATATTAATAAATCGATGGAATATTTTATCAAAGGGAAATGAAACATGTTATTACAGATGGTATCACTTTGGATATTTTAATAAATGGATAGGAAATTACCCTAGATAATCAATTTCATGATATTTTGTATGAATAAGTACTTTCCTAGTAAACATATTTTAGATATGAGTTCTGATCATGGTATGTACTCATCAAAACTCCCGATATCAATATTGTCGACTGAAGATATTTATAATGATGAGGACTGTAATCATCACCATAGTGAAAATATGTTGGATGAAAATATCCTTTAATTTCAATCAGATATCCAATGTGCCACTATCAAATTTTCTAAATTAGAAGAATACCTTGTATCACAGATTGACACTAGGGATACCTCTACATTGTATTTTGAATATTGGAAACTTCATATATCCTCTCAAATTAAAAGATTAACTTCATAGACCATCCCACTAATGAAGGGTATAAAATACAAATATGAAGATGATGATTTAGAGGTAGTGGAATAATAATATGATGGGGAATAAAAATCGACAGATATTCCACAATAACATTCTTGGTATGATTCACTACCACTATCGATGAAATAAGGTTGATAAATTTTGTGTATAAAAAAAGATTTGTGACCTACATTGATCAGTGCATCTATATCTAGTGTCAAAAAAAATCATACAAATATTAATAGAAATCAAATTGATATGTGTTCTATTATATTTACAAATAAATTCTATGAATTGACCCCAATGTTTCCCCACCACTTGGGTCTATTAGAAGATCAATTTGGTCACTACAAAATTCCACGAGGATACATCCATCATATTCTTCCAAAGTCAAAGATAGAATTGTTGAACTTTTTGGTGACAAAATCATTCAAGACATTCAATACCTGATGTTTCTCACAAATAGATTCCAATTAAAAAACAATAATTGACAAATCAATATTTTATTTACAATAGTAATCTCGATAGACATTATCTAAAAGTCGATTTCACATAAAATTATGATTATAGAACATCTGATCAACATGAAAGTCAATAAATATATGTCTATAGTTACCATGGAATTCCAAACATGGATATTAAATTATTTTATATTAATATTATGAATATTATAGAAATAAATCCATGAGGATCATAATAGTTTAGTGAATTTTGAAGCATGAGAAAATTCATTTATCCAGTTGAAATATCATCAACATCTACCATAATAATATCCACCTTTAGTAATTCATCCTAATACCTTTATTGATAACATGAGGAATGGAATTATAGGAATGGGGTGATCTCATAAATTCCTTAAGGGTAAAAAATAGAGACATGTTAGAAAGAAATGAACATAGGGTTTTGATAACATGATCATAATATTATAATATCATACCCAACATATCAATGATCATATACTTGAATTGTGGCATAAATATTGGTAGTTCATATGTAATGAATCATGTGGAAATAAACATTAGGATCCATGAGATAATAATTATGGAATTAGAAAATATACTTGTGGCATAAATATAAAAGTGGAATCTTTTATGTCAGGGATACCCACCAAGACCTCTATTTCAGGTTAGGCATGGGCTACGACTCATGTACCAACTTCAGGCATGGACTAGAAACACGAGTACCCACAATTGATTATGAATGGGATGTAACCCATGAACCATTTTACTTTTATACATGGGATTCAACCCATGAACTTTATTTATTTTAGGATTGGGCTACAACCCATGACCATTCTTTCTTTCAAGCCTAGGCTACAACCCTTGAACAATATTCCTGTTAGGCATTGACAAAAATCCATGAACCTTTTTTATTTTTTGCATTATGGTCAACCCATATACCCTTTGTGGGCATATAAAACATATAATTACCTAATGCAATAAAGTGAGATATAGCTCCCACCAATATCATAGTAAAATAATTCACACATGAGCCAAAAGATTATAAAACATTCATCATATCATAACCCAAAAAAATATATAGTTCTCATAAAAATAAATTCATAACCCATTAAATGAATTGGGTATCATTATCATTTCATCATATCAGGACCTATGTAAAATATATTGTTTTAAAACCATTTCATCAAAGCGTAACCTGTGAAAGGGAAACCGATTTCAAAAACATATAAGGAATGAAAGAGAATCGTGTTCCATAAAGGCCATGACATTATGAATAACCCATTAACAGAAGTATATGAATGGAACCATTAAGGATTTTTCAAAAATATAATACGTAACATCAATATATATCATTTTAGATGAAAACTAGTTCTGAAACACCTTTTAAAAATGATTCTTGTGGAAAATATATTGTCTTCTTTGAAAAATGATTTTTATTACATAAAAAATTTTGAAATCCATTTTCATGAGAAGGGAATTGAAAACTTATTACGTAAGTAATTAAAACAATAGAAATTTGTTAAATCAATTTTCATTGAAAAATAGCTTCAATGATATTATGAAAACATTTTTTAATAAAATTTTGAACACATGGTTTTTGAGTAGAATAGATTTCTTGTCTAAAAGAGTTAAAATCATACATTACATGAAAACATTTTTTTACAATGATATTGTCTCAATAAACTCTTATTAAATGGTATCATTTGATTATAATCTCTATATAAGAATGGGAAATTAAATAAAGTGTTAAATATAATTAAAAAATTTATATTCATGATAATTTATATGAAATTTAAGTATATACACCTTCAAAAAATGAGTTTAGGTGCATAACAAATCATGATTCTCAACGAAGTGAAAATGAGATAAACATGTTTGACCAATTTGATAACTATTGAATCATAAACACCATGAAATAAGGGTAATAAAATGGAAATGTGAATATTAGTAAATTTAGGAATTATATACATAATATAAAATCATTTAAGGTACATACACTACATCTAAGGGATGATTTGTGAACATAACATGTATCTCACTGAAATTTAAACTGATATGAAATCCCATTACCTTGTGTCCTAACATTCTCAATAATCGTACTTGAATAATTTATAATAAATATATGATAAATTAAAAACAATTATTGAATAATATTATTATACATAAAACAATATATTGTTTTATTATGACAATATATTACATGATGTCTAACAATTATATGATTAGGTTTTGCTTCAGGTAATATTCTCTTTCTTTTTCACATGAGCCTTAATTTGTCATATCATTGGTCCTAATATAAATTTCATGATTATAGATTCTAAAAAATGTTATAAATATCAGGTATATCAATTAAATTCATATTAAAAAAATATTTCATAAATAAATTTGAAATGGAATACACCGTTAATAGAGATGGTAAGTCGTATGTGCGCAAGAATGTTGTTTTCATTTTCATTGTAATATTGAAAGAAAGTATGTAAATGAAACATGAATATAAATGTATGTATAAATATATAAATATAATTATTACAGTATAATTAATATATCGTATATATCAAATAATTTCTCTAAACCCATACTTAATAAATTTCATTTCGTGTGTGAAAGAATCACATTGTTTTTAGGGGCGGTAGTCCACACTTCAACAAACGCAATTAGCATATTAACAAAAAATGGAAAGGAAAGAGATGTGTGTTGTAAAAGTAAATAATAATAATATATATAATAATTAAATTGTATGAAATATATTTATATATATATATATATTCAATCATAATGGCCACCATTGTAACACCCCAGAATTTCAGAGTGTGTTATTTCTTAAAAATAATTCAATAACTTGCACTACACGCAACACCGAGTTCAATCACACCATTAAAAGAGGTCATGAATAGTATTAACTACATTTTGAACTTTATATAATCCTTATAATTTTAGATTCCGTATTATGAGTTTCTTAGTCATATTGCAAGAACAGATTCATTTTCAGTATTTCACTTTTATCAACTTCTAATAGTGAAACCTTTTTAAATACAATATTTTAAACTTTTTGACTAAATGGGGACATCAAAAATTTAAAATTAAACATCCCAAGCTTCTACGGTACGTTTCTCTTTGAATAATGTGATAGCGTGTGTTGTACGCAACACCGAGTTCTAACACACCATAACTAATCAAACTAGCCGTTATGAATAGTAATACCTACTTTTTGAAATTATATATATTTTATATTTGAAAATGGACTTCATTTTTGGATTCGGAATATCGAATTTAGCCTAAGGTGAAATTTTGGTACATTTCGGATAACTTTCATATTTTGATGAATAGTGAAAATTACCAAGTTTTAATTAAAAACAACTTTTTTAATCAAAATAATTAATAGTGATAAATTATGAATTTGAGTGGTTTTAAAGTATATTTAGAATAGATTTTTACCATTTAATATAATGTTTGTCATTGGACATAATTTTACAATTAAACCGAACATAAATGAGTGTCAATCTTTTGATAGTTATTATCTCTTAAAAACACGCTTTTTGTTTTGACAGCAGGAATTAATTTTAAATTAATTTCTGCCACTTCTGTGTTTTGAATTTAGGAAAATGGATTCCATATTTGGAATCAGGATGTTCAAATTGTGTAAATAGGTAACTTTTATTTTTAGACATTTTGAATAATTACTGCGGTAAATATTTTATTTACCATGGTTAAGGGTTAATCCGGTAAATAAGGGTTAAAAAATAATATTATATTAATACTAAATTACCCTAAAACGTGTCTTAACCCTATTGGTTGATACATGGTCGACCATGGGCATCTTTGGGTCAATTTTGGGACCCCATTGATCCACTTGTAAGTGATAATGAGACTTTATTTTAATTAAGTTAAAATGAATACAAAAATGGCATAAGCTTACATCTTTTAAAAGAACAATTTTTACATAGGGTTATACATGTTGGATTTTATATTATAAATATTCATTAGAAATATAAAAATATTTCCTACATAATGATATTTTATTTATAATTTTTAGACATTAAATAATTTATTTTATATATGACACAATGATGATGCAGTAATTACTATAATAGTGAAAAATTAAAATAATTGATATTATAAATACCCAAATAAATATAATATTAAACTTTTAATGAATTAAACTAATTTTCTAGGATAATATGATATATTAGGATTGATTTAATTGACTTTTTTCGAAGTAATCAATCTGTTATGAGTTTCACAAAAATCAACTATTGAATAGTGTCAAAATTGACATAAAAGAGTTCTTAAAACAAATATTATATTATTAATTGATATTAAATTCCTAAAAATCTAAGGTTCGGCCAAGAGACTTATATCATGATAGGTTCATCATTAAGGTACCACTTGGGGGTCGCTTGGATGTATATAGTATGTTTATTAACCATATTATATAAAAATACAAAGAGACATTGTAAAAGTGAAACTAATTAACTTACAGTTAATACTTAAAGATAAGGTTAATATAAGTACACAAACCTGTCTAAATTCTATTGGTTGAGTTTTTTTCGACCTATCCCCACCTTAAAGTTGAATAATAAGCTTTGGAGCCATTAGAAACCGAATATAATTTATTATAAATTAATATTTCTAGCTTTTCCAAAGGTGCCCCTCACCCCTCTTATAAAAGGGCACTCCTCCTTCTCATTTCTTCACACCTTCAAAGCCTTTTGGTTCGGCCAAAATCTGCCCAAATACTCTCCCAACATCCCTCACTACAACCTAGAGGCCTTAGTTTGATCAGAAAGCCAACCTAAGGAGCCCTTTTGATCAAATCAAAATGAAGAATCCGAAGAAGAGGTAATGATTTCACCACCCTTCTCCAAGTTCATTTCTTCTTCCACTTCTTCTTCCTTTGTTCTTACCATTATAAAATAATAACTCCAGTATCTCACATATACTGTGATGTTATTATAAATATGGTACAACCATATTTAGTATTCTATCCACCCTTTGAATAACATGTCACCATACGTGCGTACGTACGGACTACCGTCTCCACGTCGTGGTGTAATTGTTATTCAATATAATATTATTTGGATGGGTATAATAATGATGTGTAACTCATGTAAATAATAAATATAACATGTTAATGATTCTTTATATATGATATACCATCCATTTATATATTATTCTAATATCGAAAGAATGATATTGTCGCTCGTGCGTACGTACGGACTACCGTCTCCACGAACGCGATGAGATTCATTCTCTATCGTATCCATTCAAGTATAATTATCATTTGATGATTTAAAAATGATGTTTAAGGACTAGATATCATTCTGAATATGAATAAGATACAAAAACCATGGCTTATGTAACAAAACATATAAAAGAAAATGAGTAAGTTAACTCCTAAAACGACGATAATTCTAAGATATTATTAACAAATCAATGTTAAAAGATCATATATGATATCATATTATTATATATGATTCTTGTATAATTTAATAACAACTATTTCACCATTATACAGGAGGTTAACCTACCCCAACCAAGGAAATGTACAAGGTAAGGGTTATTTCACAATCTCTTCATTATCCGAGGTTGTTTATACGTAATAATCTACTGGGATATCTTTATCATCCACATCCATGTTTCTTAAAAATGTATTTCAAAACATTTTTACTAATTACAAGAATATGGGATAAAGTCATTTATACCCTTTTTTGACTTTTTATAAGAGGTTTATAAAGGAATCCTTCCGTCGTTTTCAAAACAAGGTCCTTTTTAACCTTTTCGACAGAATTGAGGTAAGAATGTTTTTTTTAACTTATACGGCGGGTGCGGTTATTTTACGCCGTTATAAAATCTTCAAAGCTTTCCTTACAATCTTATAAGAATATTTTCAAAGAAAATGTTTTATTTTATATGGATCTTAAATGATTTCAAAATAAAAGGAGATATTTCTTTAAAAAGAATTTTGATTTCATCTACGTCAACATCCTTTGATGGATTTTAAGATTATTTGAAGTTGATTTATTATGATACAAAACTTCTATATTGTATTGAAGGTTTTGTGATATGTTTGACTATGGATGTGCTATTTTTATACCATTCATAGTTTATGGTGAAATTATTTACATTTCGTATGCTAGTTTTAATACGAATGTTTATGTTATGTTTAAACCTTTTCATATGGGAATGCATTGGACTTAATAAGTGATGGGTGGAGCCTGCTATAGCTCCTCGATGCATCGGTAGGTCTCATGAGACAAACTAGTGTCTTGGCACAAGGCCTTGACATAATCTTATTTGTAGTCTTGGCACGAGGCCTTGGCTATGTGGTTATGATAGTCTGGCATTATCCATTCCAACATTATGAAAGTCGTTATTGATTTTTGCATGTGATTATTCGATTAGTAGAATATCCATGTGAATAAGTAAATGGCATTATTTCATTTTATTTATGCCATACCATGTTGAAAGTTCATATTTAAAAGGCTTTTGTTTTAGTTATACATTGCCTTAAATGTTTATTCTTATTTATGAAAGTTTCCGCTATATTGTTATCCTTACTGGGCATTTGAGCTCACCCCTTTTCTATGTTTTATTTTTCCCAGGATGTGAAGAAGTAAGTTATGAATGACCTGCAGGGATTTTTTGAGGGGTTAATAGTGTGGATTTTGGAAACATTATGTTGTTGTAGTAGTTTTTCATTTTATGATGTAATGTAAAACTTATGAATATATCTAGTGTTTCCAAGGCTACTAAACCAATCGGTCTTTCGAGATTTGATCTTTTTTGTGATCATGCCAATGTTATGTAATAATGCACCGACTCTAGGCAACTAGGGTCGAGGCGTTACAGTTGGTATCAGAGGAAGTTTAGTACAAACCTTGGATGCTAGATTTAGATAAACTCTGATTAGAGAACGTAGACCTAAGATGAACTTTGAGGATTAGTATAGAAGAACTTCCTAGAATTTTGGTATTGTAGAGATTTTGTGAGTTTTCCAAGCAATACATCCCTGTCTGGATACGAGCAGGTAGAGGCGGCTCTGGCACAGATGTACCTAGGGGTAAAACCCGAAAACACCGCTTTGAGCTAGACTCGAACGAGAACTGGTGCACGACAACGGGCCTTTCTGCACTCTTGGTTACGACACTCCCGGGGGATATGCTTTGGATAACTCTCATTTTCTTTACAAATAATTTTGAAGGGATTATGAGTATATACTTCCTCAAAGAAAACATTCTTATGATTATGGATTATATCCATAAATAGTTCAATTTATGTTAAGTGTTTTATAAGTATGGGATTATGTGTTTTGATTCATAAACTGATCTAGTTTATGCCATGGTATAGAAATGGCGCCCAGTAGAAGGAATGAGAACTCCAGAAATACACATGATTCAAAGAGAAGGAAGGATCATATCTTTCATGGTCTTAAGCTAGAATTTATAAGAGAAATAGTCTCCCATGTATTATCATCATATGAAGAAATAATATCATGTATTGATAAGATAAGTAATGATTTTACTGAGTCCTATGGCTTTGAAGGGAAGCAAGAGAAAGAAAGGATGGAAGAGAAAAATATGGATAAAGGGAAGAGGGAAAAGAAGAATTTTCCCATATGTGGTAACTGTGGAAAGAAACACCCTGGAACTTGCCTGAAAGGAATGAGAGTTTGTTATAAGTGTGGAGGAAAAGGGCACAAAGTACGTGACTGCATGGGTAAGAAAATGGTTTCAAATGTACAATGCTTTATTTGCAAGGAGTTTGGACACTACGCGAACCTATGTCCCAGTCATCAGTCTATGACGCAAATGATGCTATTGGATAATAATCAAGTTATGATAATACCACAGATGAAGAGGAATGATTAGATTTCTTATGTTGATTATGTCAATTGAGTGTTGTATCAACAATGTACTTGTTATAATAATTATGGATTATATAAGGATTGTACTGCAGTACTATTTCGTTAAGGACTTGAGATTGTGTAGAACAAAGAAAAGTGACTCAATAGCAGGATAAATTTTTGGAAAATATATGGTTGAGAGAATGATAAATCATAATATAGTTCTGATACTGAGGTAGTGATTTTGGAATAATATGTGATTGTTTTGGATAAATTATATTGGATATTCTTGACTACCTTGGAACTAATTAATGATTTGTATATTCCATCATTGTTGGGGTTTAAAACATTTTTGGATTAATGAAGTATATCCAGCATTCTATATGGAATAAGGGATCATGAATGTAATCAATAAGGAATATGGTAATACATGATGAAGGTATTTATATGCTATTACGGGGTAAAAAGGATCTATATTATGTTTACCTTCCTTATAAATGTTGGACTGTGAGTTTGGATAGAATTATTTTGGATAGTTCTTATTTGGATTATTTTGGATTGCCATAAAAGGACAACCCGGAGGTCGGGCAGAAACCTGTTGCGTCCGGCAAGGCCGCGAGACTTGAACCCGCAACCGAAGGGCGACAAGGGTGTATCACCTACCACTGGCCCAAGAGATGTCCTGGATTAAATAATGTAGTTTTTTTAAAAGATCTGGTAGATGAATTATAAATTCGTTTATTTTGGAACCCTGTACGAATAGTATAAATATAATTTTTTTACGAGTGAAAGATGAGTTTATGGTAGAAATTTATTAATGGACAAAACTCTAATTATAAAGTAAGTATATCTCATTATGATCTTAGCCAATCTCATAAATAAATTCCTCAACATTAATAATAGAAACTTAGAACAAAAATGTTGTCCTAGATGGTACCTTAAATCATCACAAATTTATGGCTTTGGGATTGTTGGCCTTTTCATAGCCATGTTCTCTACCACTCTCCGTCAGATAATTGATGGTTAGATTTCTCTTCCATATCCATATTTTCCTACATGGAACCCTAGTATGTGTTATTTTCGGTAATCTTCATACTTTCCACTCTTTATTTTAAATAGAGGCCTCATTAATTCATTTTTCGATGTGGGATTTCAACTAAGATATTTTGAAATGTCAAAAATGTGTTGTCCCAATACCCTATATTTTGTTGAACCGATGGTACTTCAAATCATCATAGATTGATGAGTTTAAGGACCTCAATTTTATACTTGTTTGTGATTGATGACCTCAATCACTACCTATAAATATTTACGTTTTTCCTCCAATTATATGTCTCTAATTGCCACCAATGTTCTCCTAATCGAGATCATAATTTGGTGTTGACCCTTTCATTTATCTTTTCCTCATATTAAGACTAAATTTTAGTAACCCAATTTCCGATGTGGGTTTTCCCACAAATATATTTTCTACTTTCAACCTTTTATTTTCGAAGAACAATTTCAAATTGCGAGGACGCAATTTATTGAAGGAGGGGAGAATGTAACACCCCAGGATTTCAGAGTGTGTTATTTCTTAAAAATAATTAAATAACTTGCACTACACGCAACACCGAGTTCAATCACACCATTAAAAGAGGTCATGAATAGTATTAACTACATTTTGAACTTTATATAATCCTTATAATTTTAGAATCCCTATTATGAGTTTCTTAGTCATATTGCAAGAACAGATTCATTTTCAGTATTTCACTTTTATCAACTTCTAATAGTGAAACCTTTTTAAATACAATATTTTAAACTTTTTGACTAAATGGGGACATCAAAAATTTAAAATGAAACATCCCAAGCTTCTACGGTACTCTTCTCTTTGAATAATGTGATAGCGTGTGTTGTACGCAACACCGAGTTCTAACACACCATAACTAATCAAACTAGCCGTTATGAATAGTAATACCTACTTTTTGAAATTATATATATTTTATATTTGAAAATGGACTTCATTTTTGGATTCGGAATATCGAATTTAGCCTAAGGTGAACTTTTGGTACATTTCGGATAACTTTCATATTTTGATGAATAGTGAAAATTACTAAGTTTTAATTAAAAACAACTTTTTTAATCAAAATAATTAATAGTGATAAATTATGAATTTGAGTGGTTTTAAAGTATATTTAGAATATATTTTTACCATTTAATATAATGTTTGTCATTGGACATAATTTTACAATTAAACCGAACATAAACGAGTGTCAATCTTTTGATAGTTATTATCTCTTAAAAACACGCTTTTTGTTTTGACAGCAGGAATTAATTTTAAATTAATTTCTGCCACTTCTTTGTTTTGAATTTAGGAAAATGGATTCCATATTTGTAATCAGGATGTTCAAATTGTGTAAATAGGTAACTTTTATTTTTAGACATTTTGAATAATTACCGCGGTAAATATTTTATTTACCATGGTTAAGGGTTAATCCGGTAAATAAGGGTTAAAAAATAATATTATAATAATACTAAATTACCCTAAAACGTGTTTTAACCCTATTGGTTGATACATGGTCGACCATGGGCATCTTTGGGTCAATTTTGGGACCCCATTGATCCACTTGTAAGTGATAATGACACTTTATTTTAATTAAGTTAAAATGAATACAAAAATGGCATAAGCTTACATCTTTTAAAAGAACAATTTTTACATAGGGTTATACATGTTGGATTTTAGATTATAAATATTCATTAGAAAGATAAAACGATTTCCTAAATAATTATATTTTATTTATAATTTTTAGACATTAAATAATTTATTTTATATATGACACAATGATGATGCAGTAATTACTATAATAGTGAAAAATTAAAATAATTGATATTATAAATACCCAAATAAATATAATATTAAACTTTTAATGAATTAAACTAATTTTATAGGATAATATGATATATTAGGATTGATTTAATTGACTTTTTTCGAAGTAATCAATCTGTTATGAGTTTCACAAAAATCAACTATTGAATAGTGTCAAAATTGACATAAAAGAGTTCTTAAAACAAATATTATATTATTAATTGATATTAAATTCCTAAAAATCTAAGGTTCGGCCAAGGTACTTATATCATGATAGGTTCATCATTAATGTACCACTTGGGGGTCTCTTGGATGTATATAGTAAGTTTATTAACCATATTATATAAAAATACAAAGAGACATTGTAAAAGTGAAACTAATTAACTTAGAGTTAATACTTAAAGATAAGGTTAATATAAGTACAAAAACCTGTCTAAATTCTATTGGTTGAGTGTTTATCGACCTATCCCCACCTTAATGTTGAATAATAAGATTTTGAGCCATTAGAAACCGAATATGAATTTATTATAAATTAATATTTCTAGCTTTTCCAAAGGTGCCCCTCACCCCTCTTATAAAAGGGCACTCCTCCTTCTCATTTCTTCACACCTTCAAAGCATTTTGGTTCGGCCAAACTCTGCCCAAATACTCTCCCAACATCCCTCACTACAACCTAGAGGCCTTAGTTTGATCAGAAAGCCAACCTAAGGAGCCCTTTTGATCAAATCAAAAGGAAGAATCCGAAGAAGAGGTAATGATTTCACCACCCTTCTCCAAGTTCATTTCTTCTTCCACTTCTTCTTCCTTTGTTCTTACCATTATAAAATAATAACTCCAGTATCTCACATATAATGTGATGTTATTATAAATATGGTACAACCATATTCAGTATTCTATCCACCCTTTGAATAACATGTCACCATACGTGCGTACGTACGGACTATCGTCTCCACGTCGTGGTGTAATTGTTATTCAATATAATATTATTTGGATGGGTATAATAATGACGTGTAACTCATGTAAATAATAAATATAACATTTTAATGATTCTGTATATATGATATACCATCCATTTATATATTATTCTAATATCTAAAGAATGATATTGTCGCTCGTGCGTACGTACGGACTACCGTCTCCACGAACGCGATGAGATTCATTCTCCATCGTATCCATTCAAGTATAATTATCATTTGATGATTTAAAAATGATGTTTAAGGACTAGATATCATTCTGGATATGAATAAGATACCACAACCATGGCTTATGTAACAAAACATATAAAATAAAATGAGTAAGTTAACTCCCAAAACGACGATAATTCTAAGATATTATTAACAAATCAATGTTAAAAGATCATATATGATATCATATTATTATATATGATTCTTGTATAATTTAATAACAACTATTTCACCATTATACAGGAGGTTAACCTACCCCAACCAAGGAAAAGTACAAGGTAAGGGTTATTTCACAATCTCTTCATTATCCGAGGTTGTTTATACGTAATAATCTACTGGGATATCTTTATCATCCACATCCATGTTTCTTAAAAATGTATTTCAAAACATTTTTACTATTTACAAGAATATGGGTTAAAGTCATTTATACCCTTTTTTGACTTTTTATAAGAGGTTTATAAAGGAATCATTCCGTCGTTTTCAAAACAAGGTCCTTTTTAACCTTTTCGACAGAATTGAGGTAAGAATGTTTTTTTTAACTTATACGGCGGGTGCGGTTATTTTACGCCGTTATAAAATCTTCAATGATTTCCTTACAAGCTTATAAGAATATTTTCAAAGAAAATGTTTTATTTTATATGGATCTTAAATGATTTCAAAATAAAAGGAGATATTTCTTTAAAAAGAATTTTGATTTCATCTACGTCAACATCCTTTGATGGATTTTAAGATTATTTGAAGTTGATTTATTATGATACAAAACTTCTATATTGTATTGAAGGTTTTGTGATATGTTTGACTATGGATGTGCTATTTTTATACCATTCATACTTTATGGTGAAATTATTGACATTTCGTATGATAGTTTTAATACGAATGTTTATGTTATGTTTAAACCTTTTCATATGGGAATGCATTGAACTTAATAAGTGACGGGTGGAGCCCGATATAGCTCCTCGATGCATCGGTAGGTCTCATGAGACAAACTAGTGTCTTGGCACAAGGCCTTGACAAAATCTTATTTGTAGTCTTGGCACGAGGCCTTGGCTATGTGGTTATGATAGTCTGGCATTATGCATTCCAACATTATGAAAGTGGTTATTGATTTTTGCATGTGATTATTCGATTAGTAGAATATCCATGTGAATAAGTAAATGGAATTATTTCATTTTATTTATTCCATACCATGTTGAAAGTTCATATTTAAAAGGCTTTTGTTTTAGTTATACATTGCCTTAAATGTTTATTCTTATTTATGAAAGTTTCCGCTATATTGTTATCCTTTCTGGGCATTTGAGCTCACCCCTTTTCTATGTTTTATTTTTCCCAAGATGTGAAAAAGTAAGTTATGAATGACCTGTAGGGATTTTTTGAGGGGTTAATAGTGTGGATTTTGGAAACATTATGTTGTTGTAGTAGTTTTTCATTTTATGATGTAATGTAAAACTTATGAATATATCTAGTGTTTCCAAGGCTACTAAACCAATCGGTCTTTCGAGATTTGATCTTTCTTTGATCATGCCAATGTTATGTAATAATGCACCGACTCTAGGCAACTAGGCTCGGGGCGTTACAACCATGATTGGTGGTAAATGAAAAAATAACAATCTTCGTTCCGTGATAGAGTAATTCACTATACACTGGAACTGTATATTAGATAACCATTAGATAGTGGTGTGTGTAAGTGTTTTAAGAATCCTTGGGAGAAAAAATCCTATTATATTTAGGATACATGTGGTGACATAGAATAATAGAATAAATATAATGGACATTCGGATATGGAATATAAATGAAAATATCTTGAGAGAGGACACTACCTATTAATCGGGTAACTCCTTTTGGTTTCTGCCGAATGGTTTCCTTGGTAAGATTTATTCCTAAAGGGTGGCTTCAATATATAACTGATTATTGTTATAATGAAACTTGGGATGATATTGTAAGAACATAAATATTTTTAGATGTGTTTGGATTATATATAGGTGGTGACCTATTATATGGATGGAAAAAGACTCACTTGGAATTTTTAGAAACAAGTTATTTTTGAACATGTTATTAACTATCTAAATTGTAGAAACCCCAAAAAAAATATATATTTCAAGTTTTATGGATGAAATTATTATATAAAATTAGTTTTTTAATGTTTATAGGTCATTGGGGCACTTAATTTTATGGTTTATTCCCTAATTAAACATAATCTAGCATTAACAATTGTGAAAAAATATTATCAGTTTTACTAATCCTTTTTTCAAAAATAAACATGGAAATATTAGACATAAAATATTATACTGAATACAATTTTTTATTTATGACTTTTGAAATTCAATTTATATAAGGGGAAAATTAAAATTATTGCTAATCCCAGAGATGGGATGAAATAAAGTACTCTAAAGTTGGAAAAAGATAAAAATATTGTTATGATTTTATATTTATTTGCTAAGAGAAATTGATTATAATTAATTATATTTTATTCATTTATGGTATATTTATCTTATTTTACCTTAAAAAAACTTATAAATTCATTTATATTTAATAATAATTTAGATAAAAAAGTAGTGTTATATAGAAATTAATATTTTTCCATATTAATCAAAAAATGACATTTCTTAAAAATATCCAAAAAACTCACCCACTGATGATTTATATGATATGAATTCAAAAATTATGTTCCATTTATTAAATTAAATTTCTATATGTTGCTAAAATTAATTTCATTATTAGAAGTGGTTCATTTGAGAAAAAAATGTATCTAAACATTGAAGGACATTACCAAACAACATATAATTCATTATCAATATGGTTTATTAATATAAAACAAGTATAAAAAAATTAAATTAGATATTACTATTACTAAAAAAATTTATAATGGTTATGTTATAATTATATAATTTAATTATATATATATATAGTACATTTCATAGAAACTCAGTGTTGTGTGAATCAAATGCTTAGTCAGTGGTGCCTGAAGCACATGAAAAGATGATATTCCTTATATTGAAATCCAATTAAGTATTTATTAAAGAAGAAATATTTGAATTAAAATTTGAATATAGATATATATTAATACACTTTTCTATGGTCACATGAAATGTAAAAATCATAATGATTAATTAATTCAAAAAAATCAATCCACAAAATCTCGGGGTGTTACATTCTACCCTGCTTAAAATGTATATTTCTCTGATAATTAAATTTCTTTTTAAAATGATAAATAATTTAAAGTTTCATCCATATAATACCACTTCATAAAAATGGATATTTAGACGTTTATTAGAAAGGGAAATTTTGAACCATAATTTTTACTAAAAGTAACATATAACTTGTTTTACAAATGGGAGATCATAGTTGCAAAGTGGAAACATGGATATGGAAGAAAAATATAACCATCATGTTCTGATGTAGAGTGGTAGAGGAAATTTCCATGAGGAATTTACCAATAAGATATCTATATATATATGAGGACCTGAGAGGCCTTCTGAATCATTAAAATGGTTATTATAGGAAAACTTTTTTGGTTTCATGAAATGTTAAAGCAATTTAATTAAAATATAGGGTCTCATTATTTCTAGACAACAAAAACCATTATATTTTTTTGATCCACTTAACATCCTTTTAAAAAAAATTATTTCTTTCCTTCTTACAGAACTAAATGTTGATGAGTTCCAGGATATACCATCCCATTTTTAATTACTTACCATCCAAAGAAGGTATTTTTAACTAGCTATCCAATATGAATAAATCCTTATATGAAATATAACCCTTTAATATTACAGTATTATTATGATGTTTAACATAAATATTCGATAAATGGATAATGTCATAACCACTCAAAAATATGTAAATTCGTGTCTTTAGATGTAAGGCCATGAAGTGAACATAACATTGATCCCCAGTATATCCCAATGTACCACTTGGTTTTCACATTCCAATCATTTGAATAACCTCATCTTATATTACATTGAAATTTGATAATTACCCTAAATCCATATGGAAGAAATTTCTTCTTACATATTCCAATGGATAATCGATATAATCTTTAAATCTAAATTTTTGTTAACATCATCATTGCTGACATAGAACACTTTGCTGATAATTACTCCTATGGTAATCTTTACCATCCAATATACTTATTCATATACATCATATCATTATCTTAACATCATTATATCAATACATGCCCTTAATTAAGGGTTTCCTGCCATTTGATCAAAATATCACCATCTGATGAAATCACTTTTATATGTCTTCATCACCATTCTACATGTCCTTTTTAGTACATAATGATATATTATACCAAAAATAGTTATATATTTCGTGATCTATATAACATAATTGTTTAATTTAAAAAAATATATACATCATCAATAAAACATTATTCATAAACCATCTCTCAAGATGCATCAACTTATTCTCTAATACCTATTTCATATAATATGAAATACGAACTAAATATTAAGGTTACTCAAACTCATTCTAATCACGATTCTTATGTTTAATGAAATCTATTCTGGAAATGTCTCTCATACCTTTCACATGTATATTTATATTAATCTATATATGTATAAGGAATACTCATACCACCTTCCTAATAATAATTATGAGATGAAATAAATTATCATATTTCTCATAATTTCCACATCTAGAACATTTAATTTTAACAATATTCCTTCTAGTTCCCACTATTTACCATAAAATGATAGTATTGTGTGCACATTACTCATCATAGAAGAAAACTACTTAGTCACGAAATGATTTACATATAAGATGTATAAGTAATGGAACCGTAATTCATCTGTAAAACCCTTGGTTCACCCTAGGATACTCATAGCCTAATTATATTTAAATCATTCATTATGGTTATGGAAGAGTTTTTTAATTCTCAAGTAATATACCCATGGATTGTCAAGCATTTAGAGTAGCAAGGATCATTGTCATGTAGTAGATTACACATAGTCAATATTGGAACACATTTTCAGAGTAGTTAACCCTAAGAACACATATTCCAGAGCCACAATCACTTGTAGTATCTAGAAAAGGATTTACTTCTAGGAATCCACTCACTCAATCTTTTAAAAAATACCAATACATTTTCCGAAATTTTAACGAATTATTATAATCATCCTTAATCAAATCCCTGGAAATATACTTATAAATATACCTTGGTAACTCACAAAATGTTTCTCATCCTTTTCTTTAATGGTATACTAAACCATTCCTTTTATACAAACTGTAGTTACCCAAGATTCACATACATGGATATTGAATCATTTTAGTTGAAAATTTTCTACATTAGAAAAATACATGTCTGAGGACCAAAATAGTTTAGTGACTTCGGAATCATGGAAACACAATATTATATCCTGATGAATGATCTTCAACATCTCCCATAAAGATCACTACTTTTAGTAGTTTTTCCTTAATACATTATCCATAACCATAAGAAAGGAATATAAGAAAGGGGAGAGCTCATATTCTTAGTAAGGGTAAATAAGAAAGAAATGTAAGCATAAACATTAACATATAGGTTTGATTATGTGATCATAACATTATGATAACATACTCCACATATCAAATATCATAAATTTTAATTATTTCATAAATATTGGTAGTTCATAAGACTTGAATCCCAAGGAAATAAACATTAATATCCATGAAATCATAGCTACAGAACAATAGAGTTGATGTTATCATGCATATAAATATATAATATTTTATTAGAATGAAAAATTTCGAGACCTTTATAACTTATTGGGCTTGTTCTATGACTTGTGTACCTACATCGGAATTGGAATAAAAACAAGCGTACCCACAATAATTTTGGATTGGGCTATAACCGATGGATATTCGTTCTTTTAGCCATGATATTCAACCTCTGAACATAAATTCTTTTAGTATTGGGCTACAACACATGAACCTTATTTCTTTTAAACTGGTTCTACAACCCTCGAACCTGCATTATTTTATGCTTGGGATACAACCCATGAACCATATTTCTTTGAATGATGGGATTAAACATATATAGCCATTGATATCATATAAAACATATCACTGCCAAATGCATTGGAGGGAGATATAGGTCCCACCAATCTCATAGTAAAATCATTCACACATATGAAATAAGTTAATAATATACTCATTTTATCATGACCTATAATAAATTATAATTTTTATAAAAATAAAATAATAACCTATAAAATGAAAACGATATCATTAAAATTTCATCACATCATACCCGGAATAAAATAGATAGGTTTCATAAGAATTTCAACAATGTAGAACCTATGAAAGATAAATGAATTTATCAAACATATATCCTATGATAATGAAACATGTTTTCTAAATAACATCACATTAATCATTGAACATTTATAGAAGTATATAAATATAAAATATAGAGAAGTTTCTAAATTTGCATCAGTAATATCAATGGATATCATATTAGATTGAAATTGTTTTAATGTTTCTATCAATAATGTTTCTTGAGGAATATATCAATTCTTCTTCGAAAAATTATTTTTATAACATAAAACCTTCTGAAATATTTTTTAATGAGAATATCATTGAATGATTATAAATATATCATTGCATAAAATAAAATATTTTTAAAATCCTTCTTCCATGAAAATTATCATAAATGATATTTTGAAATAAAAATAAATTTTTAATGAACACATAGATTTTGAGTACAATTTATTTCTGATCGAAGATATAGATATTCAGATTTAAATAATGAAATTATATTATGTACCGAAGAGTAGAAGATATGTACTAAAACCTAAGGATATATTAAAAAATGTGGAGAAATAATCTCATTAATTATAAAGAGAGATGGATAAAAATATTTCATTAAAGGAATCATAATAAAAAAATATGAAATGGGAGATATTGTATCAATAAGCTTTCATTACATGGTAACATGGAATAATACTCTCTATGTACGAAACGAAAATTGATGGGGATATGGAGACTCGCGAAGGAGCTCTCGAGGGCTAATGTGGGAACCCTAAATGGGGTGATGATGCTGAGAACTCCAGGTAGAAGGATGATACATTGCTGGATGAGGATCACATCGGTTACTATGATCTCTTCAGTCTATGTGCAAAGGAATGGTCTAATAAAGAGGTGATCAAAGTTGCCTCTGATCATTGGAGGAGCTTTGCGGATGTGTCTAAACAAGCTTGAGGATTCTCCTTCATGGATTACACACGGGTAGCTCGTGAAGAATCATGCGAATGGAATGGGATGCACATGAATCATCCAATCAAGGGACTGTTGATGGAAGGGTAAAATTGAGTAAATTTTCTATTATTGCTCGGGTTGTGATTCCAAAAGGGGTACGTCCTTGGAAATTTCATGACCTCTCAAGAAGGTTGGCAGAGATTTGTGTCTTCAGTGACTGGAAGATGACATCCATGGGGATATGATTTTTTCATGTGGTATTTCCCTTTGATGAATGCAAAAAGCACGCATGGAGAGGTATACATGTGGTATTTCCAGCTTGGTTAAGAACACCTTTTCCTAGGTATGGATAAGAATTCCTATGTTAAGCTAGCTCTATTGGAATACACACATTCGGTGGGATATTTCATCCTCTATTGGTAACCGTATTAGAAAAGATAAAAGAATAGACAATCCTAGCATTGGTCATTTTCTAGGATCATAGTTGAGGTATACATGTCAACTACCATAGTGGAATAGGTATTCATTATTACTAGGGATAATAGAATAAATCTGTAAATTGGATATGAGATAAAGCCAAAATTCTACCTTAATTTTCCATTATTTGGGTAGTTAATTTATGAATGTAACCGGAATAAGATCACTTCCACTTACAACTATAGAGGGAATGATGATGGGAGTTGTTGAAGGAAGATAGATGATCATGGTCATTCAAAACCTAACACAAACATCAGCAATAGACATGAAGTGATTGATAAGGTGGATGCTCAGGGACCCAATGCTGATGTTGCCCCTTCTTGTTGAGGACACGAATCATAGTCTAGAGAATCCACCATAGGAGGCGGCCACTATATTGGTGGTGACTAAATTATAGGAGGTGACCATAGTCGATGATGCTGACACGACTAATGCAATGAGTAAATGTCAGGACACTCACTATGAGGGTGATGTGCATGCTGGTCAGGTGGATATAGATCATAATTATGTTGATAAAGGGGAATCAATAGGGAATGACGGTTTTAACCCATCTGTGGTTAAGGGCTTTGGTTCTTGGATCATAAATGACTTGGTGTTTCCTGATCACCCCGTGGGAGGATGTTTGATTGCACAATTCACTAAGGACTCAGAAGAATATTTATCACAAGTACCTTCATCTAAAGTTTCAAGAGGGAAGTTAATTTCATCTCTTACAAAACCTATTGATTCTGGGAACATGGTTAACTCTAACTCGGATGATGATGATGGACGTGGAGATGCTTCTAATGATACATTGGATGAGAATAAATCATATCTTGAGGAATTCTTAGCTCCAAGATATGCTATACCACACACTAGTTAGAGGTCATCAAATCAACGAAGATAATCTTCTGGAACATCCCGGATCTTGGGAATTTTACCACAATCAGAACCCTGAAGCATATTATAGTGACCAATAAACCCATGTTAGTAGGTATTGCTGAGCCATGTATGAATTCTGAAAGACGAATGGCTTTTAATTGGAGATATATGGGCTACTCACATGTTTCATCTAATCATCATGTCAATGGGAATGAAACATTATGGGTTTTCAAAACACAATACTGTCATCATTGATTCCTTTCAAAATGATCAGCAGTCAGTAAAATTATTTTGTTGTTTTCAATCGAATTATATTTGAGTGACCGTTATGTATTATTTCAAACAGTATATTAGAAGGATGACATTATGGGAATCCCTTCTTGATATTTCTGACTACAAGTCTACAAGATGGATTTTTATTGGAGATTTCAATACCATTATGGGGCTAGAGGAAAACACTGGGAGAAACTTTTGTACAGCTTCATGTAAAGATTTCTCTCCATGTATTGATCATTGTAGGTTGTATGATGTTCCTATTTCAGGTGTGGATTTTACTTGGAGAAGATACAATTTGAATGGTAGATGGGAAAGTAAGTTATATATATATCTAATTATGCAGGATGACATAAGTGACATGATGGATTCTTCTGGGATGACTCATCACATGATTCATTCGGATCATAATCCCATTCTGGTTGATCTATGTTTCAGTTGTCTGATGTCTGAACCTTTACCCTTCAAGTTCCATAATTCTTTGTTGGTTGTGCTTGGATGCAGGGAAATAATCTCAGAGGCTTGGAAAACAGATGTCATAGGTAGATCATTGTTCATTATGATTACTAAGCTGAAAACTGTTACATCTAGACTCAAAGAGTGGAGTAAAAAATAATTCTCCAACATTGTTAACGATATTAATGAAGCTGAATCTCATCTATTAAGATGTCAAAAAAGGAACATGCAACAGGACACTCAATCACAATATGATATGGAAGATGATTCAAAGCTTGATAGTATCTTGACTCTTAATGAGAATCTAGAACAAAATCGACTCAGTGTTAAGTGACTCAAGGATGGGGATAGGAAATCGAAATTATTTCATTTCAGGCACAAGGAGAAAAAGCTTAGAAGAAATCACAGGGCTTGAAAGATTGATGATAATTTGATGTCATCTGAAAATGAAATTATTAATTGTGTGATATCCTATTTTGAAAATTTATACTCTGACTCTGGTGAGAATATCCTTGACAAGATTATTAGATGTGTTGAACCCATTGTTGATGATATTCAAAACAGAAAACTTATTGAGAATCCTTCCCAAAAAAAACATTATGAACTTTTCTCTTTAAATATGGACAATGTTTCTGGTTATGATGGCTTAACAAACAAATTTTTGGTCTTTTACTGGGATATCATTCATAATGAAGTGATAAGTAATGTCAGATAATTCTTTCATCATTCCTTTATGCCATTTGGGATGAATTATAATTTTATTACAATGATCCCTAAAAAGGACAATGACATGGATTTAAAGATTTCAGGCCTATTTCTATTGGTAATTATTGTAACATCCCCAAATGATAAAGGGTTAAATGACTAAATGATATGACTCGTGTCAACAAGGTGCACCTTTCTTTTCGAGAGCATGTCTGATGAGAACTCCCTAGTTAAGCGTGCTTGGCCTGGAGTAGCGATCAGGATGGGTGACCTCCTGGGATGTTTTCCAGGGTGTGTGTGAGTGAGGACAAAGCACACTGTAAAGGACAAGTGTTGGCATGTGGGGAAAATCATTAGCCAGATGGCCCGTTCAGGCATGTGGGTGGACCCTAGGATGGGCCCCACATGTCTGCGGGCCAACTAGTGGTACCTGGTTGGCCAGGACCTGACGACCATGTTAAGGCACGATGGTTGTGCTGTCATAGGAACCCGGTTGTCACATTTGGTATCAAAGGAGTAACCCAGCCTTAAGTGTGGTGCCCTTCTTGGGTTGAGATGTAGGGCCCACAACGAGGGCGTTGTGTGCTAAGGGGGGGGGGGGGGTTACTGTAACACTCCAAATGATAAAGGGTTAAATGACTAAATGATATGACTAATGACAACAAGGTACACCTTTTTTTCAGGAGCCTGTATGATTAGAACTCCCTAGTTAAGCGTTCTTGTCCTGGAGTTGTTATCAGGATGGGTGACCTCTTAGGATGTTTTCCAGGGTGTGTGTGAGTGAGGAAAAAACACACTGGAAAGGACAAGTGTAGGCATGTGGGGATAATCACTAGTCATATGTCCCATTCAGGAATGTTGGTGGACCCTAGGCTGGCCCCCACATGTCTGCGGGGCAACTGGTGGAACCTGGTGGGCCAGGACCTGATGACCATGTTAAGGCGGGGTGGTTGTGCTGTCACTGGGACCCAGTTGTCACAATTATATTCCAAAGGTAATCAAGAAAATCACTGCTATCTGGTTAGGTGATGTTGCTAAAAGTATTGTCTCTTATAATCAGTTTGGATTTTACCTTGAAGAAATATTCCGAATTTCTTTTTTATTACTTCAGAATGCATTGTCATTATGAAAAAAAAGTTCCACATGGTAATATGTCCCTGAAGATTGATATATCAAAGGTCGTTGACATAATAAGGTGTGACTTTATCTTTTCAATTCATAAGATGCATGGCTTCTAAGAGGTGTTCATTAGGGTCATCTATACCATTTTAAAAATTGCTCACCTATCCATTCTTATCAATGGATCCCCCATGGGATTCTTTCAATTCACTAGAGGGGTCAGACAAAGAGATCCTTTATCTGAGCTTTTTTTTTCTATGGCTGAGGATTACCTGAGTTTCTGTCTTCATGACCATGTCAACACTGGTATTTATCAAATAATGAGGGCATGTAGGAATCTATTTTCTCCTTCACATTTACTCGATGATGATGATATACTTTAGTTAATTAGGTTGACCGGAAAATTTTTTTTTGCATCAAGAGTATCTTTGAACACTATGAAGATGTTGCAGGACATGTGATCAGCTGGAACAAATCCTTTTTTGTCTATAGGGAATGAATTAGAATTTTTAAGAACAATTGGGTTTCTCGTAGGCTCGGTGTTAGGAGAGGCAAACTTCCCATTATTTATCTTGGGGTTCCCTTATTTTGGGGAAGGATGAAACGTTCCCATTAAGAAGAAATTTTTCTAAAAATTACCAATCAGTTAGGATGTTTGAAAGGGAAGACCTTGTCTTAGGATGGTATAGTTTGCCTTTTCAACTCTATTATTACATCCATGTTTGTCTATTCATTTTTTGTGTATAGATGTCCAACACTGCTTTTAATGGAATTGACTGGAAAGATTTAGAATTTCATTTGGACTGGATCAATCCATCAGAGGAAACATGTTATTGTTGCATGGAAGTAATGTATAAATCCAATCAATATGGGAGGAATGAGAATTAAAGAGGCAATATTTTTCAATTATGTGCTTATTCAGAATTTCACTTGGAGACATCTCTCTAAGCATGACTTTTCACTTGAATTTCTCGATGGCAGCTTTGTGGACAGACATCAAAATAGTAGGTACAGTTTTTTGATATCTTCGGTGTGGCCTTCAGTTAAGAGTTCTTATTCATCAATAATTTCTCATTCAATTTGGTTGGTTTGTTCTGATTCTCATCTAAACTGATGGAACACACCATGGTTGTCCTCTCCAATAAAGGATCATGTTAATATTCCCTCATCTCTGGGAAATCATTCAATTTCTAATATGTAGTAAATCATGATTGCATATGATATCATTATTAATATCCTTCTCATGGAAATTTCTGACTATATTTATGTTGATATAGTCATTTTTATCTAGAAACCTGCTCTCAGTGGGTCATTTTCTAGTTAGGACTACTATAATATGCAGTGTGGTGTTCTCTTCGGAATCCCTTCTTGGCTAGAAGGTTTTCATCAACCTTTCATCTCCCCCAAAGATGATATGTTGATCTGGAGGATCTAGAAAAATAGAATCCACATTCAATGTGTGTTGCAGCTCAATGGACCCAACTTATCCTAGGTATGTCATTTCTCTATCAACAATGATGAATCTCTTACACATATATTTCTTCACTGCACTATTTCTGTGCATTTAAGGATCTATGTGTAATCAATATTCAATTTTTGTCTTGAATGTTTCTCTCATGAATCGGTGTAATGTTCATCCTTGAATATTGATTTCAGTGACCACATAAAACCCTTGTTTACTGCTGCTATTATATCAGTTTATTCCTACATCTGCAAAGCTCAAGATTCTATTATATTTAATAATGTAAAGCCCTCATTCTGGGATGGTGTTCTACATATACACAGATGCATTACAGTTGCTTCCAAGAACCAAACTGGATCCATGAATAGTGATATTTATGAATTTGTCATTTTGAGGTCCCTTGGTGTCAGTGGCAGGGAAAGGAAGCCTAGAATGGTCAAATACATTAGATGGATTCCACCAATTTCAGAGTGGATGAATGTGAATGATGATGGGGTAGTCGCCGGTGCACCGGGTCTTTCTGGGTGTGGTAGAGTTTTCAGAACTCACCGGGGCATTTTGAAAGGATTGTTTTTCATTATATTGGTTATGCACATGCTATTGAAGCTGAACTGTGGGTGATTATCAAAGCTATCAAGAATGCAGTGCGTTATGGTTGGAATAGAGTATGGTTAGAGTCAGATTCGTCTCTTGCTATGCATATTTTGAAATATAGATCTCGAAATGTTCCTTGGAGGATGATGCCCACTTGGATCTCTGGTCTTAGGCTTGCTGAAAGCTTATGTGTTGATGTCCATCATGCATATTGAGAAGCTAACCAGGTTGTTGATGCTCTATCTAAAAGGGTCATTATTGAGGTCAGTTCCAGTTTTTCTTTTGTCCTTCTTTTCTATTGTGAAATTTTAATTTGAAATGATATGGATGGTGTTTTGTATACAAGGCTTTGTAAGGCCTCAAATTTTAGAGTTGTATTGTATTGTTTACTCTTTTCCCTAATAATTTTCTTTGGAGGAGGATTCTGCTTGACTCCTCAACCTTTTGGCTATGAAAAAAAATTAAATGAAGTTTAAAATATCATTAAAATATTGATATTAATTATACTACATGTAAAAAAGATGTATATAATCCTTTAAAAAAAGATTTTTGGTGACTAACAAAACATGAGTGTCCAATAAGGATAAATGAGAGAACATTGTTTTAGAGATTTATTATATTTTGAAACCAAACCCCATGAAAGAAGGATCGTAAAATGGACATGTGAATACCCATAAATTTATTTATATTATAAATTGAATTAAATCAGGGTCATTAAATACACCACACCAATGGTAAGAGTGGGGTACATAACATGTATCTCAAAGAAATGAAAAGCGTGATGAAATCACTTTTCCTTGTGTCTTGAATCTCTTCATACTCATACAAGATTCATGAATAAAAAATATAAGTTTATTATGAATATTTTAGAGAAGAATTTTATTTTTATAAAAAATTATATGGTTTGATTATAACCTTATATTACCCACTTGCTACTGATCTTATGTTAAGAAATCACAACAGATAATATTTGTTTTGTTTTTAACATGCTTATTAAATGTTTATATATGTGGTTCATATAATTATATCATGGCTAAATAATGAAACAATGATATAAATATCAGTTATATCCAATAAATTCCTATTATCATAAATTATATAACAAACAAATATGAAATAGAATACCCCTTTTATGGAGATGGTATGTTAAACGTACGCATAAATGTTGTTTATGTTTTTATTGTCCTATTGAAAAAAATTCTGTAAATGAAATATGTTTATATATGTTTATATATATATATATAACTATGAAATTTTCATGAATATATCATATATATAATATAATTTTACAAAACCCATCCTCAATACATTCCATGATGTGTCTGAATGAATCACATCGCTTTGAGGGGGAAATAATCTACACATCCTCAGACAAGATTATCATATTAACACCAATTGGAATGTAAATATATGTGTTTTTTAAAATGAATAAATAAGATTAAATAAATAATAAATACAATATATTAAATATATAAACATTGTTTCCTTCATAATGGCCACCATGGATGGGGGTAAAAGAAAAATGAAAAATTATTATTTAGTTAGGAAGTAATTCTCCACACACAGAGGTAATATGTTCAATATCCATGAGATGGTTTTTTGTATGATTTATTTCAAAAAATTATCCTAAAAACTGAATATTATATTTAGGATAATTTTTATATCAAACAAGACTGGATTAATGAGAATGTAGTGGGTGGATAGGGAAATTAAAGGGAAATATCTTTAATGATGACATTTCCTCTTAATCATGTAACTCCTTTTGGTTAATGCCAAAAGGCATCCTGGAGAAGCATTCATCCCAAATAGAGGATTCATAGTTAAAGGTATGATTTTTTGGAGTCTACATGGGAAGATAATGGGTAAACATAAATGGCTTGATAGGTGTGTGGAATGTGTATTGGTTGTGGTCTTTTATATGGAAATGAAAATTACTCACTGGGAATTTTTAGAAATATGTTAGGTGTGCACATGTTATTTGGTAATGTAATTCATATAAAACCAAACCAAATCATGAATGGATGTATAATGGAATAAATATTTACATAAAATGGTTTTTGTACATGATTATATGTAATATAAGACCTTTATTTTAGTGTTTAGTCAAAAATTATTAATAATTTGGGCTTAACTACTACGGTTAATTTTAATCACATTAACAAATAATTTTGAAATTGAATTGACATTGTATTATTTGAATATAATTATTTTTCATAATACAATGTGTACATTTGATCTTTCAAATTCAAACCATAGAAGAGGAAAAAATGTCTAGTGCTAACCCCATAGACATGATGAAATAATTTTGTTTAATATAGGAAAAATGTCACAAGTTTGATTTGATTTTAAAATCAATTTCAAAGTGAATTTGATTCTAATGAATTTAGATGTGTTAATAGAATTATTATTTATTAAATTTTAACTCCAAATAAATTCATAATATAATTTATAGTTAATATATTATTATACAAATACACAGTTTTTAAACAAAAGTAGTATTTAAACTATTCATCCTAATATGAAGTTTCTCAGAAAAATCCCAAATACTCCATAGAGGATAATTTAGATATTATGAATAAAAAATTGAATTAAATTTTAATAAATTCAATTTATAAATATATCTAAAAATAGTTTCATTTTTAGAATTGTTTTATTCGAGAAAATGATATTTTTAAACATGGAAGGACATTACCAAAAATCGTATCCTTCATTATCAATTAGTTATATTTATTTAATAAAATTATTACCAATGTTTGTAAATTATTTATTAGTATTCCAATAACAATGATTAATTTTTATGTTATAGTTATCTCATTTATTTAATATATTTTTATAAATATGTTTCATAAAAACACAATTTTGTTTGAAAGATGCGCCAAATTGGTATTGCGTGTAGAGCAAGCCCTGTTGGTATTGTGTGTAGAAAATGCCTATTAGATATTGAATGTGGAATGAATGTATTAATTATATATTAAATTTATATAAATATAATTATACTATCATGTGAAATGAAAAAATATCAAAAAATAAATTAAATAAAAAAATCGAAATATATCGGGGTGTTAAAATATATCCATTATGAATGGTTACTCTTGATACAATAAAATTTAGATATACCAAAATGATGAATAAGCCAATGATTTCAAGGCTCCCCAGGTGGTATAATATTATTGTGAAAATCAATTAAATTTTAAATAAATTGTTTTCACATACCAACATTCTGGACATCTCATCATCAACCCTTGATTGGGAATATCCATTGAGTGTTGTGTTGATGACCTAGTCATGAAATCATTGCACTGTTATGATCAATTGTCCAACCATAAAATCATTTTCATCATACTACAGCACAACATCCTAATATTTAACCCCTTGAAGTATACTTTTTGTATTACCTCATTGATTTTTTCTTGGATTCGTAATATTTCATCTAGTAATCTGTGTTTATCCATAGAAATCAAAGGTTGGCCTTGAACTTTTACCTCATAAAAATTACAAATAATTTATTGGAATACTAGGAATACTCCTTAATATTATACATGCTATATCATATCATTCATCTATGTGGTTTCCCATTAACACGTTAATGATAAATGGTCCATTAATAAGTGTAATAGTGACTACCATGCGGTATTTGATATTACGAATTAATACTGAGACCCATTATTTTGATTTCAAAAGAACTACCTTGTGTTAATAATTTTAGATGAGAATCTATGGCCCCACCTACATCACCATAAGGTCCATTTGTTCTCTCGTAATTATGTGATCAAATACATCCTCAATTAAACAATTTTTAGTGGATGTGTTCATGGTGTGTAGTCACATTACAACAATTTGAAATTATTTTCATTCAATTGAATGCGATAAATGTCTTATTTTAGTAGGGTTTCTTTCTGAACATCCAATTATAGAAACAACACTGTAAAATACTAAATTTCCATATTTAGAAATATTTTATATTCAATGATCCCCCATATATGTGAAATTTATTTTTATGGTGTATCATGAATCCAAAATTGTTAACACAATAGAAACGCCAATCTCAATTAATTTCTTTTGGGAGTCATTCTTATAAATACAGTAAAGGTTATTCTATATTATTCATTTCATTTTTATAAATTATTCACCATAATGAAGAATATTATCAGGAACTCATTTCAAGATTGGAAGTAGAACTAAAATACTAGAATAACATTTTAATATCAAAGGGGAATCCTATTTTGTAGTAAAATATATGAATAGTGGTTATTCCACAAGAAAATAATAGTTTATATCCTGTATTGAGTATATTTGAGGTGTAAAAGTATAATTCCCCCTCAGAACAGATGTTAAATCACATCATTGGATAATTGGATGACCAGGAAGATGCCTTAGAATAAAATGGGAACCTTCTTTGTACACACAAATAGGGATGAAACCTTCGTCATCATTGTGTACCAAATTATGGTGTTGTTATTTGTTGGTAGTAAAATGGAAGTGATCAATTAGGTGAACTCAATTATTATACCTTATAGTCACATAATTTGTTTAATGACCCTCATATAATAATACCACAAAACAGTTTTTCCCATTTGTAAGGTTCCTTAAAATTGAAAAAATAATAATGGGAAGTCAACATCACACTTTATAAAATTCTGACTCACAAAATGATCCTCTATAAACTAGAATTAATCATGGTAATACTCATGTGCAGAGATTGATAAGTTAATTTTGTAATTATGTGATAATTTCATAATGGTTCTTTTTATGGGTTCTAATTTTAATGTAGTTTTCTCTTGAAATCCAAAGGCTTTTATAATTATGGACTTTAATGAAGCATGATTGGACAGAATTTTTTAATAAAACTCTTCCCCTATGAAGTTCTTTCCAACATCACCCCTAAACTACTAGATTTGTTTTACACTAACAAATACTCATAGCCATTTTTCAAAGAGGGATGGTGCATGGGGGTACATATATTCCTTTTATAGATAATAAGTTCCAATAAATACTTACATCAGAAAATTTCTATTCCAAATGGGACAAAGAAAGACCCCTCAATGAATTCAGGACTGACAGAAACACCAATTTTATGAAGTTAAATACCATCACTATATTTTGTACCCCTTACTTAATACTAATAGTAAAATATACCTATATATTTTCTTTTAAATTTAAATTTTTATTCCCTGAGTATAACATTATGTAAAACCATTTATCTCACTATCATGTTGTACCAAATACAAAAATAGAGGATTATATCAAGTCCCAAGAAAACATATGTCAGAAAAGGGTGGAAAATTATATGAAATCATGCCTGGATAAAAAACTGTTTAATGTGTGTACTTACCACACAATAACTTGTAATGCCACACAACCAACCCATTGTTTAGTTTTATAATGGATAGAAGTAGTCCTTCCAATATATGTCTAATTTCCTACACATTATATTTCCATTTATAGTAATATATTTATATATGAGAAATAAAAAAATTTACAAAATCATTTGAAGAATCAATATGATAAAATATTGCATATGTTTGTTCATTAATAGCTCTATAAAATTTTTATATCATGATATTTTAACAAGAATGTTCATCTCTTATCATCTCAAGAGGGAGACTTTTTCCTGGTTCTCAAAACCCTAATCATACTAGACATGATACCTCCAATGCAAGATCATAAGATAGGAAGGCACTGTATCACACAAAATGTTTTTTATATTTGGCATTACTCATTATCCATAATTGATGGGAATGCATCACACCAACACTAATGTACAATTTCATAATGATTACATTTCATATTTTCCATCATGTGAATAAATTCATTGGGGTAATAATTTTAACTATAACATAATACAATTTCCTCAAAACATTATGTTAAAATGTGGCCATAACTAATATGTATAAAATAGGATACATAATGTAAAAAATGTCATATGATTCAATATCTTCCCCAGAGAAGATTCTAATCTTTCTGGTGGTGGTTACCTACATCTCTATTTTATTTAACTATGTATGGTTTGATTCATGATACTGTAGGATATATAGTGATTCTTGGATATCAAGTCCTAGTCCCAACATCTAGATTAATAGAAACAAAAAATTCCCCCATCAATACAGTTTTGTCCTTCAGGGCGAATATTTGGTTTAATAATTAGGATTCATTGATTGTGAACACTGTTGTATATGTAGTAATTGATGGAACTCATATATAGGGCCCAAAATAAACATCATAAAAAATGTGTTTCCATTCTATATCATTGGATCTTGATCCATTCAATATATTACCACATGTGTTATGCGATTCACAAACACATGATTGAGAAAAATGATCACATCCTTACATATTATTTATATCCTTCCAATGAAATTTCCACCAATTATTTGTTAACTCTTTTCTAAATATTCTTTTCATTCTCAAGAATCTTAATTTAACAAATCACAATACATGCTATTGGAAATTAATATATCTATAATATTTCCATATCAATCTATGGTAATGGTATACATATATTATTGGAAACTATATTTTTAAATATATATACAATGTTCCATTTGGCTCTATATTATTTATACCCAAATGTGGCATGTTAACTAGAGAAAAATTCATTCTTCTGATAAGATCATTTTATATCTATGTTATCTGAAAATATAAAATTATCAAATTATATTAAAACAATGTCCATGGGGATTCCTTTGATACTTGTCCCTTATCATTTTCTCTGATCAAAGAGGTTTCAAATCATGTTGTAAAACCTTTAACCTTCATGATCAAGGAATGTCATATCACAAGTAGACAAATCGCCATAAAATTTATATAAAAGTAATTCCCACAGGAAACAACCCATTTTTGGTGTTTTTTGTGTCATTGTAATATCTCCCAAACTTATCTTATTTATCACATCAAGCATAAACCGAGACATTTAAGATAATTTATGAAATTATTCTAGTTTTTATTGTTCATTCATGCCACAACTTAAGTTTATTATCAATTCTTATCACACTCCCATTAATAGAAAGTATTCAAAATGATGGAAGACAATAAAAGGAACAGTATTGGTAAAATTTACAAGACATTAATGTCTAGATATCCTTATTTCAAAGAACTATGAAAATAAACTAATTTTATATATCATTAATATCTTCTAATCATGAATTTGGGGATCTCTATTCACTTTAAAGTATTTTCCATTCTTAATATCTATTGACTACATCACCAACAAGTTTGGGTCAATGATATACTACACTAAATTGCCACAATCATTTTTTATAGTCAAACAAAAGTAATCATCATGAAAAAAACCTCATCATATGATGTAAATCCTTATAGTTTACATCGCTATAATATGATATACAATAATGTGATCTATCGATCCTGACTAGAAAAGACCAGTATTCTTGGTGTCAAACTCCTACCACACTACCAAATAGCTTTAAAACAACATATAACAGGATTCTCACTCTGATGAGATACCTAGTGATTCATGGATTTATCATCCTAGTCCCATCCATAAAAAATTGATTTCCCCAATCTATCATGTATGATATAGATCATAATGGGACACTCCAACATGTGTTTTCCATTGACTCATTATCGTGTATCTAAAAAAGTCAATTGTACCATGCATTGGAACTTGATCAATATAAGGGGATTATATCAATTATATTTTTTTTTATTCGCAATCTAATGAGATATGTAGTGATGACTATATATTATATTCTCATCCTTCCGTTATATTATAATATTTTCCTCTCCCAATTTAAATAATATGATGGGTGTGAGGATCATTTTACTCCATAACAAATTATATTATTATTTTAATTTATATGAGTTCTATAGGGACACCTAGATCCTTTTTTCTTAGAAAAACCAAAAAAATTTAAAAAGGTTTGTCCAAATTCACATAGATAAATTTTTAATCTTTTTAGGAAATTTCAACATGGATTCCCTCGATTAAAAATCCATTATTTTACTACAAATTCCTCCTTACATATATATGTGCTATATCTATTCAATCTATTTTCTATCATGTGATGGATAATTATGATCAAATATCCTCCCCCTAATATTTATTATATAATTATTCTCCTTCATAATCCCCAATTTTGTTACCTAGAAAATTAAGATACCCATAGGCTTCCCCTAACTATTAGAGATACTGTTTTTAAACTATGAATGGAGCCTCTATTTTGAATATGAATTCTACAATATTTTTGAACCATACTAATGAGTTTACCTAATGTGGCATGTCAACTATAGACAACTACATTCTTAAGAGAATAGCCTATTATTTCTTTACACACTAACATAATAATAATTTATGTTTTATATTGTTCATGATATGCGATTATTCCTTGTTTAGATTTCCTAAGTCATTTCCTTCAATATGATGACCCTTCAATTTTGAATATTATAGTAACCTCCTTATATACATGGTGTGATGGACTATACCAACGCTTCAAGCCCTTCATGGATACTTATTCTCTTAACTAATTGTAAATGTTTTTCAACAACATTTCTCACCTAAATTACATCATCTTAGAAGACAATAAACTCTCAATGGAATGATGGATAATACCCATCATGAAGAAAAAAAATTCAGAAGCTGGGGAAAACTCTAAGTCTTGGATTTATATATATATAATTTGAGTAATCTTGGAAAAAGAAAACAATTTATTTTCAAAATTTATAAAAATATTATGATCAAAAACAAAAAAATGGATACCTAATAAAAATCCATGTATTTACCTTAAGACCTCCTTGGATCAAACTTATTATGATGATACATAAGTGGGATAATTGAAAAAAATATGGGGTCCATCATTTGAATCCACAAACACTAAAATTATTCTCTCTAAGCCCCATGTAAAATGATAAATATAAATCTACAATCCAATGATTGGAAATGTGAATAACCTTATGTATGATTTCTGAATCTACAAACGTCCATTACTGTTACCTTAATATCATATTATTTTATTTCTAAATTAACCAAATTTTACTTAGGAAATTTGTTTGAAATGAAAATTTCATGATGAAATCATTTAAAAAAAATCATTATATTATCCTCACTTAAAAACCCCCGTCGATTTCTAGTAGAAATGTGTCCTCATTCTATAAACAAAATCATATATTATTTCAATGTTCTCAAATTATTATCCACACTTAGGTATGGGGATTCCCCTAAATTATTTTACAACTCAGTGGGTTGGCGGTGGGAAGCTCCCTATAGGTATAGTTTGTGGATTTCTCCAAATACTGATAAAATATTGTTAATGCCTTAAACAATATAAGGCCATATTTTCTATTTTTAGCTTCAATAAGAATCTTAATATGTTGTATATAATACATCATGTAGTTATGCTTTTATTACATGCTTTGATTTGATGGTTATAGAGCCCAAATGAACTTATTGATCAAAATTTTTTGTCATGTAATGTTAGGAAATTTTAATAAGGACTTATAGTATGTGAACAAGTCACTCAAATTCATTATTTCCAAATATAATACATGTAATAGATACATGACTCACTATTATGATCACTACCTCACATAATTCCTTGGTAATGATTGTGAGGAACACCAACATTACCACTATTTTGAATGATCAACCTGTAGTACTAATTGGTGTGGATAATGATGTGTGGCCAAAATAGTGCATGATCGACCTATTAAGAAAAATTATAAAATTGCCTACATGAACAATATACTAGATTCAAGACTCATGTAGTCTAATTGAAAAATTGACCTATGTAACCAACTTACATGCACATCCTCATTCCTTCGGGGTCCCGATTTGTCCAATAAATAGGACCATTGTTCTCTACATTGGGTACTCCTGGAACTCTATAAGAAGATCAATGTTATTCATTCCCTAGGACCCTTCCCATTACCATTAAACCCTATGGTATAGAAAAATCTTTTACAAAATAAGTGGGAAATATAATGAGTTATAGGATTTAATATCATCAATGTTTTAAAACACCAAGGACTTACCTGAGTTACTATTTTCCATATAAAAAAAACTATGGAAAGGGGAAAATACGTTGATCAAAACATGAGTGACAATATTTAAATATCACCTAAGGATACCCTTGGATATTAGAGAATGATCTCACCCATGTTTGGTTTAGATGTGGGTTCTTCACATAATATGTCAAACCAAAATTTAAAATGTATAAAATGAGAGACGTACCTTTGAGATCTCCCATGTTACATCTAAGTGGAGAAATATTCCTTTATTCAAAAATAGTACAAGGGTTAATTTCATTCCAAATCACCCATATATCACACAAGATATATCAAACATATATCACCCAGGATCACCTATGTAAATAATACTATGGGTCCTCTCATACCACCAATGATATGGAACAAATTTCCTTCGTACACTCAACCGAAGGAGACCTAGTCAAAACCACCTCCAACAAATTAATATTTTCACAATAAAATTACAAGATACACCAAAATTTACCACATCATATTTTATATCCTCTTGATTAATTATTTATCCAACTTAAGTATACTAATATTTAAGGCCACACTACTATTAACAATTATCAATCCCCTTAGTATTGAGGAAGAAAACATTAGAGGTAGTGCTATGGAAAATTATTTTTTATATATTAAATTAATAACTTCTCTTTTACCTTCAATTAGGTAAATTTTTGTGTCCTTCTCTACGAATCTGTGATAGCAGGAATGAGTTAAGCTACTATTGTAATCCCTTATCCTTTCTTGCATAATATCTCACACTTTACAAACCCCAACTCCTATACACTAGTGGATGATGGAGATTATGAAAATTTCTAGATCTTCCAACTAATCTTGATTCTAACATGGAGCCTAACTCATGTGGGTTTGGTGGTAAATAGAGATTATATCACATGAACATTCAAATATTCTAAATGGGCCTCTTTGTAGGTGTAATCAACAATATTTTCAATATATGAGGTATTTTATTCTTGTACTAAAAATATAAGTATTAAGATACAATTAATTTCATAACTAACACATTAAATCGAATAATATCCATATTTTTCCATATCCCCATTAAGATCATCACCCTTCCTACAATGATATATCCCATCAAAATTCTTTCTACATTACCCTGATTACACCAAATTCCAACTGAATTTCATCATATCAACTATATTACAAATGAGAATAAATATAATGGTATCCTCATGTGTATGTATCCAAACATCATTTTGATTAAAATGATCCTCCAACATATCATTTATATGTTACATTAATCAACATACCTAGGTCTTTGTAACACAGCCCTAAAAAGTATGACGTTTCATGTAATGTCGCACCGAACTATGTGGGTTCTAATTCCTTTCAAACATAAATGTTTAAACCCATTAATATTGGATTGATCCTAAAATAAAATATCTAACCACATACCTAGAACAAAATTAATTCTTGACAACCAAATTATGTGTTTTCAAATCCAAATAAATTAAAATAATGAATTTAAATGTAAATAACAAGATATTATGGAGAACATATGATGCAAACAGATGGTTACTCCCACATGTAAATTTAATTTTTTTCCGACGCAATGATAAATAGTCATAATTAAAAGGATATATAAATTCACAAATATTAGTTATATCTATAAGAAATACATGTATTTGGATAAAATTCCACTCAACGTGGTGTGATGAGATGGACCTCTTATCCTCTCTACGAATTTCAGTCCCAAAGAATCATTAGAAAAAATGGCTAGTGATTTCATACCATTCAAAAAACGTACACATCAGGGATACATGAACAATTTAGTGAATTATATTCTACAAAAAAAACTATTAGAAACATAGCCCTGAAAGCATACATGATACAATCATTGATATTGTATAACACACAACCCATGGTTTACGTTTTCATTTCTCGAATAATGAAAAATAATTAATTTATATAATAATATTATATTTCTAAATCATATTTATATTATAGAAATAATTTTTATTATAAACATTACCATAATTAAATTCTATAATGATATGTTAATAGAAACATATGATATAATAATTCAAGGAGTCTGTAATATGTACAAACACATTAATGATGCAACTGTTTTTATTAGTGGATGGAGAAAAATAAATAATGGTTTCTCTAATAATATAACAGAATGTCATTATAATAATTATATTTTTGTCATCAAATTTTTGTGGATATGTTATTATAGAAAATAAAATGTTAATATTTAAATATTATTGAAGTAATACTTATATTGAAATATTTATTTTTCACATAGATTTCAACTAATATATATATTACAGATTCTAGAGAATATTTACCATATATAATTACCCATTAGTTTATCATCCCATAATATTATTATTTATAATAGGGGTTTCACCATCTTAAATTATAGTGTTGATTTTTGTTTAAGATTTTTATAAATATTGTTAAAAATATTTAAAAATAATGTGGACACAATCACACTGTATAATATTTTTCCAAAAAATAGTTCTTTATGATTACACCCATATTTCATTTGAGACCCTTCATATTCTTTAAATATGACTCACTAATGAAATATTTGTTTGATTTCTATAGTTTATACTCATATATAGATCCTATGATTTTTTTTTGAAAAATTGGGATGATAAAAACTTTACTCATTAAGGAAAAAAATATAATGTAATCCCATTAGTTCAAGGAAAATTATAAAAACTAATGAGAACATTTAATATTTTTAAAATCAGTCAACATGAATATAAATAACACATTTACAAAAGTAAAAACCGAATTTTATCAATATAATCTAATAAAAAACATTATACTTCATAAGAAAACCAATAGAGGCATCCTAGGTCATGTGGGAACTCGAGAAATCAGTTCATTAAAAAATAAACCACTCACCATTTGAAGTTCATAACATTTTATGACCTCATTGAATGATTATATATCATTAAAAAATGGTTATAAAAATAAATATGTATCTTAGAAAATTGTATTCATAACCCGTGTTTTGTCATATTTAACTCATGATAGAATTACCAAATCCATTTTAATTATTTTAATGTAACCTACCAGGTTATCTATATTATTTTTTAACTTCAAAAACTACTAATCACATTAAGAATTATTGATATATATTGTACTCACCAATAACAATGATAAATTTCATGACCCCTCTCCATGTTCTATAATTTTCACTTAAATGATATTTAACAAAAAAATTAATTTCACACTTTTTAATCATAATACCATGGATAAACTCATTTGAACTAATTATAAAAATATATTCAGTTATCTCACAATGATTAGAAAAGGTATTTCTTTCAACTAAAAAACATTTAGAAAATATAAATTCTCAAATTATTATAATGATATTTTTTATTGAAAATAACCATAGGATATTTTAATGGAATTTTTTACTAGATAGTAGCTAAAATAGTTTTATTTTTCATAATCCATATAAGTTATAAAAGCCATTTTTTTGTTTTTTTAAAATATCTTAATTAAAAAAAACAAAAAAAATTGACAAGATTCATATTTTTAGAAATTTGAAATAAAATTAAACATAATGAAAAATGCCATAAAAATATTTCATTCATAAATCATAACGTACATCCAAAATTTAAAAGAACAAAGATATTGATGAGATAGGGATAAAATAATTTAAAACCACATTTTAAAAACAATATTACATTAATTACGTCTATTTTTACTAGTTTTCTATGTCTAGAATAATAAAAATATATTGTTTTTTAATTTCTGAATGACCATTTTATGTTTATTTTTATTATTATTATTCTTTTTATTTCATTTCTAACCCTATTTTATTTTATTTATAAAATTTATATGTTCACGTTAAACATATTAGGGTCATACAGTTTATAACCATAATCCTCATTGGCGAAATGAAAATTGTTTAAGTGGTTATCATTCAATAATCATTATAATAGTTTATATTATATTTCCAATAATTATAAAATAAATTCCATTTTAAAACCAACAATGTTAGGAGCTCATAAAAAATGGACCATGTTGTTTCATGAAGAATTTTATTTGTATGTAATTTTATTTATTCATCTAACAGGTGGAAAAAAAATATTTAGTAAAATATAAAATTTATAAAATAATAAATATGTCATAAATTTCATAATTAATCCTCTTTTCCATACAATTAAATATACTTATTAGGTGAAAATGAGAAATGACTCACATTATTTCGTAGAGGTGGAAATCCACATGTATGCATCTGCAAAATTATCATATTCCAATAGAAATATATGGTAATAAAGTAAGGAAAATATAAAACATAAAAAAAATAATTATATCATAAAAATCAGATATGTTCATTGTTCCATAATATGATATTTCCATATGAACTTGTGATGAAAAATGAAATGCCCCGCTTCATGGACGTGGTAGTTGACACAAACACACTAGTGATATTTTAATTTTATATAAGATAAAAAAGAAGATAAAAAAACTTTTTACGATAATCATAATAAAATTTCATTACATTTTATATACATTTGTTGTAATTTTATTATATTATAATATGATTAGAAGGAGGTAAAAAAAAGAATAAATAAAATTGAAATTTCTCAGTTATGTCTAATACATTCTCCTATGATATCTCTCATTTTACTACAACATATGCCTTCTGGGATTGGTCTTCTGATAAGATTACCACCTCTAGGAAATAGTTTGTGATGTCGATTTGAATTATGGATAGGTGATAGACAACATAGAGTCCTCAAAAGATATATACAAGTGAGGAGAGTAGGTGAACACTTATATTTATGGGCAGTTGATCACCTTTACTTTTTCAATAATTTTGAATATTAATAAGTATTAATATTGGGGATGAAGAATCCAAAATGAATTAATTTAAATTTTATGGATATATGTGACAAAATATTAAAAATAAATAATAATTACAATAATATTATGTATCCATGTTATATATTGTATAACTTGGTTAACTATATCTACCCATTACCATTGGGATAGATTTTTACCAAGGATAATATCCAGAATGAAAAATGTGAAATTAAATGGAATATTAAATTTTGAACCCCCTAATCCCAATTTGGGATTAATTGTTTCAATATTTTATTTTTTTATATGGGTTATGTTATTTTTTTGCATAAGATGTAATTAATATGTTTTCTTAGAGAATTTTATTATTAACAATAAAAATGAATTTACACAAAAATAAAATAAAATATTATGTTTATTGATGCGTATATATTTATATTATTCTCAATAAAATATTTATTTTATTAATATTATATAATATGAAAAATATAATGGGATATTTAATTTAACATATGAAATTATTGAAATCATTATATTGAAAAATTATCATTTTCAACTATTCGCTCATAAATTAATATTTTCAAAAAAAAATCATCATAATCTATAATTGATATAATTATTTTTAAAATTATTTCCTTCTTATCAAAAAAAAAATTCTAAATATAATTATTTTTGAAAAAAATAAACCATTTAGTTTGTGAAAAATAATTTCAAAAAATTAATCTATTCCACAATAAATATGAGTATTTTAAAAAATTATTTACATTTAAAAGATTAATATAAAATCAGATAATGAATACACATAAATAATAATATTTTTTCATATCTATGATTAATTACGTTGTTGATCACCCCTATAAAATTATGCCCTAAAAAATTTTCCCATTACATAAAAAACTAAATATGTTTTCCCCCTTATAATTTTCCATTTCACATGTTACATAATTATTCATATAATACATACATAAAACTATTACATGGTGAATCACCTTATTTCTTAGTACCTTCCCTATAAAATAAAAAAAAATTCAAAAATTTCATCTTATGAGAGATTCACATATAGTTATACCACTTTACGGTTAAAAACAAGAGATGCATCAGGTATATACATTTTTTTCAATCAAATAATAATGTCATCATGTAAATAAGTTAAAAATAGCAATAAAGATATTTTATGAACAACTAATCCTAGATATTCTATAATTTAATAAGAACTAAAAAGAGTAGACTTTAAATTCAATTTTATCCAAAAATATATATCACCTTTTCATATATATATGTTAAGAAAAACAAGATCCCAAACCTATAATAAGATATATTTATTCATTTAGGAAATATACCCTTGTACATGATTTATGACTTCCTCATGATCTAATGAATGAAAATACATTAAAAACTTTTGGAATCTATGTGTTAGGTGAGGACCACACCATGGAGCTGATAGGGGTTGAGTAGACAGGTGAGCCAAAAATAGTTAGAGGTATGCTACAGATGTAGTCATGATTGTTTATTTTTTATTGGTAATGTTCAATAAAGGCATGAATATTTTGAGTGAACATGGTGCACAAGATATATATTGACTTAGAAGAGAATTCTTAGTAGGATGGAAACATATTTAGTGAATTATTATATATATGTGGTGCTTACCATCATGAGTATCATTCAACTAATGTTTTGTGTTTGTTATGCATCGAGTCATTAGAGGGGTGCATGATACAAGAGGTTCCTTGGGAATAATGTCAACGATGATGTGTTTTGTGATTGAGTTCCAAGGAACCAGGTTGTTTGAGCATTTATGGGATGCATGTCCTCATTGTTCTATGGGTTCCATGGGATCGAGGCAGCCATTGATGTATTGTAGGATGTGATTAGGAGTTATGAGTGACACAAAAGATCATAATGTTGGGAAGGATGGTGATACATCATAGCTGGATAATGGGTCTCAGAATAGTTATTTGGGACTTGAATTATTTAATTTTTTGGTTAGGATGTACCTGGTTAGGAAATTCCTAATGTGGGGAGCCCCATAGGGAATATTGGCCAATTCCCTTGAGTCTGAGGTAGTCCAGGTTGCATTGAACCAAATTGGTATGTTAGGTACTATCTTCATGTTTTTTTAGATAATATGGACGTGTTATGGTAAGGTGGGGAGATTATAACGACCATAGTTCTTGGAACAGGTCAAAATACCCACCCGGTTTATTATTTTTTAAAGTAGTGGTGATGATACTTTTTGATCCATTTTTGAAAACTCAATTATGATATATATTTTGGCCTTAAATGATATCTTTGTCTTATTTTGGAGTCAAGAAAGTGCCTCCACTGTTTTGAGGGGGAGGGTTGGAGGCCCGAAGGCCTAGTTTTTGGGAAGTAGGTGTTGGTTCATGTTTTGAGAGAAATCGTGCGAGTGGTGGCACACCACTGTGCAGACTCATCTACAATTATTTATAGGGCTGGACATAGTTTACACATATTATGGAAAACCAATCAAGGTGGTCATGTAGATGTGTTGCTTTAGGAAGTGGTTCATGCACGGTTGTTCTAAGGATTCAAAAACTGTACCGGTAAACCATGTGTCCATTGCTGTGTAATTTTTTAAAAATATTTATTAAATTTTATTTCGTATTTATTTTTATTTTTCTTTCATCCTATCTATTTTCTTCACCCACGTAACGTGAAAAAATAGGATGAATCCTCTTCCTTATTTTTACTACTAGTTTTAATCTATCTTCCTCCTTGGTGATTCATTATTTTATCTGTTATTGGCTATTAAACAACTTCATTATTGCTCACCCCACACACCCTTATTCTTTATTTATCATTCCCCTTATATATATCTCTTTCCGTCCAATGCAATTTTTTGGTTAGACATGGAAACTCAGATTAACGTCAATAATCATGAAATTTGAATTAAATATCAAATGTAACTAATATATCATATTTAATTTTCACTTGAACCTGTGGGAATAAATGAGAATGACCTATAAGTATTATTATTAAACAAGTCCATTAAATAGACCACTTATAAATGGGATATTTTTTATGAGGTTTCATCAATTCTATTAAATTTAATTGTTTTATTTAACATAGCATGTTTAAATTGATATTTCCTGATTAAGAAAGTAAGAGGCATTCAAAACCTCCTTGATAATTTGTTATTGATTGTAGCATTTGAAATTCAATCTGTTTAAACTACAATATTTATTAATGTGTATTAATGTGATATATGTGTGTGTGTTTGTGTGTGATGTCTGAGAGTACATATTTTGAGACACATGAGGTTGTGATGGGAGTGAACCGAGGTTGGGACAACAAAACCATCATGATTGACAGATGCTGATCATAGGTTATGGTTGGCCCAAATATTCTTAATTGTTTTTTACCAGAAGAGTGGGCATCATGGATGTCAGATTGAGTTGACAAGGACATCAGGTTGGGCAAGGCCCATGAAGCATGGATGGATAGACCATCAGATTTGGGAGACATGGGAAAAGGGTAACAATGAACCATATATATTGTGACATTGGTTCATAATTTGGTTATTTCCTCTCTTATGTGGTGGCCAAAGTGGTTATTGAATCATGTTCACATATATTGACTCAGTGATGTGGTGGTTTTGGCTAATTTCGTGGGTAGTGGCCCCCAATAGTTATGGCTTATGTATTTTTGGTTTACTGGTGCTTTCCATAGAAAGCCACATGGAAGGTGAGGTGCCTTATCTTAAGAGATATGAGGCTATCAGGTTGGGGGATGATGCTCTTTGTGGATGGGGACATGGGTCTAGATATTTTTTTGATGACATACATCATTGATCCTATAATTTGTTTCCATGGTCCGATGTGAGCTTTCATGCAGGGGTCCGTGAGACCAAGTTACTATTTTTTGGGAATGCCTTTAGGACATCGGTACATTGAGAAACAAGGTGTTAGGAGAAACCAGGTATTAGGATTTGGGATTGAGGTGGAACATTAGGGTTCATCAGAGCATTGTGAAGATAGAGTTACCTGAGGACATGGGCCAAGGAAACTCTTCGCATATGAGATTCAGGTGTTGACTGAGGTAGTTGACACTCCATGGTGGCTGGTGAGAACTAGTGGAGGTTTTGTTTATTTATTTCATCATATTGTTTACGTTTTATAGAGATGAATATATTCTTAAAAACATATACTAGGTATCCACCACTGGGTATTATCTTACTGAGATTATTCTCCCACACATCATAGGCCTTTCGGGATGCATGCAAACTTTATGGTTTGATATACATGTATAGGATCAACCTTAGTAGGTGGACTGTAGTATTTATTTCCATATATATTGGCATGGACCTTGAGGTCATTCATAGAAGGTGTTTTTTTAGCTTTATTTTAAATTTTTCATGTTTATTATATATAACTATTGCGATCTTCCATAGGGAGCCCCTTAAATATAGTATTTCACAACATGATATGGAATGAATTATTTTTGTTTTCTTTTTGGAGTTGATATAAGTGATTTTCTAGATTGATTTTATTTTTATATTACAATGATGTTGTTAACATATTGCTTATGTGGTTTATAGATTTTTAATGTTCTTACACTTTGCTGGCCTGGTTCAAGTCTGTTGAGTCATTTATTTCTGATTCAACTTACATAATTATAATCATACAAGTACAGTATCTATTTATATAGGGTATATCCTCCTCACTATAACTGTTTACATCCAAATTCCTAATAGGCACCCTTTAGTATTTGGGGTTGTTCACCTAATGTCAGTGGTCCCCAACCCATTAGAACTATTGAGGTGGCTGTTTGAATCTGGGATGCAAAAGAAACAATAATGAAGACTCATGTCTTCATGAAATATAGATATTGTACTAAAAATTGATATGATGGGCCATTAATGGGGCTTACTATTTTAATTGGGGGACTATTAATAAATGACTATATTAAATGGATATTTCGACATGAAACTAATCAATAATGTTTTTATAGATATCATCATCATCATCTACTTAAACATTATCACCAGCCCTTGAAATGTATAATCTTATTGTATGTTTCTCATAAGACTGCCTAAGCTAACATAATGACTCAAAGATAGTGATGATATAGGAAATGTTTGAAATGAAAATTATTTTGTGTTATAAACACTTCTTCACTTATAAATAATTGTTATATATAATAAAAAAATTATTCTAGATTGTTATGTAAGCATAGAGTAATTCATTTAATGGATTTAATTGTATTTGAACCAAACTATAAATGATATTGTTTTCTCTACTCATAAACTCCATATGATTTGGAACATCAATATCTTTAGTGACATATTCCAATATAATTGAGTACATATAATGATATTCAATATGATTGATTATACAATATAAAAATATAAGTCTAAATATTTCTTTAATGGTATATTGGTTATAGATGTCAATTAAATTTAACTAAAAATTATATGATATAAACATTATGATTTATGAATTTTTTTAAAAACTAAATAAGGCTAGAATTCATCAAAAAATTTGAACATGAGTGTTTCTTTTATGTAATTGATAAATGATGACTATATATTGATTACTCAGATTTGTAAATCATGGATTATTATTCCATAGGATGTGTATGGTCTAATATTGTTCTCTTTTGAAGAGTATAAAATTTGGTATTGTATTATATAATATCATGTCTTTTTTAATTCATAATGTATATAATTTTTTTTGATTCTATAAAATACATTAACGAGAGACAAAAATTGATTATTCTTGTCAGGGAACTTTTCTTTTTGTCATCAATTATACTATTCTGACAATATGAATGAATTTATGAAAAATTTACATGATATTTTCTATGTGTTCAGAATTTATGAAATGGGAACATGATGTCATGATTTTGGAACTATACAGATATTAAAGTTGGTATAAGATAAAATTAAAATATGAAATATTATATGGAAATTTCAAAAATTGATTCTTAAGAAGGAAATATTGGTAATTGAAACCTATTATTTTTAAAAAGGAACAATGAAAATTCAATATGATATTATTATTCATGATATACCGTATAGGTTTTATGAAACTTCATGGAGTGCATATTTCATGTATTCATGTTAATGAAATTTATTCAATGATCTCGAGTGAAATGTAATATTAAATTACTATTTTAAAAAGTGTTGTAAATATATCAAAGTTCAAAAAAAGAAGGATTTTTTTGAGCTTGTAGTATACCTATATAATGAAAAAATTTCATACATTTTAATATAAAAGATAATTTCTAGATAAAATATATCTTAGTTAAATATTTTTATCTTCATCTCATTTTTCGTATGTGATAACATAAGATGTTCAATATTTTTTTTTCATTTAAACGTACTTGATTATTAAATGAGTTCACATGGATTATGATTCATCAATACATATAACTGATTTTAAGGAGAAGATTTAAAAACAAATTATCAATACATTTGGTAAAAATATATATATATGCAATATTTCCACCCATCCTCAGTTTATTTTAATAATATCCTCCATTCAAATAAAAATGTTACATACCAATACAATACAAAAAATTGAATTAAAAAGTTCTATAGTTATTATTTATTCATACTAAAAGAAAATAAATGTTTTTACCTTACACAAAAAATTTTGTGTTTCTTAAAAATATATTATAAAATATATATTTTTATGCGAAAATTGGGTATATTAATATGTATTATATAAATTTAAATTAATTAATAAAGGATAAAAACAATATTATATTTAATTATTTTTACATTATATAATTAAATGTTTATAAACTATTACGTTAAAGAGAAGTTTAATGTGTTACATTCAGTTACCAATTTCAATGTTGACATCATTATTATGATTGTTTAATTAAATTTGTTTTCCATAAAAATCCAAAAAATGTTTAATATATTTAATAATAAAGAAAATTTTAAAGATTTATGTTATTTTATCTATAATATTGAGAGGACAAACTTTGTGAAATGTTTTTCCGGTATGAAAACATCAATTGAAAGTGATAGAATTATTGATTTTTTAATGGAGGTAATTATAAATGTAAGTATATATATACATTCTCTTTATTAAAGTGGCTTTTAAATGATCCTATGAGAGTTTAAAAGGATAGGTAAACAATAATAAGTAATTTCATTTTCTCATATAATAATACTGATGGAATAGGGTAATAAAGTAGACGGTGACCAATATAGAAATTGTTCTATGTAGACAACATTAGTTTCCATCATAAAATTTTATTTTTGGATGGTACGAAGTATGAATATGTTAAATAAGAGGAATTTTTTTGAATATAATTCCAAATTGTAACCATTATTTAAACCATATTACGTCATATACATTTAACACTAAATATTATAGTGAATAGTTCTATCATATGGTCACATAGTTATGTTAATTATTCATAGGTTGATGTGATATTGGTTAAATACGATTTCATTATTAAAAAACAATAAGATAACACAAACCTATTGTAGACCTAAAATTTTATCATATATAATATGAAAACACCATGATTATGAACGTTTTTTTGGAATACTAAAAATATATTAAGAATATTAAAATTTATCATATTAGTATTATTAAAGTGTTTATATATATTAAAATGTACCATACTAAAATAACCCACCATTTTATTATTCTTTCAGGTGGTAACATAAAAGTTTATATATATACACTTCATGGTGTACAGTGTAAATTGAACTCTATAGCGATGACATTGAGTTATCCTTAACCAATATTCATTATAAAGTATTATTTTCTATGATAATTTATTATTGTTAGTGTGAATAAGATTCATGTATAGAGATGTAGAATATTACCAAGGGGAACAATATAATTTGTGATATTAATTTTGTGTGTTGGATGACCAACTTGGCATACCACATAGAATTCCATAATGATTTATTTGGTATTAAAGGGTTAAAAAGTTCATATGTGAGTCCCCACTACCTGAGGATGGAGAGATAACATGAATGAGAGCCATTATATATTGATTCAATAATTACAAAAGTCAACATATTTTCAAATTTAATTAGTGGTAGTTAGGTATGCAGTTGATCATGTAACCGAGAATATTGAATAGAGATTCATCCAACAAATTGATGATTACAAGATTAGGTTTCTTTATTATGGTTGATTGTCATATGTATTTTCAAAAATAGACATTCTATATGAATTTCAAAAATAGATATTTGATATTATTATCCATAAGGATAAATGAACTGGGTTTTATTCATCGATTGGAACTGTTCACAGATAGAGAATATAGAATTTATGAGTTTGACATATTGGATTGACTTGCATTGTGTCCACAATGACATGTTCTGATAGTTAAAGGGAGAATATGAGAATGCATATTTCCATATTATTCAGACTAGTGGACATTGATAAGAAAATTCAATGCTTTCATGGATAAAATTTCATATGTATATATATCTATATTTAATACCACATATTCTTTTATAGGGGTATATATTTTGAGAAAATTAAAAATATAGAGACATATTGTTTTATGTTGGTTCGTCATCTATGGTTGAATGAATGTTAATTGAGATTTCCACTGAGTGTTATAATAAAATTATTCTAGATTCAATTCAATTGTTTTTTGGATGCGTGGTCACAAATTATTTCATATGATGTGATACAAGGCGATGATAAATTATGAATTTATCCAAATGTTTGGATGATATATAAATGTTTTTTTTGAAATAATTTCAAATTTTTTAATAGTGTAAAATAATTTGTTAAATTTCAATATATCTATTAGGATTCAGTGAATGTGTGTGGTTGATGTAGATATAACATAAACTGAATAATATGTACAAGTTATATCATGATGCATGGTTGAAATAAAATTTTATTGATTTCAATAAATTTATTAAAAAATACAAGTGAATATTTATTGTGTTAAAATAATATTTATTCAAACTCACCTAATGATAATATTTAATGGAAATATTATATAAAATTTAATATATAGTTGTTACACATGAATGAGTTACATTGTTTACATAAACAATTTTCTCAATAATCATAGTGCATGATAAAATGATATAACACCTTTGGAGATTATACATGTATTTTATATATATATATATATATATCACTCAAAAGTGATGTAAGTGTGTGAGTGTAATTATTTCACGCTTGGTTGGGACACTATATTACATGTTCCTCTATTTCATCTTCTTTATTTACAAGCATGATGTTACTTCATTGTGAATTGAATAATAATTACTTGAGAATGTTTGATGATTTTATCATCCCTTGGATACAATATAGATATTGGATTATTATTTATTATACTCATTTAATATATAAAAAAATTATTTTAACATGAAGTTGTCATAGTTTATTGTTTTTGGTAATGTATTCTATATTTAAAATTTCACTCATTTTTTTCATACCATATATTAAATATCTGATGCAAGGATTCCATATAAAATGGTTTTTTAATTCTTCCACTCATATTGATTAATTGTTATTATAATCATATAAAACCATTCAGTTACATCAAACTAATGGTCACCATTCCCAATTATAAATAAAATTTATTTTTATCTACCATTAGTTATTAATTCTTATTATTTAATTTGAATGAAAATTATTATTCGGTATTTTTAACAATAGAAAATTTATTAGTGTTATTTAGAAATGTTCAAAAGGGTTTTCCATAAATTAAAAATATTAATCTTTATCATCAATTATTTTTCTTTTGTTGTCTCTTGTCTATTTTTCAAGGATCCATTGATAGTGGTTCTTTTTACAGTAAACTTGTTTGGTGTCTTTTCACATCCCATTTTGATAATATTATTTTATGTTAAAATATCAATTATTGATGATTATTGTTATAATAGAATTATTAAATGAGTTTATAAAATGATTTTTTATAATATTTATCTATTTTATTGGTTATATTATTTAGAAATATTTATATTGTCATTTTATAAATTCTCCTTGTTCCCTTTACAAATATGTTTTTGAAATAAATTTTTACAACATATTTTTAAATGATTTTGTGAAAAAAATAAATTTTCAAATCAATATTTTCTAAATGGTTTTTTATTCTTGGGATGAGGTTTCTGTCATCATAAATTTGTAATTACAATATGAAATAATTTAGAAAATAGTGTTATTAATATCATATGATTTCTCATGTTCATTATATTTATTTTTATAATGATTAAGAAAAACATTAATTTTAAATGGTTTCATTATGTGATGATTTTAATATAACATTAACCCCACTTTTATTTATTATAGGTTTTTATATTAGTTGATTATTCCTCTTTTCAACTAGAAGATAAATGTATAGATTAGGAGATACTATGAAAAAAATCTATTTCCACTATATTTGGTCAAGGATTATACCTCATAAGGAAAAACATTATATTAATGGATTAACAAGTATATAGGTTTGAAATGATATGATGTTATAGTCTTTAAGCCTACTAAAAATTTCATTGGTGATCATGTTATAAGTTAATAATGTTCATAAAGATAATCATATTTTTCTAATAATGAATATTTAAACCCATCATTTATGGTTCTTGTTATATACTATATGTATTAATTTCTCATTATGTGGTATTAGTGTTATTATTGGAAATGATATACCCATATTTCATTCTCATGGAAAATGTTATTATTTTATGTTTTTTAAATATTATATTTTTACTTATTCATTCTTTCCAATATATTATTGATCTCAAAAATTTATAGTTTTTCATTTTACCCTTTATATAGTGTCTGAGCCGACCAATTTATTGTGTTTTTATAGGATGTGAAGATGATTATATATATTTGATATATGAGAAGTGGTATAAAGTATAATTAATATAGATATCTTTTCACGAGTGTAAAAATATAAAATGAATATGTAGATAATATCCATGTAAATAAGTGTTCCAATAGAGGATTGTGAACTGTTTTGTGAGAAATGGTTTTTAAATTATGATATTAATGTATTATTTAATTAGTTGAAAATTATGTTTATTTTGTTGGTAAGTGACAAAGGTTTCAATTTCGTAGATAATATTTTATTATCATTAGGGATTAGTTTACAGAAACTATGTAAAACCCATAATGGGGGGGTGGTCTATATATAGGATGATATTAAAAAATAATGGAAATGTATTTTTTATAAGGAATTTCCTAAGTATATATCATTGTATAAACACTACATGTGGATGCAACGTCTAACATGGATGTACTAACATATAATCACCCTAATGGATTATTGGGTATTAAAAATAACATCATATGGTACACGAACAATATTCCCAACATCATATCTGATGTGATTCTCCTCGTGGATATACATCCAATGATTATATAATATTAAAAACATTTATGAAAGATTTATTTTTTTATGCATAATGAATTATATTTATGAGAATAAGATAACTTAACATAATGTAACATAGGTGGAACTAAAAATGATATATGTATACATAAGTAATTTATTTTAAAACATGATAAATTATAAATGTGAATTTTTTAAATTATAATACCTTTTTAGTTTTTGATTACTATAATTCCCCATATATGATAAATTTTTATCATAAATTTCAACACCAGTTCATCTTATTGATGATTCGAACTATAAGAAAGAAAATTAACATTGAGTGTAAAGGATTATGTGATGATTAACATAATGATGAACCCATAAAATTTGGTTATAGACAGAGAGATCTAGTGATTATTTAAAAACTACTATCTTGAATTAAGATTAATAATGAAACAATAATGCATATACTAAGTGCACCAATGAAGTGGATGATAAAAATTAATAAAAAATGTGTAATTAATGATGATAAATGAAAGGATATTCAACCAGTTGTATCTCCAAAATGTTGGAAGAATTTTAATTTTCTCTAAGGGACTAGAATATGATTTTCATTCGCGAGTGGAGGTCAATTAGGGACAAAAAATCATTTGAAAATGTTCAATACAATTAAAAAGGATGATATTCTTCCTTACAATATCAAATTAATGATTTTAGTGTGAGGATCGTATTTCACTAATTCATTTCACCAATCTAATTGATAATTTGGACGACTAATAGTAACCACCCCATGGTCACATGAATGAGGAAAATCTGTTTCAACGATTTCTTTGACGTAAGATAGTGAATTTTCACTATAAGTATGTTAAATTCTCATGTCATGTGATATTCCACACAATATTTTATTTTTCCACAGATATTAAACATTTGGTGGTATGATTTTCATATCCATCATATTTATATCCATCATATAAGAAACATCATCAGTTTGATAATTTTACTCCTTATAGATGAAAATACTATTCACGTATCAGAATTTAGTTAGGAATGGACTATCTATATTTTAAAGGGATAATAAAAAATTTCTTTTGTGGTAAATAGCAATTCATTTCCTCAATTAATTAATGTTCAACTACAAGTGTATGGTATAGAATCCCATACTGGAACTCTAATAAATAAATATATAAAATTAATCATTAAATTTCTAGACTAATAATGATTAACATGACTGAAATTCCTTAATCCAAAGAATAACATATAAAAATGAACAATTAGTTCACTCACATACCCATAGACCATTTGGAATGATCTATTTAGAGATTTGGTATGATGGTTTACAATATAATACCAAGGTCCTAAATTGATCAATTTTTCAACATTAACCATACCTTCAAATTTCAAAATAATACTTTATCATATCCCATAAAAATATCCATACATTAATCACTTCTCAACACAAATCAATTAACGCCATAATTTATAAACTGGTGGAATGAAAAATTAGATGTGTGAGATCAAATTATTATTAATAGTATGCATACTAATTGATATTTAAATGTTATAAGTTATTATTATTTTAGTATATTTTTGTTATGAAATAATCAATGTTAATTTGTACAACATAAGAGAAATATAATCCATAAAAACTGAGAATATTAAAATTTTGACATCATGTAAATCGTTAACAAATACAAGAGTCATATGAAAGAATAATAATGATCGATTTGGTTTTAATCATGGTCAAAACCAATAAAATACCAATAAAAAAATAAATAAATCGTGATGGTGTATTGGATCATTATATTTACAAATCATGTCATAAATAACTATATCCCAATTCTATCCATATTGTAATGACCCCTAGTAATCTCCTTACTTAAATGCATTGTAGACAAGTAAAATTATCAAATGTATTAGATAAATATATTTGGAATAAATCATCATATAAGATATATCACGATCACTAACCATATAATCAATTTCAAAATCACCCATCATCATAAATTACTTCCAGATACATTACATGAATAAAAAAAGTAATCATTTTCATTCATCATCTGTATTTTAATAACATCATTTCTAACATTATAACTTAATTAACCAATGGAAATGAAATGGTTTTTAAGAAAAAATAATTAAAATTGTCATAATTTATAAATATTAATAACAATGTTAGTGTCATTACCTAAAATCTTAAGAGGATCAAAAACAAAAAAATGGTTTCTTTCACTGGATAATAGAAATAAAATAATAACAGTCCTTAAAATTTTTATGACGAAAATACTCATTCTAATTTAAAAATAAATTCTAAAACAATTCCAAATAAAATTTTGTAATATTTTTCCTTTAAAACATAATTCTAAAATTCATACATAATATTAAAAAAACATGGTCATAATTGTGAGAAAATATTCCCATGATGAAATCATAAAAAGTAAAACTTATTTTTATACTTTTTTAATGAGAGGCAGAGGTGACCCATGTGAAAAATATTAAGACATTTTCTTCTAAACTTGATTCAAGATGGTAAACCCTCATATAAATTAATTATATGGAAAAATTATATTTTATAAAATATAATTTTTTAAATTTTTTTTCTAAATAATGAATATGGGATATAATGAATCATTGTATTAATGATATTGAAATAATAATATCACACACCCACAATTTTCATGATGCTTCACTAATGAAATAGGGCTGAAACAAAAATAAAACATGTAAAACACATTCATAACCAGTGGAGATGAAAATATATGAGGTTTAAAAAATTAAAATCATATTATTTTCTATAATGGAACAATTAAGATAATCAACATATAAGAGGATATAGATTGAAATATAAATCCCCTACATCTTTTGAAATTTACAAATCAAATGTCATTAAAAGGAATTTTATTATATAACTCTATAAATACCATGAATTGCAACACCCTGACTATAGTAACACAGATTTCGTGGCTTATTATATAACAATTGCTTGATCACCAGAGATTAGGTTTCGATAGACCAATCGTTTTAGTAGAATTGGAATTAATAGATTCATACTTATGTTTTACATTACATTATGAAATGGGGAAAAAATTGTGTCCCCTTTTAACACATCAACTATCTTAGCCTATTTCTATAGGTTAATCATAATATACATCATCGCATCATGGGAAAAATGAAATATAGAATGTGGTGAGCTCAGATGCTCTCCAAGGATAACAATAAACATAAAACATTCATAAATATGAATAAACATTTCAGGTAATATATAATACTAAAACACAAGACTTTTAAACATTAACTTCAGTATAATATGGTAAAGTTAAATAAAAAATTACATTTACATATTCATATGGATATTCTAAAAGTCAAATAATCAAATGTTATATCAATATCATATTTCATAATGATGTAATGCATAATTTAATAAATCCTAAATACTTCGTAAATTTCTTTGTGCCAAGACTACTAATGAAGATTTTTTCAAGGCCTTCTTCCAAGACAGTAGTTCGGATCATGAGACCTATCGATGTATCAATGAGCTATAGAGGGCTCCACCAATCACTTACTAAGTCTAATTCATTCCTCATATGAGAAGGTTGAAACATAAAATAAACATTTATATTGAAACTATCATACAATATTTAATACTATAACAATAAACCATGAATGGTTTAAAAATAATGCATCTACAGTCAAACATTTCATAACTCATTCAATACAATATAAAAGATAGTAAAATAATAAATCACCCTCAGTCAAGAATAATATCTAATAAAGGATGTTGACATAGTTGAGAATAATCTATAATACTCTTTGATGAAATATAAATGTTCATGAAATAATTTAAAAGTCTAAAAATTTATAAAATATATAATTTAAAATTTATTTTTTAATAAAAGTGTTCTATAACACTTGGAAACTATTGAATAAAATTAAAAATTCAAAACAATAATTTCTATGTAAATAAATCCTTAAAATAATTTTAAAAAACATTTACATTAATAAAAATATTTTGAAAAATTAATCATTAAATTATTTAAATTGATGATCTAGTTCAGTATTTCCTTCCATTGAAACATAAAATATTTCTTTTTAAAACATTTAAATGAATCATTTACATAGATGATAAATATGTACAATTAGATACATAGAGAAAAACATTCTTAGATGATAATGAGATTGAATAAATAACCCTTACCTTGTACGTTTCCTTGGTCAAGGATATGATTAACTCCTCCAAAAAATTTAAATAATTTTAATTAAATCATAAAATAACCATATACAAAAATATCATATTATATATGATCTTATAATATTATTTTCAATATAATATTTCATTAGTATCATTGATTCAAGTGTTAAATGATTCATTTCTACCTATTTATTTTGTTATGTATGTCATGTTTTTTAGGTATATGATGTATATGATTCAAATCAAGAATGATATTATGTTGATAAAAAATATTTTTATTCATAAAATGAAAATTATTCTTGAATGGTTATGATGATGAATTAATCTCATCGTGTTTGTGGAGACTGTAATCCATATGTACGCTCGAGTGACAATTGTATTCTATTAATTGTGAAAAAATATTTAAATGGATGTTATATCATATATATAGAATCATTAACATGTTATATTTATTATTTACATCAATTATACTCATTATTATACCCATCCAAATAATGAGTTGTCAAATAATAAACTATGTCACAATGTGGAGACGGTAAGCCGTACGTACACACATATGGTAAATTTTTCATTGATTGAATGGTTTGAATAATGGATATAGTTTTCCCATGTTTATAATAACATCGAAGTGTGTATAAGGTACTGGAGTTATTATTTTGGTATGAAAACAACAAATAAAGTAGAATTGGAAGAAGAAAATAACATTGAAAGAGCTGATGAAATTAATACCTCTTCTTCAGGTTCTTTCTTTTGATTTTCTCAAAAGGGCTCCATAGGTTATAGTTTTGACCAAAGTAAGGCCTATAAGTTGAATTTTGGATATTTGGGATAATATTTGATCAGGGGTTGGCCAATACAAATGGATTTGGAGGGTTGATTTTGAGGGATGTGGAAGTACCCTTTTATAAGAGAAGTGAGGGTCACTTTAGGAAAATCTTGAAATATTAATTTATTATACCATCATAATCGGTTTACAATGACTCCATAGGGATTTATTTCTATGAAAATGTGGGTATGGGATGAAAAAATCTCATCCAATATGTTGTAGATAGGTTTAGGTCACCATATTAATCTTATCATTTATATTTAATACTTAGTGAAATAGTTTAACTTTTACCATGTGTTCTAGTCATATTATAAAAAATGTTAACAAACTTACTATAAAAACATAGAATAAACCAAATTGGTAAATTAAAGAAATATCTATCATTATATTAGTCTTTTGGTCAAACCATATATCTTTATTAATATTGTATCAGTTAATAATATAGTATTTGTTTTAAAACATAATTTATGTCAATTTTGACATTATTTAGTATTTTATTTTTGTGAAATTTTACAAAACATGATTACATCAAAAAAATCAATTAAATAAATCATAAAATTTGATATTAACCTAGAAAATTAGTTTAATGCGTCAAAAGTCGTAATTTACATTTATTTGGATATTTACATATCAATTATTTTAATCCTTCATTAATAAGGTAATTACTGCATCATCATTGTGTCATTAATAAATTTAATTATTTAATGTCTAAAAATTATAAATAAAATACCATTCTGTAGGAAATATTTTTACCTTTCTAATTAATATTTATTTTTTAATTTATTTTTTTATATCTTTATATTAAAAATTTTTAGTTATTAGACATTGATTTTAACACATTAACTCTTATTTAAATAATATAATAATAAATGTCCTAATATAATCGAAGTGGAACAAAAGGATCATATTTTATTGATAAGGTTGATTTTGGTCGAACAAGGTGTATTCAATATAATTAATACATATTTTTGGATAATTATTATTTCATTTAAATCTTAAATTACCCTACTTACTTTCAACCGTGGTAAATAAAATTCAAATGTTACTATTTACAAAAAAAATTGTCACACTATTGAACAAAATTTTAAAAAATGATGTTAAAAATTCCTCTCATATTTTTTAGATTCAATTAATAGAAGTGGAAAATTATTATATATGCAAATTTTTCAACATTCCTAGAAGGTTGGTAAAAGACATTAAAAACGCCAATAAAATATTATACTTCTAATTGTATTATAAAAATACACCAATGATTTACATTGAACTTATATAGGTATTATGTATCTATTTTTACTTAAAAAAAATTAAATAAAATAAATAGTTATTTAAATAAAAAAAATTTAATCAATACAGCATTAATTTTCACTATTCATAAAAAATTGATAGTTTTTTTAAAAAAATACCACAAATTCAACCTAAAGTAATTTCGATATTCCGAACACAAAAATAAATTCCATTTTAAAAAAATTAATTCATAAAGTTTCAAAAATTGTTTATTACTTTTCATACTGGCTAGTTTGATGGGTCGCGATGTTCTAGAAATCGGTGTTGCGTACAACGCAAGCTATTGCATTATTCAAATAGAAACATACTGTGGAAGCCTAGGGTGTTACATTGTTTCCTCCTTAAAGTAATTTCATCCTTGAAATTTTAAGAATACTTCTACATAAAATGATTCATGTGGTTCTTCATCATATGTTCCTTTGGTTACCATGTTCATTCTTCTGTCTTATGGTTTCTCCATAGATCATTTATCAGATGAGTTTTCCGGATTTTAAACACTTGTTCTTTGGTATCAAGAATATTGAAAGGAACTTCATAAAAAATACAGATTGGGTTCCAGTTCTATTTCATCATATTTAAGTACATGCATTGGGTCTGGCATGTATTTTCTCAATAGTCAGATGTGGAACACACAGTGAAATTTGGAGAGAATTGGTGGAATTTCCAAATGGTAAGATAAAACTCCAATTTTTTCTATAATTTCCAATTTTTTGATGTACCTAGGACTTAAGTTTCCTTTATTACTAGATAATATGAAACCCTCCATGGATATACCTTCATGAAAACATGATCTCTTTCTTGAAAATAAAAATCCTTCCTTTAGTTATCGGCTTATCATATTTGTCTACTTTGATATTCTTTGATGTGAATTAGGATAATATTCAACTTTTCAATTGTTTTCTCAACAAGATCTAGGACTATGAGTTTTTTTCACCAACATCATTCCAAAAAAATTTTGTGCTACAGCTCATTCAATATAATGCTTCAAGTGGTTCCATCTGAATACATGAATGGAAGATATTGTTATAGGAAAATTCTACCAGAGGTAAATACTAATTTCACATACCATGAAAGTCATGGGAGAATGATCTCAAAATTTCTTCTATGGTTTGAATATTATGTTCTAATTGTCCATTATTTTGTGGGTGGTATGCAGATCTCAAAAAATGTTTAGTATCCAGGGCATTCTTAAGACTTTTCTGTAATATTGATTTAAAATGGGGATCATGATTGGAAACAATCGATAGGGGTACCCCATGATATCTTTCAACATCAATAATATATATTCTTGTAAAAATTTCATGTGGTAAATCATATCTTATAGCAAGAAAATGTACAGTCTTGGTAAAACGATCAATAATGAACATATTGCATCATTCCAAATATGATTCCTTTATTGCCCCATGACAAAGTCCATCATAATATCATCCCATTTCCACTTAGCTATGATAATAGATTCCAAGAATCCTCTAGGATGTTGTCTTCTAGCCTCCACCAATTGAAAAACCATTCAAGTTGACAATTAATCTATGATATCCCTTTTCATGTTGGCCCACCAAAGCTGTTCATTCAAATTTCTATAAATTTTAGTGCACTATGGTGTATAGAAAAATTAGATCTATTAGAATCACCCAACAATTCACTTTTTAGATCATGTATGTCATGAACAAAAAGTTTCTTCCCAAATTTTAAAATTCTGTCTTCATATATTATCTAAATCAATCTCTCATGAATCACTGAAGTAATTCCCTTTTGAAAATTCTCATCATCAGAGTGAGAAAAGTTTATCCTTCATAGTAAAGATGGTCTAGTAGCCATTTGGAAGAGTATGGATGTTTCACCTTCATGATTATTCTCATATCATTCTTTACTAGATCCTTGAACATATGATCCATTTCACCTTTAATATTTTTGAAAAGACCAAGATCCATTCCTCTCAAAGAACATGTTATCTTATTTTCCGTCTAGGGGTTGTAGTGTATTGTTCAATCACAATCCTTGAGTAGTTCAATCCCTCATCATTACCTCATGTTGATTCTTTCTATGAGAAAATATATATTAAACTCTTTTGATCGGTATATATCTCACATTTTTCCCATATAGACAGTGTCTAAATATCTTCAAAGTAAATATTACCCCTCCTAACTCAAGATCATTATTCAAATAGTTTTGTTCAAAATTTTTTTTCTGTTGTGATGCATAAACAATAAATCTATCATTCTGCATAAAGACACAACCCAGTCCTTTCATGGAATCATAACTATAAATAACCAAATTTTTTTTCCAGATGGTAGAGTCATGATATGATCATTTACTAATTTTCTCATTAGTTCTTCAAAACATTAATCATACACTTTTTTCCAAAAAAAACTAACCCCTTTACGTCTGCGATTGGATAATGGGTTATACAATTGGGAAAATTTACTAACGAAATTCCAATAATAACCTTCTAAACCAATAAAAATATTTACATCGGTTATAATTATTGGTTCTGGATATTCTTGGATTGACTTGGACATTGAAATATCGACATAGATTTCATTTTTAGTGACAATATCAACAGGAAAATAAATTTCATGTAACTAGAATTCACACTTTCTAAAAATCCAATATAATACATTTCTTTTAAAGGATTTTTGAATAGTGCAGAATTTTTTTCATGATCTTTGTAGATTTTGAGTATACAAATATATCATCCCTAAATACCACTACAAAGTCATCATGATATTTTTGGAATACTCTATTAATTAAATCCATGAAAATAAAGGGTGCATTAGTCAGTCCAAAAGGCATAACTGTAAACTTGCAAAGCACATACCTAGTTGAAAATATTATTTTCATAATTTCATCCTTCCTAACATATAAATAATGATTCCTTGGTCGAAATTCATTCTTTGAAAAATATTGTGCTCCATGAAGTTGATCGAATCATTCATCAATATGAGGTAGGGGATACTTTTTCTTTATTTTTATAGAATTTATCTCCCTATATTCATTTAAAAACCTCATAAAAACATCTTTCTTCTTATCAAAATGAATAAGAGATCCTCATACATAAATAGTATGTATAATAAATCCTTTATTACTCAATTCCACTTGTTTTTTTATTTCCATTAATTCAACAGTGGTTATTCTATAATGGGTCTTCGATATGGGCCTTGAACCAGGAGTTAAATCAATAGAAAGATCAATTTCTGAATCTGGATGATGTCTTGGTAAATACTCTTGAAACACATAAACATATTTTTAAAAAATAGGTATGTCATCTATTTGAACATTCCTTTCCTCAACCATAGTCATTTCACTCTCTTCCTCTCCAATAACTGAACATTGTAGATCTACTCGGGGTGGATCTAGTTGAAAAATTAATGGTGACATTTCTTCTCTAAAGATAAGTTACTATTTATCATCATCAAAAATTGAAAACTCCTTCTTCATAAAATAATGTTTTGAATTATGGTATGAAATCCAATCCATATCAAATATTATATCAAATTCAATCTTGGGTATGACGATGAGATCAGAAGATAAAGAACGTTTATATTCTGTAATGGGAACTGATTCATAAAACATTATTGTAATGATACCTCCATTAAGACTTTTGACTGAAAACATCCTTGTTAATTAATATTGTAAATATCTAATTTTCATAGATAAATGGGATGATTTGAAACAATGTGACAATCTAGAATCAAATAAATCATTGGATAAATTTGTGGAAACCATTAAATTACCTTCCACCATATCATTCAGAGGTTAAACCTCAGCATTAGTGATCAGATAAGCTTGGGCTTCCTCCCTTGGCCTTTTCTGAGGTAATTTTCCTTGGGGCATTGGATATTCATTTGTATAATTCGCCATTATCTACAATTGTATCATTCAACAATTACATCCTCATTCTTTACCTTGCAATCACGAGATTGGTGGCCTTTTTAACCACAATTGTAATAGACTATCATTCCCTTCATGCAAGTACCATGGAGTTTCATCCCACATTTACTATAGGATGGTAATTCAACTTTTCCTTTCTTCCCCTTATTCCCATTTCTAGAGTGTTCCAGATATATCTTCTTCAGTTGCTTTGAATAAAAGTATATAACCTTGATAATTTCTTTTCTATCTTGATATCACATAAGACATTCTTCATACGATGGGATAGATTGTGAGACTTATTCTCGATCGAGAAATGGTTTTAACCCATCAATGAATCAATCAATATTACTATTTGGTTTACGTATATAATCTTTTATATAACATTATAACCTTGTAATGTTTTACTCATACATTTTGACATTCTCATCCTCCTTTTACCCCAGACTGAGAAATTGTATTTCTATATCCTCTCAATGGTCACCATGAATGTATTTTTCTATGAAAATATCCCTAAATTCCATCCATTCCATATTTGATTCTTCTTCATCTACATTGTGTTTTTAATTAACGACCACCACTGATTTTCATCTTCTGGGAGGCGATAATAAATCATGACAACTTTTTCTCGTCCCATACTCCCTAAAGAATGAAATTTTTTCTCTAAGGAAAATATCAATTCCTCATTTAAAAATGGATTTATAGTCCAATTGTATGTTTGTGGTTATTTTATCATGAAGCGGTCTAACATTGATCCTCTGTGTTATGGATCAGGGTGCTCTATATTGGTATGTATATTATTCATAACCTGAATGAGTTGTCCTGGAATAGTAATAAGTTGTTTAGCACTGGGGGAATCACCATATCCACAACAATTTTAATGAGTAGAAGGTAAATCCTTATATAGATTATGTGCATTGACACAGTTTCCATTTTATCTACTAGAGGCCATTTCAAAAAATACAAAAACACTAGAATAGTTTATGAATTATAATATATAATTCCAAACTAGTAGAATACGTAACATGAATGCAATTGTTAATGTATATAATCAATAATCATAAAATAATGTTTTCTTTGAGAAAGTGTTTACTCCTAAATCCTTTATAATGGTTTGCAAACAAAATGTGAATCATCGGAATAATATCACCTAGGAGTGTCATAACCAAGAGTGAAGCAAATCCCATTATTGTGTACCATGATACCCCAGGTCAATCCCAAAACTCTGTGTTGGAGTTTTCACTCCTTGGTACATCTGTGCTAGTTCCGTCTCAACCTTCTCATATTCATTTATTGATGAATTTCTTGGAAAATGTAAAAAATATCCACATTACCAATATTATAGGATGTTATTTTATAATAATCCTTAAAGTTTATCGTATAGTAATGTTCTCTCATCTGAGGTTTTCTAAAACTATCTTCCAAGGTGTGTACTAAACCTCCCTTTAATACCAACTATAACTTCCTGACCCTAGTTACCTAGATTCGGGGCATTTTTACATAACATTGTAATGAACAGAAGAGAACAATTCTTGAATGAACGATTAGTTTTGTAGCCTTGGAAGTATTAGATACATATATAAGTTTTACATTACATTATGAAATGAAAAAACAACCACATTGTGTCCCCTTTTAACACACACTTATCCCGTAGCCTATTCTTACAGGTTAATTGTAATATACATCCTCACAACCTAGGATAAATAAAACATGTAAAGGGGTGAGATCAAATGCTCAGTAATGATAACAATAAAAATGAAACAAAACTAAATAATAATAAACATTTAAGGAAATTTATAATACTAAAACATAATACTCTTAATCAAAAACAACATCATTAATTAGAAAAGATAAATCAAATAATTCCATTTACTCATTCACATGAATATTCTACTAGTCGAGTAATATCTTGTAAGATAAATTTATAATTTCATATTGTTTGAATGCATAATGACCGATATCATAACCACATAGTCAAGGCCTCATGCCCAATCTACAAAATAAGATTTTTCCAAGGCCTTGTGCCAACACACCAGTTTATCACATGAGACCTAATGATGGACCGAAGAGATATAGAGGGCTCCACAAATCACGTACAATGTCCAATTCATTCCTTTTATTAAAAGGTTGAAACATAACATAATCATTTGTATAAAAACACTAATAAATAATGTTAATATTGTAACTATAAACCATGAATGGTATAAAAAAATCACATCCATTGTCAAACATATCATAACTTATTTAACACAATATAAAAGATTGTATTATAGTAAGTCATCCTAACTTAAGAATAATATTATATAAAGGATGTTGACAAAGTGGAAAATAATTAACAAAACTGATTGAGAGAAATACCCCGTTTCATGAAATCATTTAAAAGTCACACAATTTATCATGGAAGTCCTTTAAAATGGATTTTTGAATCAAATAATCATATACCACTTTGAACATATTGAAATTAATTAACATTGTAAAACAATAATCCCTTCATAAATAAATCCTTAAAATCATTTTTAAAACATGAAAATTAATTAAATGATTTTGAAAAATAAATAATAAAATCAAATTCAAATGATGATCCAGTTAAATAGTTACTTTCATAAAAACATAGAAAATACATTTTTAATACATTTTAATGAATCGTATACATAGATCATAATTATATCCCACCAGATACTTACAGATAAAAAATATCCAATAATAATGACATAGATGAAATAACCCAAATCTTGTACTTTTCCATGGATGAGGGTATGTAATCCATTTATATAATAGATAAATTATTTTTATTAAATTATAAAATAACCATATACATAAATACGATATTATATATGATCTCCTAATATTGATTTGTAAATAATATTTCTGTAGTTTCCTTGTTTTAGGTGTTAACTAATTCATTTTCATTTATGTGTTTTGTTATTTAAGTCATGTTTTTTATGGATAAGATGTATTTGATTCATATACAGAATGATATTAAGTTCTCAAACAATATTTTTAATCATAAATTGGAAATTATTATTGAATGGTTATGATGAGGAATAAATCTCATCGTGTTTAAGGAGATGGTAATCTTTACGTATGCACGAGCGACAATACCATTCTATTGATGGAGAAATCATATGTAATTGGATGGTATATCATATATAAATAATCATTAACATTTTAAATTTATTATTGAAAATAATTATACACATTATTATACCCATACAAATAATGTATTTTTGAATAAGAAACTACACCACAACATGGAGACGGTAATCTGTACGTACACACATATCGTTACCTTTTCATTCATAAGATGTATAGAATAATTATTATTGTCATACCATATTTATAAAAACATCACAGTGTTTAGAAAGTACTTAAGGTATTATTTTGGTATGGAAACAACAAACAATGATGAATTGTAAATGAAATGAACTTTGAAAGAGGTGAGGAAATTATTACTTCTTATTTGGGTGAATCCTTTTGATTTGATGAAAAGGTCTCTTTATGCTGGATTTCTTGTCACATTAACGCTACAAGGATTATGTGAGGGTAGTTGGAAAGACATTTGAGCCCGGGTTTTACATTCCAAATGGTTTGAAGGTGTGATTTTGAGAGAAGGGTAAATACCGTTTTATAATAGAGGAGAGGGTCACATTAAGAAAAATCATGAAATATTAATTTATTATACAATCATATTTAGTATATAATTGTTCTAGAAGGATTTCATATTTAGGATAAATGGGTCCAGGTAAGAATTATCTCAACCAATTTATTTTAGAGAGGTTTAGGTCCCCATATTATCATTATCTTTTTTATTTTACACTTAATTAAATATTTTAAATTTTACCACGTATTCCCGTATTATTATAATAAATGGTAAATAAACATACAATAAAATGCCAAGAGAACCCTAAGTGGTTCATTATTTATATTTAAATAATTATATGAGTCATTTACCCTAAATATATATTTTATGGAATATTATATCAATTAATAATATAGTATTTGTTTTTAAAACTCATTTTTGTTAATTTTGACATTATTTTTTATTTGGTTTTTGTGAAAGTCCAAAAAACAGAATTACATAAATAAAATAAATTAAACCAGTTCTAATATTTCATATATACAAATAAAATTATTGGATCGCATCAAATGTATCTATTTAAATTTATTTGGATATTTATAATATCAATTAATTTAATATTTCATTAAAAAGGTAACTATTGTATCGTCATTCTATCATATATAAATTTAATTATTAAATGTATAAAAATTATAAATAAAATATCAATATTTATGAAATATTATTATAAATATAATTAATATTAATAGTTGAATTTATCTTATGTATTACCCTATATTAAAAATTATATATTTATTAAACTCTGAATCATACACATTTAAATCTTCTTTAAATAAAATAAATATAAATGTTCTAATATAATACAATTGGAAGAAAGGGATAATATTTTATTCCTAACATTTATTTTGGTCAAAAAAACTTATATAATTGAATTAGGACATGTGTGAGTTTATTTTTGATATCATTTTTACCTATAATTACTCAATTTACTTTTTATCATGGTAAATAAAATTCAAAAGATACTATTGAACAAACCTTATTTTATTACTATTGAGCCGAATTGTACATAATTATGTCATCTGTGTCATTCAAATTTTTGATATTCAACTCCCAGATGCAGTAAAATTTTGTTTTATGAAAATTTACAAACGTGCTTAGAAGGTGTGTAAAAGAATTCAAAATGTTAAATAAAATATTATACATATAATTTTATTTAAATGACTCCCATGAATTAAATTGACATTTTATAGGTATTATTTATCTATTTTTACATAAAATAAATTAAAATAAATTAAATAAATATTTGAATTAAATGTCGGTTTTAAACATTAACGTAGTTTTTTCACTTTTCATTAAAAATTGAAAGTTTTAAGTAAAATTCCAAAATTTAACCGTATGAGAAGTTTAATATTATTGAACCTAAAAATGAATTCCATTTTGAAAAAAATATATAAAATTTCAATGAAAGTGGGAGTTATTATTCATAATGGCTATTTTGATTGTTTGTGGAGTGCTAGGAATCAAAGTTGGGAATATCACATGCTATTGCATTATTCAAAGTGAAACGTACGATGGATTTTTGGTGTGTTACATTAATTGAAATAATTAAAATGTCAAAATTAATTCATGCATTTTAAGTACACCATTCAATGAATTCATATTTCATGACATTAGACGTGTCTTATAAAAATGATATTTGGATAAATAAAAATCACAAAAGGATCAAAACGTTTAAGGGGATAATAAATCCATGAAATTATTATGTGAACATAAATAAATAATTATAAAATGTGTTTACGTGTCGAATAATAAAATTGATATATCAATTCACACAAATTCATACAATAACAAAGTCCATGAATAGGAGTTATAACCCAATGGTAGGAAATTGAGTAAAGAAACTACTTAAGACATTAGTAACATCAATATTAAAACCCATTGGATTAACTTACATGAATTGTAAGATAGAAAACCACAAAGTATGAAATATTCACGAAATAATATATAAAATGTCATTTATATAAACCATATAGATAATGAAAATGATGATGGCATGATCAAGCCATCATTTAGTGACAGTGTTCGTGGAGGGAGGATGATTTTTCCAGAGAACCAGGGGGATATGACTGGTTTGCCGCAAAGAAGATCAACAAGGGATTACTCATATCTTCCGAAGCCATTGCCCACTATATCTAAAAGAACGAAAATCAATAATTAATTTCTTTCATTGGAGCAGTTGAACCTTCAAAGGAGGTATTCCAAAGACACAAAGCATTATGGAAGCTCATAATGGGAATCATCGAGTGTGGAGGAAGCCTTCAATCATGGTGATGGTGATGGGTATGATTTTGGAGTTATATATGTGTTATGTTTGGTATGTGATGTTTTTTTCTAAACTATTATTTTATTAATAAATGGTCAGAGGTGTTTCCTTTGGCTTCACTTTCTGGGTATATATACCATATAAATACAATGAGCCTCAATGCCAAAAAATAATTTTTAATGAATGAAAATATAGATAAAATCAATTAAATGAATCCCAAACATTCCATGTATGTCATTCAACAACCTTAAAATAACCTTATATTTATTATTTGATTTCATAAGACACATTTTCCATGATTAATCACTTATCCTTTAACCCTTTGTTGTTATTATTTTAATTAAATTTTTAATTACCTAATTGATTATGTTTACATTAGCTGTTTTTCAGTTGTTTGAATCATAATCCCAAGACAACTTGAGTGTTAAGAATTCTTTCTAATAAATAACTATTCCATAATATTCAGTGTAATTATATGGAATGCACCATAAACATTAAAAAAGCATGAATTATTCTAACAATTCACATTGAGGATCATTTACTGTATAGGGATTTAGAAAATTATGCCATAACTATTAGTTTACATCTCAAAAATTTAAAAATTAGACACTTCTACTCAGTATTGATTTTTTATATAAAATAAAAACTCCTAAAATAAATCAATAATTCTTTACATGATAAAAATATTCTAGAGTTCTTCCTTTCTCATACCCTTCCTTATATCCTATGAAAAAAAATTCAAAAACATGGTAATAGCATAAAAAGATCAATAATTTTTATAAAATAAGGAAGGAAAACATTAGTCCATCAATACATACAATACAATGAAATAATAATTTTCAATAATTAACATGCCAAAAAAGATCATAATTTTCATTAATAGCACATGGAAATAAAAAATCATAAAGGTAACTTGTGGCATCAATATCATACATATGTTCTAGCTATTACAGCTAAGTAAGGATTTTCATTTGGAATACCCATCACTGTATATTACGTAAATCTCTTAGGAGAAACATTATAATTTAACTCTGTAATTTTACCCAATGCATTGAAGGTATATCTCTGGCTCACCCACAGTGGGTTTCTAATTGGACCACCCGTATACATAAATAATTCCCAAGATCCATGATATATTTTAATAACACATAAAACAAACATAAATGAAATATATCATTTCTCCATTTCAATCACACAATATATTATAAATATATTATCATATTCAATCCATTATCAAAACCATTTTTAATACCAAAATATATAAAATATTATATGTTATTAATTTTCCATTTAAAAACAATACTTCTTGTAAAGGAATCCAAAAATCAAATAACTCTCACGGGGGTAGAATGGTTTATGTCAAAGATTGCATTAAAAAAAGAAACATTCCCTTTTTCATAGAGTAAAATTCTATGTAGAAAAAATATTCCCTTTGAATTAAATGAAAATTAAAAGTGTCTGATACACCATATAAAATAATGTCATGTATTAATCAAAATATGCCTCAATGAAATGTGATTTAGACAACGTCCCATACCTCGTGTTTGACAAGACTTGTTTGTTCTTTAATATACTGAATAATAAACGAAATATAATCTATACTAGAAATGGAACATTTTTAAAGTTTATTATTCCTATTATATTACGTAATATGATGTTATAAACATTACATAATCATTTATGTTAATTATGATGGTTTTGTCGATATTTAATACTTGAGTCCAAAATGAACTTCTTATAATTATAAGTAGTCCATTAGGTCAATATTCTATTATATCTATATTGATATTCATTATTTGGATATAAAATATATCATATATTTATATATCCAGTATATATATGTATTTATAAATGTATATAAAATTTGGAGATAAAAAATGAAATGCACCGTTCATGGAGACCGTAAGACGTACATACACATGAACACTATATTCCATTATATTTAGTATTAAATCAAATGAAAATATAATGATACATTATTATATTTTAATTCCAGTATAATATCATATATAATTTCATTAACCCCATCCTTTATTCATTCCATGTATGACATTAAGGATTCATATCACTTTGAGGGTGTGGTAGTCCGCACTTCCACAAATGAAAATATCGAATATATTCATTATGGATACCATAAAAGAATGATATAAATGAAAAATACAGAAGAATAAAAAAATATATATATACTATATATCAAATATAAATAATGTTCCATCCTAATGGCCACAATTAGAGGTGGTTAGAGATAATTGAACAATCATCATTTCGTGAGGTAGTAGTTCACCATCAACTAAAACAGAATGTTCATATCCATTAGATGAGGGTGTTTGTATGTGTAGTTATAATCCTTATAAAAAAACAACCTAGTTTATTGATGATATTTTTTGATATTATAATATAATTAAATAATGTGTGTTTAGGGAGTTGGATAAAAAAAATAAATGAAATCAAATTGAGAGAAGATCTTTCCTTTAAATCTGGTAACTCCATTTGGTTTAAACCAAAATGCATTCTTGAAGTGCTTTATGCCTAATGTATGGCATTAAGGTGGAATATACGGATGTTGGAAGCCTATTTTAGAAGATTATGGATGATCCAAGGGGGATTCAGAGGTGTGAGTAAGGGTTATAGGTGATGTATTTTTATAAGTTGGAGGGGTTCTTTAGGAATGTTTGAAAATATTATTTTATTATATAATTAATTATGGTTTCAAAAAGTCCAAAACATAATAAATTATAAGAAAAGGTTTATATAAGTAGAAATAAAATCATCAAAAATGAAATCGAAATGTTTTGGAAATTTCTTTTATCCTTATAGTTTATATTTAACCCTTTGTTAACCTATTTAACTTTTACCATATCTGCATATATAATAACAGTATATGGTTAATTTATTTAATATAAAATGATAAGATACCCAAAATAGATCATTAATAATATTTATAGAATCATATAATTATTCTTGATGAATATTATATTTTTAGAATTATTTTATCATTAAATAAAATATTAATTATTTTATACAGTCATTGTTGTCAATTTATTAAGTATTCATATCTAGAAGTTTTAAAAAAATATATAAAAACTTGATTCAATTCAACAACCATCGTTAATTAAAATTTAACAAGACATCTTAATCTATAAAATTATTCTATGGCTTAAAAAGTTTATAAATTAATTTAGTTTCATAATTATGATATCTTTTATTTTAATCCTTTTTAATGAAGCAATTATTGTATCACTATTGTTTCATAAATAAATAAAATAACTTAGTGTCTAAAAATTATATATAAAATACTATGATATTGGAAATAATTTTATCTTTCTAATTAATATTTATATATAGGAATATATAACTTATTTAACCCATTATAAAAATTTTTTTATTAATATAAATATGTTTAGGGTGCATTTTCTTTATCTTTAAATTATTTTTTAAAATTTTCATTTTCACATGAATGTGGCTCAATGGGGTCCCAAAATGGACCCAATGATTTCCATGGTCGGATATGTATCAACCAATAGAATTAGTACTTCTATTAGGAAAAATTAATATTATTATAATAATAGATGTTTACCAATATTTATCATATTTACCCTTTAATAATGGAAAAAAATATTTACTGATGTTACTATTCATAATTTCTAAAAATAAAATCTACCTATTTACAAAATTATTATCTATTTATTACAAATAAAGAATACATTTTTTAAAATTCAAAATAAATATGATCTAAAATTAATTTAAAGTTAATTACCATTGTCAAAACAAAAATCGTGTTTTTAAGTAGTAATAAATATCAAACGATTGACCCTTGTTTATAATCAATTTCAAATGAAAATTAAATATATTGACAAAAATTTGATTAAATGTTTATAATATAATATAATTACACTTATAAAACAATGTAAATGGTAGTATAACCATATAAATAAATTATATTAAAATACAGTTTTGAATAAAAATGCAGTAGTTTTCACTATTCCTTAAAAAATGATCTTTATCAGAAAAATAAAAAAAAATATCAACCAATGTAAATTTTGATGTACAGATTCAAAAGATTATTTTGATTTAGTCAAATAAAACATATAAAAGTGAAAAAAACAAGATCTAAAAATGGTTCAACATCAAAAGGTGGTAAATCGATCTTTTTATGAATAATAGAGTAATTAATAAAAAAATTAATTTATTCTCATTTTAAACATCTATCTTTTGTTGGATAAATTTCAAAACATTTAACAAACATGCATAATCATATTTTAGTTATTTAAATGCATTCCCTCAAATAAAACGACTAGGCATTAACTATTATTTAAAATAATATTATATTATTATATTATAATTTTAGTATGACTCTGCATTGTGTAAAACATGATATTTTGGAGGAAACCATTGTTCTGTATTAGATACATCATAAAACATAGCATCCCCTTTAAAGTAAAAGAAATATTAAATTCAATAATCTTAGTAAATATGAAAATATAACATTTTTTAATTACATGGGATGTTACATTCTTCCCCCTTATGATTATTGTACCCCCACAATTCAATTCACTTATCAAATAATTGGGGGTATTTGTAGCATTTTCATATTCCCGTATTTCCACTTAAACCTTATGGTATTTCCACAAAAACTTTACTAGATGATTTACCTTGTTCTGCAATACATTCACTCTAGGGGAATGAATATGGAATGGTTGTTCCTCGTATGAAAGATTATCTTCCAATTGATGTACCTTTGGACTCAATAACTGTGATTGATCTCGCATATAATTTATGAACATTGAATCATGACAAACATTGTGTACCTGGGATAAAAATGGAAGTAAAGCCCCGATATAGGAAACTGATCCAACATTCTCCCGGATTTCATAGGGTCTAAATAACCTCAGACACAACTCTCCCATATTGCCAAAACACATCACACTCGTCCATGGAAAAACATTGAGAAACACATGATCACATACCTAAAAAATAAGGTCCATTATTCTGTTATCCAAATAATGTTTCTACCAACTCTAATCTATTCTCATGTGAATTGGAATCAACTGAACATTATTTTCCATCTCCTCTATCAATTCTGATCCAATCTGTTTTTTTTTTCACCAACTTCATCACAATAAGATGGAGTTCCTCATCACCTTCCGTACAATGTCTAAAATGGTGTCATATTTACACTTGAATTAAGCATGAATCTCAAGGCACCCATAATTTCTCATATTCCCTAGAAGTTATCAAAACGAAGGTCTAATTCATGTACAGAAATTGAAATTCATTCTGAGAAGAATTCTTTTTATCTCTACAGTCAATATTTCCATGGTAAACAGAAATCCAATCCATAACCAAAATAACAACTAACTCTACTAGAGGAAAAACAATAAGGTTTTTAAGTATATTATCTCTCCACACAAGGATTGGAAGCTTCTTATAATGTATTTTTGTCTCAGCATTTACTACTTCTATTTTTACCAAATGTTCAGGATTCATATCTTGAGATGGGATTCCCAATTTACTAGAAAACATTTCAAAATGAATGAATGCGTAGACCCTGAATCAAATACCACATTAGCATAATCTAAAAAAACAGTGTACCTGATACTACATCATTCGATGGAACAACATCTGCAGAAGTAGTTGCAATGGATTTCCCCATCACTTTTTTCTTGTGGACCTGTTGCATTCTCTCAGTTGAGTTCTTCGTTGGAAACTCATTCTCATAATGACCCATTTCACTGCACTCAAAAAAAAATTCTGAATAAAAATTATATTTATTCTTACAATAACCCTTATATTTTTCAGTGAAATAACAATCCTTATATCGCATTTTACCACAATAGTACCAGTTAATAAAATTCAATAGTCATTTCCCATCTTTATTTTTATGAAAATTTTCACAAACTGTACTCCAATGTTTCTTACAATCATATTTTTTTATGAGTTCTTCCGTTTCATCTTCCACCTCGACCTCTTATTAACTAGTTTGTGAAAGAACACCTGATCATCGAAAAAACTCCATTTCCACCTTCTCCGCACATCAAATTTTTTTACATAACCTTTGAAATCACTAGAAGATAAATCCCATAAATAAATTGGCTTTAATCCAAAATAAAAATGGTTTATATAACTATGAATATATCATATGAAATTTTGAGAATACATTTCCAATTGAGTGTACTTTTCTTCACAAACAACCAGTGTTTCATCCTCCAGCCACAATTCATAATACAGTTTTACTATCCTAGGATGAACCACCTTAGGAAAATATTTCTCATGAAACATACCTTTTATTTTACACTTAAAATGATCGTCCATCTCTTCACTATCAGTAATATTTTTAACCATCGACCATCACTATCTAGATTCACCATCAAAACAGTTAACATCAAGATTATCCTTTTTATGTATTAAACTTCCCATGACATCGAAAATCATTTCCAGTGCTTTAATCCACCCTTCAGCTAGCACATGGTAAGATTGTCCTTTGAATGAAATGGGATATTACCTCATGAAATTTTTCACAACTGATATGTCCCTCTGTGGTTGATCTAGTTGATCTTGTTCATGGATACAACCACCATATATAGCCCCAGTCTGTTATTCCATCATTGAAAAAAACTACAATGTTCTAATTCCGACTTTCTTATGTTATTGATTTGGAATGTCTTCTTCCCCCTAATGCCATCCCATCATGACTTACATGATTCCTCTACGAAAAAAAATATTAAAAGAAAAATATATTAGCCGAACCGACATGGTAATATTTTAATTCTATATCATTTCTATATTACCATAAATTAATTTATGGATATTAATTTAACAATATTCTTACTCCAAATGTTATCTAAACTGGCCTTATTACTAACTACAAGGACCAATCCTTAAACGTTAAAAAATCCTGAATTAAAAATAAAACAAAATCCTGTCAATGAAGACCACCACAAACTTATTTAAGAACTCACAAAAAAAGTATATTCATATGTTCCATTAATACAACAGGTGAATTGGTTAACCCAAAAGGAATAATGTAAAATTCTTAGTGGTCATATCTTGTATGAAACATGTTCTTCAAAATGACTACTTTTATTAGTTTATACTGATGGTTCCTCAACCATTAGTCATTCATTGAAAAATACTGAGTCCCCAAGAGCTGATCAAACAAGTAATCGAAATGATCCAATGGATAATTGATCTTAACAGTAATGTTTCTAGACGCTCTATAATCAATGAAAAGTCTTGTTGAACCATATTTCTTTTTAAAAAACTAGATATGAGAACCCAAAGGTGATGTGTTAGGTCGAAAGATACTTTTATCTAATAAATATAGTAATTTCTTCTTTAACTCTCAAAGTATAATTTGAGTAAATCAATAAGGGGGTTTGAAAATTGTCTTAGAATTAGGATCAAAATCAATAGTATATTGAACATCCCGACTATGCATTATACCCGGAAATAATCAAAAAAACATCGAGATACACCTTTACCAAATTCACAACATTAAGCTAAAAAATTCCATTATTTTCAACAATATGAGCAAGGTATCATTAATTTTTCATATTTTACTCGTTTTTCAGCATACTGATATGTTATCAAAAGAAAGGGTTCATTCTTGTACTCAAACAGAAATTATTCCTGAAAATAAACCTCTTTAGCTCTATAGTCAATCATAGAATAGTTAACTGAAAGCCAATCCATCCCAAAAATAACATAATACACTACTAGAGAAAAAACAATAAACATTTCATGTAGATTATTTCCACACACAAGGACATGAAGGTTCTTATAAATATTTTTTGTCTCAACATTTTATCCCATTGTTTTTTACATTAGATCCAGATTCATATTTTGATCTGGAATTACCAATTTATTAGAAATCATATCAGAAAAAAAAATAGTGTAGACCCTAAATCAAACAACACATTTACATAATATAAAAAACAAACAATGGTCTAGATACTACATCATTTCCTCCTGGAGAATCCGACGGTCTTGTTTATCGATGTGCGTATGGAGTATTTTCCGCTAGAACTAGGATAGCTCGTGAAGGGGAGTGAGCACTGTATTCTATTCGGAAATACCTTGAAAAACCAAGGTACTCGATCGACACCTCAGGGCATTTGGGTACGTTGGAACCCACGATTGACCTACTTAAAACTTAATGTTGAAGGCTCTTTGATGGGAGGGAAAATGCCTGGATGAGGTCTAGTCCAGGACAATAATGGTTCAGTTGTATTGACTTTTAGCAGATTTTATGGGTCGAGGAGTTCAGTTAGTGTGGAAGTAAGAGCCCTACACACAGGTTTAATGTTGTGAAAAAGGTTATTAGTGGGGTTATGAGAGGTGTAATTTAACTTCGAGGTGTTGATAATGGCCTTGCAGGGGAAAAATGAGCAAACATGGAGTGTGACAAACCTTAACGTATCATCAAAATAGAGATTTCTAGAGGATGATCAATTCGATATATTCATACACTGGGAATCATTGCACTAGATTCTTTGTCTAGACGAGTTCATCCCAAGGAACCGCTTTTGTATTTTTTAATTTGGGGACTCCACCATTGTAATGTAATGGTTTTGTTCTTTAAGACGCGCTTGTGCTTCATCACATTAGGCCTCCTTGAGTGCTCGTATTTGGGGAAGGGTGTTCTTCCTTCATTTGAATAATAATATAAAAAATCAATTATCATCATCGCATAATTATTCATTTCATTCCACTTAAATCATTTTACTGACTATAAATTAGAATTTCTATTACCATTATCCTAACCATTTTCAGTGCTATTACGATACTTATGTCCCATTTTTCCACATTGGTAGAACATAACATAATTCAAAAGACATTACACTACATTAATTTTACCAAAATGTTCACAAACTGTAAACATATGATTCTTACGATCAGAGTTATTTGACAGTTCTTCCATTTAGACTACCACCATGACATATTATTCTATTATTGGTCAAAGAACATTGGATCATTGGAAAACTACATTTCCACCTTCTCTACACTATGAACATGTTTTTAATAACTATTTAACTAATGAGAAGCTAAATCTATTCGATAGTATGGCTTTAGTCCAGGGTAAAAATGGTTTATTTTACAATCAATATCTTGGATAAAATTTGGAGCATACCATGCTGGTCGGATGTATTTGGCTTCATAATCCGCCACTAAGTGATACACCTCCCTCAATTCCAGGAATTGTTTTTGCATCCTAAGACTAACTACCTAAGGAAAATATTTCTTAGGAAACAATTCTTTTAATTCATCTTAATCAATAACATCAATCTCTTCATTATAACTGATATTTTTAACCACCGACCACCACTAATCGGTTTCACCTTCAATAAAGTAAAAAAATGGACTAATGTTTTTATGTTATGAACCTACCATGAAATTGAATATATTTTTTAGTTCTTTAATCCACCCTTAAGCTAGAATATGGTCAGTTAATCATCTAAAATACTGAGGATTTTTTCTCATGAAATTCTCTACTTCTAAGTTGTTCCTCTATGACTGATCAGGCTGGTCTCCTGCATGGATACCTCTACCATTTATAGCCCAAGTCAACTGTGTCAACACTGTAACAAACTACTCAGTTCCAATTCTGACAATCTATGGTTCTTGATTTGGAAGGTTTTCTTCCTCCTATGTTCATCCCATCATAGTTTCCCTACTTTCTCTATTTGATAACATTCTGAACAAAATGCCCATGAACCGTGACATATTTATATCACATAACACGAATATAAAGGAATGATAATATTTCAACATTTAAATCAATAAATATATTTTAAATATATTTAAATAACCCATACATTATCAAAAACATATTCAATACCAAAATATAAAAAAGAGTGTTGGTTATTTTTTATCTATTTAAAAACATTACAGCTTGTTAAGGATGAAAAAAATATAATAATGCTTGGGGTGGTGAAAAGGAAATTTTCCCTATGTATGTTAAAAAAGAATCATTCCCTTTATCATTTAATAAAATTATATGAAGTAAAAATATTCACTATGAATAAAATTAAAATTCAATGGGATTCATACACCGTATAAAAGAATGTCGTGTATTAATCAAAATATTTTCTAATGAAATGAGATTAAGACGAAGTCCATAACTTATGTATGACTTGACACATTATTTGATTAATCTAATTAATAATAAACTAAAGTCAATTTATAAGTTATTATGAAACATTTTAAAATTTATTATTCATTTTATATTTATTATGGCCATTTTATTAACATTACATAGTCAATTATGTTTTAAATTGTCTTTTTGCCTATATTTGGTAGTTGTGTCCAATATGAACATCTTATAATTACATGTTGTCCATGTGGTAAAAAGTAAATTACCTATAGAATGTTATTAATGATATATATATCATATATATCATATATATCCAATATATTTATGTATTTAAAGTAGTATATAACATTTGTAGATAAGAAATGAAATGCACCGTTCATGGAGACGGTAAGCCGTACGGATGCATGAACGCCACTATAATTTATATTTCATATTTTATATAATTAAAACATAATGATACATATGTATGTTTTAAATCTAGTACACTATCATATATAATTTCATTAACTCTATATTTATGAATTACATGTATGGAATGAACGATTCATATCACGTTATGGGTGTTGTATTCCACACATCCTCAAATGAAATTATTGTATTATTCTATTATAGAAACCAAAAAGTTATGATATAAATGAATAATAAAGAATAATAGAGACAATATAAATATTATATATATCTATATGAATTTCCATTATAATGGCCATCGTGAGAGGTGGTAGAAGTTAATTGATCAATCATCGTTTCGTGAGGCAGTAGTTCACCGTCCACTTAAATAGAATGTTCGTGCCCAATAGATGGGGGTGTGTGTAAGTGTACTTTTAATAATTCACATTACAACATCCTAGAACTTTTAGGATACTGGTGTTGTTATTAAATATTAGAATAAAGAGTGGTTAGGGAGTTGGAGATATATAATAATATAAAATAACTTGAGAGAAGACGTTACCTTTAAATCACGTAACTCCTTTTGGTTTGATCCAAATGGATTTATTGAAGTGCTTTATGCCTACAGTAATGAATTATGTGGAATATAGATATGTCATGAGATTATTTGGGTAGAGGTTCGATGATACAATGGTCTTTGAGGGGTGTGAGTAAGGGTTAGTTATGATGGATTTTTATAAGGGGAAGGAGAGACTCTTTTAGAAGGTCAGAAAATAATATTTTATTATATCATTATATTTGGTTTTAAAATGTTTTAAACTTATTTAAGCAATATATAATGAGTAAATAAGTACAAATAAAATCATCCAAAAATAAATGGATAGGTTTTGGATATTTTTTAAAAATTATATTTTTTATTTAACCATTTGTTATCTTTTTTACCTTTTACAATGTCCTCTTATATATTCACAATATATTGTTAATAAATTTACAATAAAATGAAAAGAGAACCAAATTTATTAATTTAATAAATTTTTAACATCATATATGTTAGTTGGAAAAATATTTCATTTTTTGGATTATTTTATCATTTAACAAAATATTAATTGTTTTAAAAAGTCATTAATATCATTTTATAATCTATTGACCACAAAATAACTAAAAATCCATAGAAACATCATTATTTCGAACAACCTTCATTAATTCAAACTTAAAAACTAATAATAATCTCTAAAATTCTTGGATGGCTTAAAATTTTTCAAAACTTATTTATTTTCATAATTATGATATCAATTATTGGAATCCTTTATTAATGAAGCAATTACCTCAACACCATTGTGTCGTAAATAAATTTATTCATTTAGTGTGTAATAATTAGAAATTAAATACCATGATTCCGGAAATCTATTTATCTTTATAATGACTATTTATAGTTGAAACGATAACTTATATAACCTATTATAACTATTGTTTTACTTAGAGATATATGTTATTGTAACATTTTCCTTAACATTAAATTAATTTTTATAAAGTTTCATTTTCACAAACACGTGGCTCCATTATGTCACAAAATCAACGTAAGTATTACCATTATCGAAAAAATATTAGACAATAAGAATAAGACACGTTTTAGGTTAATTTTAATATTATTATAATATTTATATGTTACCTTTATTTAATATATTTACACATTAACCATGGTAATAAAATATTTAATGATGTTACTATTTATAATGTATCAAAATAAAATATATCTATTTAAGAAATTTGTTCCTATAGATTTTAAATATGGAATCAATTTTTCTATATTCAAATCACAAATGATGTAGAAATTAATTTAAAATTAATTCCCTTAGTAAAAAAAATTATTTTATGAAATAATAACTATAAAAATATTGACAGTTGTTTATGCTCAATTTAAAAGTAATATAAATTCTAAAGACCAAAATAGGATTAAATGGTAAATATATAATATAATTACAATTTAAAAAAATGGTAAATTTTACATATAAATAAATTATACTAAAATGATATTTTGTATTAAAATCCATTATTTTTCACTATTCATTAAAAAAATAAGATTATTAGAAAAATAACATAATTTCATCCAATGAAAATTTTGATGTCCCAATTCAAATAAAGAATTTTATTTGTTCATGTATAACATATAAAATTTAAAAAAACTAAATTTAGAAAGGGTTCACCATTAAAAGGCGGTAAATCGGCCTTTTATTGAATAGTAGAATATTTATAAATAAAATTGGATTCATTCACATTTTAATCATCTAACATTTATTGGATAAATGTAATGACATTTAAAAATTATGAATATTCATATTTTAGTTAGTTCTGTTCATTCCAACCAATAAAATGGATATCCATTAACTACCATTTAAAAATATATTATATAATTATTATTTTTTACTATGACTCACAATTGTGTGAAGCAAAAGATTTCAGGGAAACCAATTTTTATGTGTTGAGTATTCCATCGAACATAGCATAACCTTTAATGTAAAATTAATATTAAATTAACAAATTTTAATAAATTTGAAAATATCTTATTCTTTATTTACATGGGATAGTACAGTAATACTAACTATATAAATATAATTTGATAAATTAAATATTAATTTAAAACATTAATAAATTTTTTTATTACTAATGAATTACATAAAATTCATAGAGACTTTTTTTAGTACAAATGCATGTGTATCCTTTCCATGTATCAATTATAATGATAGGAAGATGGTAAGTGTTAATTTATTAATATATAATTACTATTATATCATAAAGACCGTATTATATCATTAAAAACTTTGAATATATCATCAATGTGATGAGGTTATTAAAAATAAGTCACGTTGATTTTATGGAGAATGTAATCCACAGATAAACGTAAACAATGTTATAAATTTTTAATGGTTTTAATGGTATAAAAACACATAATATCTTATCATTTTAGAATTTTAATTATGTAATTTATATAATAAATATATACAAACAAATGAAAATATTAATTTTCTGGAGCCACAAGATAAGGTGATCGAGAACAAATAATATCAGGTCACAATATCATAGACAACTGAACACATGAATAACTGATTCATTTAAATTTAATTGATGGGGTGATGGATATATGTTATGTTGTAAATGTAATCCCATATAGTTGGAAGTAATCCTGGGATCACGATCAGATACAATGGAGAGGGGAAATCAATGAAACGTGACTATCTCTTTAACATACAACTGCGAATGTTGATCTAGATACAAAGTATCTCTACATGGAAGGAAACATGTAGACTTACTCAATCAATCAACAATAACCCAGATTGAATTATTACCTCGATATGTCATTGGTAATCCCATGATGAAGTCCATGGATATATTTTCCAATTTCCAATATATCTCTAGTAATAATTGATACATACATTTCGAAAAATTCTTCTCTTCTTCAACCTACTATCAAGTCAAAAGTTTCTAAGTAAAGTCAACAATGTCTCTATTCATTCAATTCGACTAGTAATACTTCTGAAGATCCATGTAAATCTCAGAACATCAAGGATGAACTAAATAAAGATAATTATGAGCTTCACATAAAACATCTTTCATTAAGCATGAATCACAAGGAACCCATAATTTCTTCCCAATCCTCAAAACACAATATTAATTGATATTAAATTTAGCAAAACAAAGGTCTAATTCATGAACAGAAAAACATAATTTCTAAAAATAAAATCTACCTATTTACAAAATTATTATCTATTTATTACAAATAAAGAATACATTTTTCAAAATTCAAAATCAATATGTTCTAAAATTAATTTAAAGTTAATTACCATTGTCAAAACAAAAATTGTGTTTTTAAGTAGTAATAAATATCAAATGATTGACCCTTGTTTATAATCAATTTCAAATGAAAATTAAATATATTGACAAAAATTTGATTAAATGTTTATAATATAATATAATTACACTTATAAAACAATGTAAATGGTAGTATAACCATATAAATAAATTATATTAAAATACAGTTTTGAATAAAAATGCAGTAGTTTTCATTATTCCTTAAAAAATGATCTTTATCAGAAAAATAAAAAAAATATCAACCAATGTAAATGTTGATGTACAGATTCAAAAGATTATTTTTATTTAGTCAAATAAAACATATAAAAGTGAAAAAAAAAACAAGATTTAAAAATGGTTCAACATCAAAATGTGGTAAATCGATATTTTTATGAATAATAGAGTAATTAATAAAAAAAATTAATTTATTCTAATTTTAAACATCTATCTTTTGTTGGATAAATTTCAAAACATTTAACAAACATGCATAATCATATTTTAGTTATTTAAATGCATTCCCGCAAATAAAACGACTAGGCATTAACTATTATTTAAAATAATATTATATTATTATATTAAAATTTTAGTATGACTCTGCATTGTGTAAAACATGATATTTAGGAGGAAACCATTGTTCTGTATCAGATACATCATAAAACATAGGACCCCCTTTAATGTAAAATAAATATTAAATTCAATAATCTTATTAAATATGAAAATATAACATTTTTTAATTACATGGGATGTTACATTATTCCCCCTTATGATTATTGTACCCCCACAATTCAATTCACTTATCAAATAACTGGGGGTATTTGTAGCATTTTCATATTCCCGTATTTCCACTTCAACCTTATGGTATTTCCACAAAAACTTTACTAGATTATTTACCTTGTTCTGCAATACATTCACTCTAGGGGAATGAATATGGAATGGTTGTTCCTCCTATGAAAGATTATCTACCAATTGATGTACCTTTGGACTCAATAACTGTGATTGATCTCGCATATAATGTATGAACATTGAATCATGACAAACACTGTCTACCTAGGATAAAAATGGAAGTAAAGCCCCGATATAGGAAACTGATCCAACATTCTCCCGGATTTCATAGGGTCTAAATAACCTCAGACACAACTCTCCCATATTGCCAAAACACATCACACTCGTCCATGGTGAAACATTGAGAAACACATGATCACATACCTCAAAAATAAGGTCCATTATTCTGTTATCCAAATAATGTTTCTACCAACTCTAATCTATTCTCATGTGCATTGGAATCAACTGAACATTATTTTCCATCTCCTCTATCAATTCTGATCCAATCTGTTTTTTTTTTCACCAACTTCATCCCAATAAGATGGAGTTCCTCATCACCTTCCGTACAATGTCTAAAATGGTGTCATCTTTACACTTGAATTAATAATGTTATTATAATAAAATTCAACAAATAAAGATGTTGGCCCCAAATTCCCTTTTATTCCATTGATCATGAACGTAACATATCTTCTAATGAATGAATTGTTCATTTTTACTACCCTTATGATTGTGGAAGAAAACATGTAATAAAATTTAATTCTTTACCCAATGACTTTTGAAGGCCATCATAGAAGTTGGATGTAAACCTGGGATCACGATCAGATACAATGGAGAGGGGAAATCCATGAAACGTGACTATCTCTTTAACATACAACTGTGAATGTTGATCTAGATACAAAGTATCTCTACATGGAAGGAAACATGTAGATTTACTCAATCAATCAACAATAACCCAGATTGAATTATTACCTTGATATGTCATTGGTAATCCCATGATGAAGTCCATGGATATATTTTCCAATTTCCAATATATCTGTAGTAATAACTAATACATACATTTCGAAAAATTCTTCTCTTCTTCAACCTACTATCAAGTCAAAAATTTCTAAGTAAAGTCAACAATGTCTCTATTCATTCAATACGACTAGTAATACTTCTGAAGATCCATGTAAATCTCAGAACATCAAGGATGAACTAATTAAAGATAATTATGAGCTTCACATAAAACCTCTTTCATTAATCATGAATCACAAGGCACCCATAATTTCTTCCCAATCCTCAAAACACAATATTAATCACAAGGCACCCATAATTTCACTGTCTTCGTTCTGTACTTGCGTAATTTTGTCTTCTATGGATTATTTCACTGACACCTAAAGAAAAACATAGAAATTTCCTCCACCAACATCTTCTGGAAAAAAAATTATATAATCATTCATCGAGGGAAATTATTCCAAACAATGCATGATCAGTATATATATTTTTTTACTCTACAAAGAAGATGCCTCAAAATTTTTAGAGCAAACAACAGCAGCATCTAATTCCAAATCATATGTAGGGTAATTTAAATAATGAGGATTCAACTAACGTGAAGCATTATCAATTAACAGTTTATTCTCTATATGTACACAACCAGGACCGTTCAAGGATTCTTCACTGTAGATAATAAATTCACCATTTCTAGATGGTAGTGCAAAATATGAAAATTCACCAATCATCTATTCAATTCCTTAAAACAATCATAACATTCTTTTGTGGAAATTAACATAACACCTTTTCATGTTAACTTTGTCATTGGGCTAGATAACCATTAATACTATTCAACAAACCTTCAGTGATGAGAGGTTAATCCAAGAAAACAATGCATCTCAGTTATATTTTTTGGCCTTGAAAATTGTTCAGAAACATTGGTTTTAGTAGGATCAATTGTTATTCCATTTTTTGATACAATATTATCTTAGAATGAAATTTTTTGTAACCATAACTCACACATGTTGAACTTCCCATACATTTTCTTTCTTTCTATGGTTTGTAAGGAAACCCTAAAATGACGTTCATGTTCCTATTTACTTTTGGAATAAACCAAAATATCCTCAAAGAACACAACCACATACTTATCTAGGAACTCAATAAAAATTCTATACATATGATCCATGAATATAGTAGGTGCACTGGCTAATCCAAAAGGAATAACTACAAAATTATAATGCTCATATCTAGTACAAAATGTAGTCTTTGGAATGTCTTCTTCTTTAACATTCAACTGATGGTTCCACTTCCTCATTTTAATCACTGGAAAATCCTATTCTCCCTGGAAACAATCTAACAAATCATCGATATTGAGAAAATGATAATTTTTCATAATAGTTATGTTATTAAATTCTCTATAATCAATTAAAAGTAACATTTTGCCGTCTTTATTTTTAAAAAACAATACAGGGGTACCCCATGCTGATGTTCTAGGTCAAATGTAATATTTATCTCATAACTCCTACAATTGCTTCTTTAACTGTAAAAGATCAATTTGAGCAATTCGATAATGGGAGTTTTGAAATTATATTAGCATCTGGAACTAAGTCCAAAATAAATTCAACTTTCCAATCATGTATTATATTAGGCAACTCATGCACAAAAACATCAATATACTCACATACCACTGGAACATCATTAATTCGAATATTTCTATTGTTCTCAACGATATGTGAAAGGTGAAATTAATTTCCATATTTTACTAGTTTCTCATATTCCCTAGAAGTTATCAAAACGAAGGTCTAATTCATGTACAGAAATTGAAATTCATTCTGAGAAGAATTCTTTTTATCTCTACAGTCAATATTTCCATGTTAAACAGAAATCCAATCCATACCCAAAATAACAACTAACTCCACTAGAGGAAAAACAATAAGGTTTTTAGGTATATTATCTCTCCACATAGGGATAGGAAGCTTCTTATAATGTATTTTTGTCTCAGCATTTACTACTTGTGTTTTTACCAAATGTTCAGGATTCATATCTTGAGATGGGATTCCCAATTTACTAGAAAACATTTCAAAATGAATGAATGCGTAGACCCTGAATCAGATACCACATTAGCATAATCTAAAAAAACAGTGTACCTGATACTACATCATTCGATGGAACAACATCTGCAGAAGTAGTTGCAATGGATTTCCCCATCACTTTTTTTCTTGTGGACCTGTTGCATTCCCTCAGTTGAGTTCTTCGTTGGAAACTGATTCTCATAATGACCCATTTCACTGCACTCAAAAACAAATTCTGAATAAAAATTATATTTATTCTTACCATAACCCTTATATTTTTCAGTGAAATAACAATCCTTATATCCCATTTTACCACAATAGTAGCAGTTAATAAAATTCAATAGTCATTTCCCATCTTTATTTTTATGAAAATTTTCACAAACTGTACTCCAATGTTTCTTACAATCATACTTTTTTGATGAGTTCTTCTGTTTCATCTTTCACCTCAACCTCTTATTAAGTAGTTTGTGAAAGAACACCTGCTCATCGAAAAAACTCCATTTCCACCTTCTCTGCACATCAAAATTTTTTACATAACCTTTGAAATCACTAGAAGATAAATCCCATCAATACATTGGCTTTAATCCAAAATAAAAATGGTTTATATAAATATGAATATATCATATGAAATTTTGAGAATACATTTCCAATTGAGTGTACTTTTCTTCACAAACAACCCGTGTTTCATCCTCCAGCCACAATTCATAATACAGTTTTACTATCCTAGGATGAACCACCTTAGGAAAATATTTCTCATGAAACATACCTTTTATTTCACACATAAAATGATCGTCCATCTCTTCACTATCACTAATATTTTTAACCATCGACCATCACTATTTGGATTCACCATCAAAACAGTTAACATCAAGGTTATCCTTTTTATGTATTAAACTTCCCATGACATCGAAAATCATTTCCAGTGCTTTAATCCACCCTTCAGCTAGCACATGGTAAGATTGTCCTTTGAATGAAATGGGATATTACGTCATGAAATTTTTCACAACTGATATGTCCCTCTGTGGTTGATCTAGTTGATCTTGTTCATGGATACAACCACCATATATAGCCCCAGTATGTTATTCCATTATTGAAAAAAACTACAATGTTCTAATTCCGACTTTCTTATGTTATTGATTTGGAATGTCTTCTTCCCCCTAATTCCATCCCATCATGACTTACATGATTCCTCTACGAAAAAAAATATTAAAAGAAAAATATCTTAGCCGAACCGACATGGTAATATTTTAATGCTATATCATTTCTATATTACCATAAATTAATTTATGGATATTAATTTAACAATATTCTTACTCCAAATGTTATCTAAACTGGCCTTATTACTAACTACAAGGACCCGTCCTTAAACGTTAAAAAATCCAGAATTAAAAATAAAACAAAATCCTGTCAATGAAGACCACCACAAACTTATTTAAGAACTCACAAAAAAATTATATTCATACGTTCCATTAATACAACAGGTGAATTGGTTAACCCAAAAGGAATAATGTAAAATTATTAGTGGTCATATCTCGTATGAAACATGTTCTTCAAAATGACTACTTTTATTAGTTTATACTGATGGTTCCTCAACCATTAGTCATTCATTGAAAAATACTGAGTCCCCAAGAGCTGATCAAACAAGTAATCGAAATGATCTAATGGATAATTGATCTTAACAGTAATGTTTCTAGACGCTCTATAATAAATGAAATGTCTTGTTGAACCATATTTCTTTTTAAAAAACTAGATATGAGAACCCAAAGGTGATGTGTTAAGTCGAATGATACTTTTATCTAATAAATATAGTAATTTCTTATTTAACTCTCAAAGTATAATTTTAGTAAATCAATAAGGGGGTTTGAAAATTGTCTTAGAATTAGGATCAAAATCAATAGTATATTGAACTTCCCGACTATGCATTATACCCAGAAATAATCAAAAAAACATCGAGATACACCTTTACCAAATGCACAACATTAAGCTAAAAAATTCCATTATTTTAAACAATATGAGCAAGGTATCATTAATTTTTCATATTTTACTCGTTTTTCAGCATACTGATATGTTATCAAAAGAAAGGGTTCATTCGTGTACTCAAACAGAAATTATTCCTGAAAATAAACCTCTTTAGCTCTATAGTCAATCATAGAATAGTTAACTGAAAGCCAATCCTTCCCAAAAATAACATAATACACTAATAGAGAAAAAACAATAAACATTGCATGTAGATTATTTCCACACACAAGGACATGAAGGTTCTTATAAATTTTTTTTGTCTCAACATTTTATCCCATTGTTTTTTACATTAGATCCAGATTCATATTTTGATCTGGAATTACCAATTTATTAGAAAACATATCAGAAACAAAATATAGTGTAGACACTAAATCAAACAACACATTTACATAATATAAAAAACAAACAATGGTATAGATACTACATTATTTCCTCCTGGAGAATCCGACGGTCTTGTTTATCGATGTGCGTATGGAGTATTTTCCGCTAGAACTAGGATAGCTCGTGAAGGGGTTTGAGCACTGTATTCTGTTCAGAAATACCATGAAAAACCAAGTTACTCGATCAACACCTCAGGGAATTTGGGTACGTTGGAACCCACGATTGACCGACTTAAAACTTAATGTTGAAGGCTCTTTGATGGGAGGGAAAATGCCTGGATGAGGTCTAGTCCAGGACAATAATGGTTTAGTTGTATTGACTTTTAGCAGATTTTATGGGTCGAGGAGTTTAGTTAGTGTGGAAGTAAGAGCCCTACACACAGGTTTAATGTTGTGAAAAAGGTTATTAGTGGGGTTATGAGAGGTGTAATTTAACTTCGAGGTGTTGATAATGGCCTTGCAGGGGAAAAATGAGCAAACATGGAGTGTGACATACCTTAACGTATCATCAAAATAGAGATTTCTAGAGGATGATCAATTCGATATATTCATACACTGGGAATCATTTCACCAGATTCTTTGTCTAGACGAGTTCATCCCAAGGAACTGCTTTTGTATTTTTTAATTTGGGGACTCCACCATTGTAATGTAATGGTTTTGTTCTTTAAGACGCGCTTGGGCTTCATCACATTAGGCCTCCTTGAGTGCTCTTATTTGGGGAAGGGTGTTCTTCCTTCATTTGAATAATAATATAAAAAATCAATTATCATCATCACATAATTATTCATTTCATTCCACTTAAATCATTTTACTGACTATAAATTAGAATTTCTATTACCATTATCCTAACCACTTTCAGTGCTATTACGATACTTATGTCCCATTTTTCCACATTGTTAGCACATAACATAATTCAAAAGACATTACACTACATTAATTTTACCAAAATTTTCACAAACTGTAAACATATGATTCTTACGATCAGAGTTATTTGAACAGTTCTTCCATTTCGACTACCACCATGACATATTATTCTATTATTGGACAAAGAACATTGGATCATTGGAAAACTACATTTCCACCTTCTCTACACTATGAACATGTTTTTAATAACTATTTAACTAATGTGAAGCTAAATCTATTTGATACTATGGCTTTAGTCCAGGGTAAAAATGGTTGATTTTACAATCAATATCTTGTATAAAATTTGGAGCATACCATGCTGGTCGGATGTATTTGGCTTCATAATCCGCCACTAAGTGATACACCTCCCTCAATTCCAAGAATTGTTTTTGCATCCTAATACTAACTACCTAAGGAAAATATTTCTTAGGAAACAATACTTTTAATTCATCTTAATCAATAACATCAATCTCTTCATTATAACTGATATTTTTAACCACCGACCACCACTAATCGGTTTCACCTTCAATAAAGTAAAAAAATGGACTAATGTTTTTATGTTATGAACCTACCATGAAATTGAATATATATTTTAGTTCTTTAATCCACCCTTAAGCTAGAATATGGTCAGTTAATCATCTAAAATACTGAGGATTTTTTCTCATTAAATGCTCTACTTCTAAGTTGTTCCTCTATGACTGATCAGGCTGGTCTCCTGCATGGATACCTCTACCATTTATAGCCCAAGTCAACTGTGTCAACACTGTAACAAACTACTCAGTTCCAATTCTGACAATCTATGGTTCTTGATTTGGAAGGTTTTCTTCCTCCTATGTTCATCTCATCATAGTTTCCCTATTTTCTCTATTTGATAACATTATGAACAAAATGCCCATGAACCGTGACATATTTATATCACATAACATGAATATAAAGGAATGATAATATTTCAACATTTAAATCAATAAATATATTTTAAATATATTTAAATAACTCATACATTATCAAAAACATATTCAATACCAAAATATAAAAAAGAGTGTTGGTTATTTTTTATCTATTTAAAAACATTACAGCATGTTAAGGATGAAAAAAATATAATAATGCTTGGGGTGGTGAAAAGGAAATTTTCCCTATGTAAGTTAAAAAAGAATCATTCCCTTTATCATTTAATAAAATGATATGAAGTAAAAATATTCACTATGAATAAAATTAAAATTCAATGGGATTCATACACCGTATAAAAGAATGTCGTGTATTAATCAAAATATTCTCTAATGAAATGAGATTAAGACGAAGTCCATAAAATATGTATGACTTGACTCATTATTTTATTAATCTAATTAATAATAAACTAAAGTTAATTTATAAGTTATTATGATACATTTTAAAATTTATTATTCATTTTATATTTATTATGTCCATTTTATTAACATTACATAGTCAATTATGTTTTAAATTGTCTTGCCTATATTTGGTAGTTGTGTCCAAAATGAACATCTTATAATTACATGTTGTCCATGTGGTAAAAATTAAATTACCTATAGAATGTTATTAATGATATATATATCATATATATCATATATATCCAATATATTTATGTATTTAAAGTAGTATATAACATTTGGAGATAAGAAATGAAATGCACCGTTCATGGAGACGGTAAGCCGTACGGATGCATGAATGCCACTATAATTTATATTTCATATTTTATATAATTAAAACATAATGATACATATGTATGTTTTAAATCTAGTAAAATATCATATATAATTTCATTAACTCTATATTTATGAATTACATGTATGGAATGAACGATTCATATCACGTTATGGGTGTTGTATTCCACACATCCTCAAATGAAATTATTGTATTATTCTATTATAGAAACCAAAATGTTATGATATAAATGAATAATACAGAATAATAGAGACAATATTAATATTATATATATCTATATGAATTTCCATTATAATGGCCATCGTGAGAGGTGGTAGAAGTTAATTGATCAATCATCGTTTCGTGAGGCAGTAGTTCACCGTCCACTTAAACAGAATGTTCGTGCCCAATAGATGGGGGTGTGTGTAAGTGTACTTTTAATAATTCACATTACAACATCCTAGTACTTTTAGGATACTGGTGTTGTTATTAAATATTAGAATAAAGAGTGGTTAGGGAGTTGGAGATATATAATAATATAAAATAACATGAGAGAAGACGTTACCTTTAAATCACGTAACTCCTTTTGGTTTGATCCAAATGGATTTATTGAAGTGCTTTATGCCTACAGTAAGGAATTATGTGGAATATAGATATGTCAGGAGATTATTTGGGTAGAGTTTCGATGATACAATGGTCTTTGAGGGGTGTGAGTAAGGGTTAGTTATGATGGATTTTTATAAGGGGAAGGAGAGACTCTTTTAGAAGGTCAGAAAATAATATTTTATTATATCATTATATTTGGTTTTAAAATGTTTTAAACTTATTTAAACAATATATAATGAGTAAATAAGTACAAATAAAATCATCCAAAAATAAATGGATAGGTTTTGGATATTTTTTAAAAACTATATTTTTTATTTAACCATTTGTTATCTTTTTTACCTTTTACAATGTCCTCTTATATATTAACAACATATTGTTAATAAATTTACAATAAAATGAAAAGAGAACCAAATTTATTAATTTAATAAATTTTTAACATCATATATGTTAGTTGGAAAAATATTTCATTTTTAGGATTATTTTATCATTTAACAAAATATTAATTGTTTTAAAAAGTCATTAATATCATTTTATAATCTATTGACCTCAAAACAACTAAAAATCCATACAAACATCATTATTTCGAACACCCTTCATTAATTCAAACGTAAAAACTGATAATAATCTCTAAAATTCTTGGATGGCTTAAAATTTTTCAAAACTTATTTATTTTCTTAATTATGATATCAATTATTGGAATCCTTTATTAATGAAGCAATTACCTCAACACCATTGTGTCGTAAATAAATTTATTCATTTAGTGTGTAATAATTAGAAATTAAATACAATGATTCCGGAAATCTATTTATCTTTATAATGACTATTTATAGTTGAAACGATAACTTATATAACCTATTATAACAATTGTTTTACTTAGAGATATATGTTTTTGTAACATTTTCCTTAACATTAAATTAATTTTTATAAAGTTTCATTTTCACAAACACGTGGCTCCATTATGTCACAAAATCAACCTATGTATTACCATTATCGAAAAAATATTAGACAATAAGAATAAGACACGTTTTAGGTTAATTTAATATTATTATAATATTTATATGTTACCTTTATTTAATATATTTACACATTAACCATGGTAATAAAATATTTAATGATGTTACTATTTAGAATGTATCAAAATAAAATATATCTATTTAAGAAATTTGTTCTTATAGATTTTAAATATGGAATCAATTTTTCTATATTCAAATCACAAATGATGTAGAAATTAATTTAAAATTAATTCCCTTAGTAAAAAAATTATTTTATGAAATAATAACTATAAAAATATTGACAGTTGTTTATGCTCAATTTAAATGTAATATAAATTCTAATGACCAAAATAGGTTTAAATGGTAAATATATAATATAATTACAATTTAAAAAAATGGTAAATTTTACATATAAATAAATTATACTAAAATGATATTTTGTATTAAAATCCATTATTTTTCACTATTCATTAAAAAAATAAGATTATTAGAAAAATAACATAATTTCATCCAATGAAAATTTTGATGTCCCGATTCAAATAAAGAATTTTATTTGTTCATGTATAACATATAAAATTTAAAAAAACTAAATTTAGAAAGGGTTCACCATTAAAAGGCGGTAAATCGTCTTTTTATTGAATAGTAGAATATTTATAAATAAAATTGGATTCATTCACATTTTAATCATCTAACATTTATTGGATAAATGTAATGACATTTAAAAATTATGAATATTCATATTTTAGTTAGTTCTGTTCATTCCAACCAATAAAATTGATATCCATTAACTACCATTTAAAAATATATTTTATTATTATTATTTTTTTACTATGACTCACAATTGTGTGAAGCAAAAGATTTCAGGGAAACCAATTTTTGTGTTTTGAGTATTCCATCGAACATAGCATAACCTTTAATGTAAAATTAATATTAAATTAACAAATTTTAATAAATTTGAAAATATCTTATTCTTTATTTACATGGGATTGTACAATAATACTAACTAAATAAATATAATTTGATAAATTAAATATTAATTTAAAACATTAATAAAATTTGTTATTACTAATGAATTACATAAAATTCATAGAGACTTTTTTTAGTACAAATGCATGTGTATCCTTTCCATGTATCAATTATCATGATAGGAAGATGGTAAGTGTTAATTTATTAATATATAATTACTATTATATCATAAAGACCGTATTATATCATTAAATACTTTGAATATATCATCAATGTGATGAGGTTATTAAAAATAAGTCACGTTGATTTTATGGAGCAAGTAATCCACACATAAACGTAAACAATGTTATAAATTTTTAATGGTTTTAAAGGTATAAAAACACATAATATCTTATCATTTTAGAATTTTAATTATGTAATTTATATAATAAATATATACAAACAAATGAAAATATTAATTTTCTGGAGCCACAAGATAAGGTGATCGAGAACGAATAATATCAGGTCACAATATCATAGACAACTGAACACATGAATAACTGATTCATTTAAATTTAATTGATGGGGTGATGGATATATGTTATGTTGTAAATGTAATCCCATATAGTTATATAGAATAGACTATTGTTATTTTTTTCAATATGGATTGAAAACATTTTATGGATGTAGAGGATGGAATAAAACTAAAACATTCAGTTACAAGTTATAACTCTTCAATATAAAACAATATTTTCATCGAACCTTTTTCCCTTTACAGTTTTTCATATATAAAATAATGACTCTAAAATGTGGTTAAAGATGCTATGAATGGATTTGAAATGGTATTTATGATACAAATATCTTGTGACGTTTGATGATAAGTAGATAGGGGGTGTCCTTTTATAAATGAGGTGGGGTTAGTCTTGGAATATCATAATATATTAAAATAAAGGAAGTAATTTTCATATAAAAATTGCTCCATATTTATATGATTATAATACATTCTGATTAATAATATACAATACATTTATAATAATAAATGGATTTTTTTGTTATTTTTTTACCATTATCTCTCTCTTTTAAACCCTAATTAATCCATTTGCACAATTACAATGATAAAAATGATTTTTACACATTATGGTTCATTAAATTTACTATAAATGGAAAATATAGAAAAAAACTTATCAGTGCTTACATATTTAAATATTTATCTTATACATGGATGATGATATATTTCTTTTTGTAATAGTTTTAGAAAAATACTATTTTTTATAAATTTTGATTAATAAAACTTTTGCGTATACATGTATTGTTAAAAAATAATTTATATGAAATCATACACAATTTTTATCAAATTATATTAATTAAATTATAACGAGTATATAGTCTTAATCAAATTTTCCAAACGTAGCTATAATTGTATTAAATTTTAAACAACAGAATATTTTTACCGCTTATTTGAAGAATTCTAACCTTAGTTGTGGTAAAAATGATTCTAAAATTAAAGGGTAAAAATATTACATTTATGATTGTAAATGTCTCTTAAAAGAAGTGAAATTTTCCACGACATCTCTTCCCAATTATCCTATTATTATTTTAAAATAATTTATGAAAATAAATTTGACATTAAATACATTTAATTTAATTTTAAGATCTATTCGCATTATATAAATTAAAAAAAACATTACAGTAATAGAAATATAATATAAAACATTATGAAATTTAAAATGTATTATATTAAACATCTAAATTAATTCGATTCATTATATCATCTAAAACAATATATATGTTTGGTTTTTAAAATATTTTACATGATATTTTACTACATTAACAATCATATCTTGGTGTTGTGTGAGAACTAAAATAAGTTAATTTGTAACTAAAAGGTATACCATTTTAAATAAATAATTTATCATTAATAGAATATTTTATAATGTCACATATGTTCCATTTATCAATTTCAATAAATATTATTAATATGTTAATTACGATTGAGGAATTTTTTATATTACCTTTACAAAAAAATTATAATGGTCAAAATCAATGATAAATTGTAAAAGAATGTAATTTTTTGAAATTTTTAATTATCATGAATGAAATATAATAATAAAATAAAATTAACCAAATTTGGACGTCCTAATTTGATATAGGGAATTTAATATTACATGTTTAATTATTATATGTGATGAAAATTGATTTAGAATAATATTATGAAGGAAACTAGAAATAGATTTGCCAATAATGCATTTTAATCCTAAATATGATCTTTTACCAAAAAATTGTATAATGATGAATCCTTTGTAATTAATTAAACAATTAAGAAAAAATTAGAATTATTCTAGTTTAAAACAAATTACAATTTCTAATTATGTTTTTTTGGAATATATGAGAGAGTTAAAAAAATAAGTATCTTTAACTTTTCATTAAAAAGTCTTGATTTATTGAAAATGCCTAGAATTTATACCAATGATATTTATTATATACAAATTTCAAAAAATTATATCCTTTTATCAAATAAAAGTTCCATTTTTTTGAATATTAATTTAAATTTCACTGAAAAAATCAATAAAACCAATTTTTTAGGAATCATTTTTTAACAAATAAAATTTCATTAAAATTTTTTGTATTATTTCCTATGAATATATCAATTCATTATTATTAAGTGGGACCTTTATATTTATTTCCTAATTTGTTAAATCATATTCATACATAACAATTCAATGGTTATGTTATGACAGAAACATTTTGATAATAAAATTTCACTGTTTGATTATGATTGTTGTAGCATTTTTTATATTATATTGAACATAGTGTAAATTTAAATCATTTAGATATTAGATTCTACAGACAAAATTATTATATTTTTCCATGAGATTTTTTCTTGATCTTGGGAATCTACGGGTTTACATTTGATAACACAATTATTCAAAACTAACATCATAAAATCTATTTACAAAACATACTCTGGAAATGATTGAAATGGAAATACAAAAGCCATATAAAAAACATATTATTAGGGTTAACAATATATAAACATTAGTATGATATGAAAATATAGTGATGGAAGAAAAAAATAATATCAAAACAATAATGGATAGTGAAAGTGAACATTGATAACATGACCATCAATAATCTCAAGGAAATGGATGACTGAAAACTCGTAATACAGTTACTTTTGAAATGGACCATAAATTGCCTTTAAATTATGTTAATATGATAATATATATATAAAATCATACTTTTCTTGGAGTTTAATAATTCCAATGCTTTCTATACTAAGATCTTAATTAAATATACGTACATTATTTTATTGAAATCCATAAATTAAATGTCCTAATTTGTTTGCATGATTCAATCAGTTTATCTATTTATCTCATTTTTACTCTTAATAAAGTGTATTCAAGATGAAATTATGATTCCTAATGTACTAAAAATAACTTAAAACAGATATTTTGATTTATAAAAGGAATAAATATATTCCCACTTTCGATAGATATTAACTATAATAGGATAGTCAATGAAAATATAGCATTCTTTATTTGAAGAGTAAATATATAAAATTCAACAATAACGAAAATTGTACAACATAGATAATTCCATTAATAAGAAACATTATATCAAAAATAACCTAAATATAATCATCATTTAGGAATATTTTATTATCATTGGTTAAATTATTCCCTCTTGTATACACACCCAAAAATATAATAGAATTCATCAAAAATAATCATTCTCATTAAACATAATGGTTACATATACATCATCCTAATAAAAAATAACCCACAATATAATTAGTCACTAAAAAATCCAAAAACATAATCCCTTCTAGGGTTCTATATATCCTTGATCTTATGATCAACCATAAATTTAAAAACACATTAATGGATCCATAAATATTAAGTTAACAGGACATGAAAATATCCATATCTATAATGATATCTAAACCCTACTCTAATGTCATCTATAATAGATTCAAAAAAAACTCTCCCATATATGGTGTTAAAAACCAAATCCTTACATTTAATAAATGAAATATATAAACATGTCCATTATTCATACTTCCATATCTTATAATATCATATTGGAAAATTGGATAAAATACATGCCCAAGGACTGTTTATTTTTCTTGTATTTGAGAATTATCACAAACTATTACATAAAAAAACCATTTCATCACGTGATCATTTTCTCAACTATACCTTGATTTTAATTTTTCAAAATATTTATTCGTCATCTCCGATAAAATTACTCACACAAGAAAAGTTTCTATAAAAATAAATTAAACATTACTCTTCATAACATGGGATAAATAAAACAAAAGATGAGTGATATAAAATTCTCTGAAAGAGTTATCATAATCACTAACAATTGAATGAGATCAGTGTGCATAAGATGAGAATAATATTATGATGACATGATCAACGTGAACGTTAATAAAATAATATATTTAATAACCATAAATATATTGATACCAAAAAATTTGATATGGAATAACGAAATAATAAATGTAAGAGTCATATGAATTAATAATCATGATGCATGTGATTTAAATATTGATCAATGGAATGATAAAATACTAATAGAATTCATAAGGAAACAATGATTTCTTATTTTAACATTATCTTCATAACCAATGTTAAAAATAATGGGATCCAAAATAAATATATAAGGGAATCATCCATAGTCAATATCATCCTCCACTCATTTGAATGTAATGGAACATTTCCCAACGTATCCTAGAGCAATATATGGTTCAAATGTCATATATTATGTATTTTTCACACCCACCATATATTTTTTATATGATTCACCCAATACAATACATAATTTATAAGTACAGTACATTAATATAACACATGGAATATTTCATTTTTATCCTTAATAATTTAATAATAATTTATGTTTCATTATAACTTGACGTACTCATTGAAATAAAATGGTTTTCATGAAATTAACCATGAAAAAAATACAACAAAATATTATATAATATTGATTACATCAAATCCCAATTTGATAATAAGAAAAATATAATGTTTTAGTAATGGATGAAAAAAAAATACAATAAAAATTATCATTAAAGAATCATCGAGGAATATAATTCTTGAAAAAAAAACTATTATCATTATGAAAATCACTTCTAAAAATTTCATATTCAAATTACTTTGTTAAAATAATTCTCTTATAAAATGTATTGGAAATATAAAAAAATAATTCTGAAATGAAATTATTTTAATGATGGTTGTAAAATGATTTCATGTTTCAAAAGGTTGAATTAAACATTTATATCAAACTTTTATTAATAAAAGAAAAAGTGAACCATAAAAAGTATTGAGAAATTTACTAATAAATTTATTTATGTGAAGTAAAAAATCATAATTTAATATATATTTTTTGATTACTTCATATTAATAAAAACCATTTTTGAAAACATTTAATAATTCGTTGACATGTATCTTAATGATTACTCATCTAATAGAAAATATAACACCAGTATCACCTAGAAAACATAATTATCTTTATTTTATAAATAAGAGATAAATGTTACTCAAACCTGTAAACACAATTCATAACTATATAAGATGATTTGATATATTTTTTAGAATTATTTGAGCATATTATTTACTGTAATGGAAACCAGATCATAACTAATCACAAAAAGAATGAAAATGAAATATAATTCTGTAACTCATTTGGTAATTATAGAAACAATCATTGAAAAAAAGTGTATTATGTGGATCATTTAGTTAGATGAATTAGAGGAAGAAATAAGTCAAATTTAAATCATGAGGTAATATGTGTAGCATTCAATGAAAATATAGTTTGTGACATGATATGAGTCTCATGAAAATGAGATTTAGGAAAACAATAGAATATAAATGTTCATAATTATTTAAGTGAGAATAAATTCATGACCTGAATGTGTTTACAAATTTATTTCCACAATAATATTATATAATATATAATAAATAATTAGTTATAAACTCTGAATTAATCATGGAATAAAAATAGAAATGATGAAGAGTTATAACCAAGGTAATAGAACCCCACACTACTTTAGTAACATACTAATAAAAAACAATAGTTTAAATAAAATTAATTTAAACATAATATTACCTAACGTATTAATAATTAAGGATATACGATCTAAAATTTGTATTATATAATCCATATAAAATAAATTAGTTACATAATAATAAAATATCACTCTATGAATAGAAATTGAAATGAAATCCCTTACCACTGGCCCACACATTCCATGTATATCCATTAAACCATTTTTTATAAACATTATTCAATTATATTATTTCATAACAAATTTTTTGTATTAATACCTTATTAATTAAAAATATATTTTTTTATTTTTATTATGTATCTGATTACGAAATTGATTTATCATACACTAGCAGTTTTGAGGATGTTCAGTTTATAATCCATAAACAACATTGGTTGGATGAATGTCGTCAAAGAGTAAATTATTCCATTATCTAAAATGTTAAAAATAATATAATTAAAAATTGGGTAGACTAATTATTCTTTTAAAACCATCCATTTAATATTTTTATTATAAATGAATAATGTAAATATCATGGAGAAGACAGTTTCTAGATATGCATGAGTAGAATTTCCATCTTTCAATGAACCTGATTTAAAGAATGTTAGTATTCTCTTTATAATAGTATAATTTTAATAAAAACATGAATATATTATTATATATTTAAATAATTTATATATGAATATTGAATGAAGTGATGTAATACAATTTGCGTCATTTCATAAAGGCGGTGATCTACACGTACACCCAAATGATGTTATCAATTTTCAATGGATGGAAATGTTTGAAGATATATGATATCATATATTTTTATTATTATGTTCATGAAATTAATATAATATGTATATATATATATAAATTAATTCATCATCAAACTAATCCAGAGTGTAAGGTTTTGGTAAAAGAACTACATCGGTTTGCGAGGTGGTATTCCACTATACACATGGACGACAATTTCATTTCCCATTTCATGGTAGAATAGATCGATATATATTATGAAATAAACATAATAAATTATTTTTATATGGAATATTATGATGTTAATATTTAATTATTGGTTAATATGATTTTATGTATCTATAATAAGAAATAATACTAAAGCATTTTTGAAAAAATAACAACTATTCTTCAGAAAACCCACATTTTATTACTCCTTAATAACCTAAAGGATGGTATTTTTCCAAAAATAAGTCTTATAAAATATAAGGGGAGTTTTAGAAAACAATTTGGGCATGGTTGTGTAGATCAAAATTTATATTTAAGTCTGTAATGAATTGGATATATGCTTCCGATTAATAAATTAGGGGAGGGTAATTATTTAAATTTCTAAATTTACTAAATTAATATAAATTAATTTTCAGGAACAAATTTAACAAAATTAATATAATTTTAATATAGGATGAGTTTGAATGAAAATCATATCATAATAAATTTGATAGTATTGGCTGATCTTTTATCCTTGATCCGTTTATTTTAACCCAATATTTACCGTTTTGATAATTACAATGATATCAATGGGTTTTTCAAATTCATGTTTACAAATGTAACTATACAATGGAAAAAAGAACCAAAGTGGGACATGTATGTTATGTTAAAATATATATCATTCACTTCACCAATAATAAATTTATTCATTTAATTAAATAATTTTATTATAATAAATAATTAAGGCCATTTTTTGAAATACATGAAATTTTATAAATTTATATGTGTCCAACTCATGAAAAATAGTTCAAGATTTACATTAATTAAATAAAAAGATGTATCTATCATATAGGACTCGGTTAACTCATATATAGGATAACCCACTTATCCATATAACCTCAGGCACACATCTCGACATTCTGGAGGGTACTATGTAGTAGATTGGGAGGAAATGCACTCTTTAATATAGTAGACAAGAATGGTGAACCATAATTATAAATTCATAGTATAAATTTAATAGTGTAAATAGAGGATGTAAATATATTTGGGAAATTAAATAACACAAATAATAACCAAATTCATATAGACAGTGAGGTCGGGATTCAATAAATAAATTGGATTAACAAAAAATACATTATTCCTATATGATTACTTATAATAAAAAATAATAATGTGTATATCTATATCTAATATAATCTCAATCACTAGCTATATCATATAATCATGTACTCTATAAAATTTTAATAATTCAATAATTATTATTAGGGGGATTTCCTTTATATCATTCTTAATACATCAAATATATTTGGGTACTAATCAAAATAAAAAACACTGATTTAATAATACTAAATACCCACCACCACCCCCACAATGTATATTTCTAATATAGTCCATGAATATATAAAAACGTTTTAATTTAATAATTTAAATTTCAATACATTAACTAATGAAACCCAAGTTGACTGTGATTTTTCATCTCATTTGACACTACCATCTTCAGAATGTTCCTTACTATCTATAACCATTCATTATATTAGTAATCCATTACGAGAATCTCATACTTTAGTTACAAATAATCTATATGAAGGTTTATTTCCATAATTGTATAATAAATATAATGGTATGTCCTACCCTTTAATTATATATAGTCTATATTTAAAATTAGTACAAATAATTCCTAACAACACATTAACAATGATCATTTATTTTAATTATGAATAACTAATATATAATTTCATTTCCAATTGTGGTGTGTAATTAAGATGGAACATCATGTACATATATTTTAAAAAAGAAACAATGAATGTAATATCAATTTTTTATGGTTACAATAAAGTAAAACTACTCTCGGTTCATGTTAATTACCATTCACATTATACATTCAATTCATCATTTATGTCTTATAACTAAGGAGTAATAAAAATAGAGTTGTGAAATATTCTTGAAACTATATATTTCCCTAGGGTTCAAGTTAAATCTTCATTAAATTCACATTTCATTCAATTTCCATATATGTAAACTATTTTTCCAATGATATTTTTATACCACATATCAATTATTAATATATTTTATAACATTTTATTGGACAAATACCAATCTAAACACATATTATTTTTGTTGTAGTCTCTAGGGAGACATAATTCATTATGACATTTATTTAAACCCACCAAAGTTGAATATTTGGGGTTATATTTTCAACCTTCAATAAGTTACAACGTCTCATAACATGTATCGAAAAAATTAAAACAATTGAAATATGGGATTATAAATATTTGGAGAATTTATTAGAAGGTCTGTATTGTGGTAAAAAAGTGACAATATATATGAACATGAACATTTAGGTAAATGGTATGTCCCACATACCATATACATGTAGTAGACTCATTTTCCAGTATCATCCTTTAAACTAGGATTAAATGTTATAAATTAGTTATAAATAAACATTGTTTTATAATAGTGAATAATATTTTTTATATAAATAAGATATGATACAAAATAAAAATGAAGAATGAAATAAAGAGGATTCATATATGTACCAATGTATATCCAAAATGATTAATGATTTTCAAATTAGATATAAAAAAATTATATCTCTCGAATTCAATATTAATGGATAAGAAGAGATATTATAATTGAGAGAGAATATATGAATGAGAAACGAGGGTAGAATAGTATAAATTCAAATTTATATATTAAATTATTGAGCATACAATTCATACATTTTAATGGGTGAAATTATTGTCAATAAAGTAGTACAAACTACGACCCATCACTATCCAATGAAACCCCCACCATGAGATTGTGGACTAGCTGGAGAGACTGTACACAACTCGTTCATGATAAATACCCAAGGGGACACTCCCTTAAAAAGTCAAGGAACACTATTTAAAAAACCATGCACAATCCATGTTTTTCACCACTATTGTCTATTACAGATATTTTCACAATTATGTGGTCTCCTTTACATGTTTTTAGAACCATCCCCCACCCTACTTAGGACTCATAGTTAATATGAACAGGTCATGTTGATTAAAAATGTATATCCCCATAATCATTGGGATTCATGGTTTATCCACAATAATAGGACTAAATATATGCTAATTATGGGCCTTAGTTTTCCTCTACCAAAACTAGTTCTCCAAGATCTAAAAAATATCTGGATACTATAAAAACCATCCTTAGTACATCAGGAACATATATTTATATCAAAATGTAATTTCAAAATTGAATATAAAATTATAAAAAACTAAAAGAAAAGTAGGGATCTAACAAACTCCCCAATATAAAGCTTCTCATCTATGACGAACCTTTGTGGACATTTAAAAAACCACCTGATAATCATGGGTCAAGAGTTTTCAGAAAAATGTTGAATTTATTTACAAAATTCCAAGCACATGTTCAAGAATATTCAAAAAAATATAGTCTTAAACATCGAATACTCATTCAAATACTTATTTTCAAATCCAATACACTAAGATATTACATTAGAATCTAAAACATAATGCAAATCTTGTAACCAATAAAAACATCAATGAATCAAATACACAATCCCATATAACATGAGACATCATTATATAATTGTATTTTCAAAAAACCAAAATATAGTGTTTTCACTATAGGTTAACACATCCAATGAAAAATTCAGTGACACGACCCATCTTCCATCAAAATATACAATAGGATCACAACCTTATCATCCTAATGATTCCCCAAGCATATCTCTATACCTAATAAACATGATTAGACACATAGAAACATAACTAGATCCTTGGATTGATCAATATATTCTTGTTCTAATTCTCCTAGTCTAGTTTTTTTCAAAAACACAATTCCTTGAAAATTTCATGAATACAAATTTTACTACACATCATTCTATTTGATGATCTTCCAGATGGTTTTTCTAATACATTTCATGCAAAACATTATAATAACTCATGCAAAAGAACCTATGAAAAATTTTTATTAAAACTTCCAATGATTATAGATGTAATTTTTTCAAAACCCCTTGATGTCACCCTTAATCTAATGCACACTCAGATCATTTTGTGCCTGCGAACCAAATAGTGAATATGACTTCAACTAACATCACCTAGTCGAGATATCCCTTGTTCAACTCTTATTTCATGCCTAGAAATGAATACTAATGCATTTTTTGTCCAAAATATTGGAATAACCATAATTTTTTTAGTATTGATGATATCACATGGGGACCACACAAATTTGTTCTCAAACATTTAAAAGAAATACTCCTTTGAGACCAAATTTTCCGAAATATATTTATCCAATGATTTAAATAACTAAAAAAATCCATGGATTGGTCTCAGTGTCTCAGAACACTTCTCACACAAGGGTCACCCACTAGAGATAGACATCACACTACCCACCATAAGATAATTGACAACATTGTTAAAATGAAAGGATTTCTTGATCACCACATCCTATTACCAATCTATCCCTAGACATAACAACATTTATTGTTAAGAACCAATTATCATCAAACACTATGAAAACCTCACCCCCTACTAAATCCCTATTTTTAAGAATTACTCCATTGGGATTCATTGATTATAAATATATGAGGTTCTTTAACACCCTAAGTTGTCCAATATTTTACCTCCATCCATATGGATTAAATTAAACCACTCATTGAACATAAATCCAATGGATTCCCTTTATCGTACTAGGAATGAAAATAAAATATCTCAACCAATATCCTATTTTATCATTGTTTTCATCAGATGATAACGTGTTATTCGGTATGATCCAATCAATGATAGGGTCACACTAATATTTCATTGATAGGAATATATCAATATACTCAATCCATTATCAATAAAAACAATATATTATTTACATTAACTATCTCTTTCCACCACATCTCATATGAATACATTTTCAGGTCCTTCTATAGTTCAACCAACTCATGGTATCCATCTAATATCCAAAAAACATTGACCATCATTTATTTCAGAATAATTCCAACCTAAATTCAAAACTTAAGACACTCTCAATATATTAAAAGAATTTTCCTAATTTGGTTTCCAACTAATGGAATATATCTTCTCTCAAAATATAGAATCAAATAATCTGTAGATGACTCCTTGAAAAAATGATAAGATAATACAGTTGATGAATTGATAATAATCTTTCATGATTAAATTATAAATTGAGGAATATAACATGATAATTCATGAATTTTTCCCATGGATCGTAATCTAATCTTAGTGGATCTTCCATGATTGGAATAATAATGTATAACATTACCAACTCAAGATTTTACTCCAACAATAAAAAATTATTGAGGTACCCTAATGGTTCAATTATGTAGGTTAATCCATTAAATAATCATGTTTTATTTGACATGAAATAAAAAATGGAATCTCTATTAAAAATTTACCCCCTCTTAATGAATGTCTATTGATTCACCCAGATTAAACTATTTAAATAGGGAATAAAAATCATTATATTATTTCTCCTTCAAGGCTTAACTAAGTTACCTAATACCCCATTGGGCACCCACAAATTTTTAGGCATAACCATTATATTATAACCTCAAATTATTCTATTTAAAAAAAATTTATTCTCAACCAACCCATTTTCTATCATTTTATCATACAAAAAATGATGTTTTATTAACCCATCAATTATCCTAGTTCCCATCTTGAGCCTGATCCTTTTATTCACACTTGTTATGAACTCAAACTTGAGTAAAGAAAATTTTGTTTGTAAAAAAAAAATATAGTTTCTGAGGCTTAACATACACGGATACTACATCATTTTAAATTAATAGTAATTAAAACAAACAAATTATATTCATGGGGACCTTAACAATTTTCTGTATTCGGAAACATTCAACAAAATATTATAACATGGTGAAAGATCATCAATGTTTACTATAAAAAACATCCCCTCTTTTTATAATTCTTAAAAATATTCACTTTATCCTAGTGAAAGGAAACATATGAAATGGATGAGTTCAAATGAATGGTACGTGTAAAAAAGGAAATACAAAATCATAACATGAGAATAATGGGTATGAAAAAATAGAATAATATTTGAAGATCATACCCTACAAATGAAATATCATATACATGAGTCATGGAATAAATATTGTTAGTTCCTAATACATTTATCAAAATGGAAACAATAGAACGCTCCATGAAAACCTAACATCAGAATTAGTCAAGGAACTTATTGCATACACATAAACATATAAAATCATATTTCAAGGCTTCCTACCAAGAACATCATAACATGGTGGTATTTGTCTTACAACTCTTATACCTATCTCTGGTTTCAGACTCCATATCAGTTAACCTCTTTTTTAGGGATTTGGATTCCCTCAAATCTATGCTATTATATCATAATAGTGATGAACTCTCATGTACCCTCTTGTTTGGGTCTTATGATTACCCTTATGTACCATCTTGTTTCAGGTATGGGATTCCCTACCATGTTCCCTCTTTTTTCATTCTTGGGATTATATCTTGTTTCAGGCATGGTATTCCCTCCCATGTACCCTCTTGATCTAATAAAAAATTTATCAGTACCCAATGAATTGTAAGGATATATTGGTCCCAAAATGTTAATAATGAAGTCATACATTCATTTCCACCAGATAACAAAACATTTATCATAACATGTCCCACAAAAGAAATGGAAATCATTAATTTTTCATCACCCTATATCATATGGAAGAGAGATTGGTTTCGTAATCACTAATTAATATAGTAACCCATTAAAAGAAGTGGGTTGAAAAATAATATAACCTATTTAATAGTAAGATATATTTTAAATATAATTAATTTAATCATAAACAATTCCAAAAATAATTTGAATGATATTAATAAACTATATCAATGAATGTCATCATAGATAGAAATATATTTTGAAATATGGAATCGAAAATTTCAAAATTAAAATAGCATTTATTTCATCATCCTTTTCATAAAAATAATTCATGAATAACATTCTAATAATTACTACATTACCAATTAACTAAGAACATTTCTTCCGGAAAATATATTTTTCACTTCAAAAAAACATTTTTTGAAAACATAATGAATATTGAAATTCTTTTTCCATTGAAAACACACTAAAAATATAAAAAGAATGATATAAATATGATTGAATTTTTTAAAAAAAATGTTTTGAAAAAATGTAAATAATACATGAAATCATTTAAATAGTTGTCTTTGAATATAACCTTTTCAAACCATACATAAAGAGCTTTGAAAAATCATTTTAAACACATTATGAACATAAAGCATTTCCTAAAACATTTTTTCCATGAAAAAAAATTTAAATTAAAAATAATTTTAGAACAAAAGGAAAATTTTTTCTTTAAATATATCCTCGTGTTGTTATAAATTAATCTTAAAATATGTTATAGTGATGAGGGTTAGTAGTTCCGTACATGCCCAACATTCTTTATTTCACCTTCAAAGTATAGAAAAGTTGATTGACTGGAAGATGAAACAAAAATATTTTGAAAACTTTTTAAATGGTTAAATATTTGTAAAAATGTACATTAAAAATAATAGGAACTTGATAATATTTTTTTTGTAGAGTCATTTTTGAAAGGAACCTATATTTCTATCCTAAACGAGAAATACATTTGGAATTTCATAATGAATGTTTTTAATTATATCACATACCAACTAGTGGAAGAATTGTTTCATTAAATGGATATATAATTAATATCTATATTGTATGAATATTGAGGAGTGCTATTGATATATGGATCATATTTTTCATCAATATAAACTTAATCATAATAAATCTCAATAAATGATGAGATTGAAACTTTATATCATTGCAATATTGGTAACATTAAATCATAATAAAATTTAAAAAACAAGATTATAGGAAGATTAACAAATGATTGGAAAATTATATTCATTATATAACATGTAAAAATATATTATATACACCTCCTATAAAATATAGGTGATTAACATTTCATGTCTCTCAAATAAGACAAATTGGGAAAACATTATTTAACCAATTTGGTAACTTTTGAAACATAATCTATATGAAAGATATATCATCCAATATATATGTATATAACCATAAATTTGATTATAATAATAATATAATATATCCATGGGAATTATAAACACATCCAATTTGAATTATTGGTGAATAATGCTTGTATATCATATAAATAATAAGTGAGGTGAAACTCCATTACATTATATCTGGACCTTATCCTAACATAATAAAACCTATTATATAAAAAATATAATATTATAATAAATTTATAAAAGAAAAATATGATTATATATAATTAAATATATAATTTTGTTATTACTTTATATTAACTATTTATTAACAAATCCTTGTTAATGTTACATGATGTGTAATATCGCCTTCATTTTTCATATATATATTTGATTTTATTGTTGATCCTATTACCCTTAACAAGATTTATTTATTTAAATAATGTAAAAAATTTAAAAATATAATATATATTATTTTTATTTTTATTTATAATTATCTATATAAGATATAATAATGAAATGAAAAAAAAATTCATAGTGAAGGGTGGGAGTACGTACGCAAAAACATTGGTTCTATTTTATTGTCTTATTAAATGAAATAAAATTAATGAAATAAAGGTATCAGTTTATATATTATAATTTTAATATAACTAATATTTCATAATTATAATATAAGTTCAGTAAATACATACTTAATATATTATATTTAAGGTATGAATGAATCACATCACGTTGAGGAGGTGGTATCCCACACATCCCAAAAAAACTACCATACTTATAAAAAATGTAAAGAATGAATGTATGTGATAAATCATAATTTTATAATCATAAATAAATCATAAATATAATACATAACATATATAAGTACAATTTATATTATAATTCCCTACCATGAATGGTTTTAATGTAAAATTGAACAACATCAATTTGTGAGGTAGTAGTTCATCGTAGTTGGGAATGGTACATATGTTACCAATTAGATGGAATTGTGGGTATGTGAAGGTCTAACCATTAGAATAGAAAAATATCATTATATTTTATATTATATATTATTATATAAATTTTCAATAATAATATTTGAAGTTGTGGAGCATGAAAATAAATCTAAAGAGAATGAGGATTGATGTTACTTTTTATTTGGGTAAATCCTTCTGGTTGGGACCAAATTCATTATTTTGATTAATTTATTTGCACGGATAGGATTATATAATTAGGGAATTAATTATTTGGATCTATTTTGTATGATCTTGGTAGATCCAACGTTTCTTTTGTGCTGTGATGATGTGGGAGTGGTGAGGTCCATTTTATATTCGATGATGAGTATCATTCTTGTAATGTTTTGAAATGGGAATTCACCCAATGATTATGCTATGAAAAGTGGATCTAATAATAGAAAATATTTTATCTAATAGATTATAAGGTAGAAATATTTAAATCCAAAATCAAATGGACATGTTTATAGGTCATTTTGGATAATTATATTAAGGTTTAGTCCTTTATTAAGATAAATTTCTTCTTAATCATTGTTATATTTTTAATTACATTAAATGATATTTTCTCTAAAACATTATGTTGAAAATATTATAAATTATATATTATTCTGATTTAAAATATTTCAACCCTTATTCCAAGTTATAATCAATGAAATATCATAATATAATTTGAATGCAATCCCACATACGGAATGATGAAGTTGGTTTTTAATGAAGAAATGTTCAATATTTTACAATGTTTATATATAAAAATTCATGGTGAAATTAATTTTAATGAGATAAATTGGATTAATTTATGTATATATTTACTAATTGAACTCTAAAACCCATAAAAATCAATTCTAAATTATAAATAAATAATATGAAAATCAATTTTGAATTAAAATTCAATATTTTTTTCATGTCATAAAAATAATGTAAAATCACCGAAAAATAACCAAAAATTATCCCTAAGCTAATTTTTATATCTATTAAGAATAATTTATTTAATAAATATAAATTTTTTAAAATTTAAATAATTTATATTTAAAATTTTTTATCCATTTAATGGCAGAAATCAGCTTTTATTAAAACATAGGTTTTTCTGTTTCATATTAGAATTATTCATATCTTATTCCTATAAAATGTACCAATAAATGAAAAGATAAATTTTATTAAACATATTAAATATATATCTCATTAATATACTTAAATAATAGTTACTAATTTAATTTATTAGGGTAAAATTATTATCTAATCATAAAAGTATTGGATTAAAAAAACAATACTATTATATTCAATTGGTTCTTATATTCTTTTATAATTAATTTGGAACCAATAATTTAAAAAATATATTTTCATAAATTTTTTAATCCTTCAAATAAACTCCAATCATAATATATTATTTATATAATAAATTAATAATATTATTAATTATATATTACTATTTGGAAAACTCTATTTTGTGTTTTTTTTCAGTCATCAAGGAATGCCGGTCTTGTGTGTAATGTAAGATATCCCTGATGTTCAGTGTAGTCCAAGGTACAATTTTTGTTTCATGTAGTGAATGATTTTGTTGGTGTTCTGTGTAACAAATGAAAAAAATTGCAAACTATAATATAAATTACCTTCATAGTGTCGTTATAAGAATAATATAAACAATATTAAATTAATTCAAAAAAATATTTCACAAAATCTCATTGTTCAAAATTTTACCTCGTAAACATGATTTGCAACTTCAAAATTAATCTGTTTTCCAATATATTAATATTTAAATGTTCCTTTCATAGAAACCCAAATAATAAAAATTAATCACTAATCATTTTTTAAAAATTGAAATATTGAAACAGAATAGTTACCCAAGTGAATCATAATTAGGATTACAAATGGGGGAACATAGGTGGACGGTGAAATAATATACTTGTAAAAAAAGTGTAAATATTTTTATTGAATGATCGAGGTCATGAATCACAAAAAAGTGAATGAAAATTCTAATTTTGAAGAAATAATGTTCATAAATCAATGATTATTTAATTGGATATCAGTTCAATAAAAATCATGCTATATTTAAAACATTTTATTTTTATATTATATTCAAAAAGATGAATAATTTTCTTGAAAATGAATACATTCATTATTTCAGGACAACATCACCCCTTTTCCTTGATAAATTCCAACATAATATCTTAATCCATTGAACTAATGTGGATATGCTATTCCTCATGAACTAATAGATCATGAGATAAATTAATATAATGTTAGGTCATTTCAACTTCCATTATCACAATAAAAGGGTTATCACATGATTTCCAAAATACATAAATCCCAACGTGGTGAGATAGTAATTTTTTCTCAGAAAATCTTAATACTTTTAATAAAAAACATTCATAAATGGAAATCCTTATAAAACATCTAAAAGATGATAATCATAAACATTAAAAATAAGGTCACTAAATAAGAATAGTATTAATTCCCCATATATCTCAATGTAGCTCTTGGTTTTCACATTACAATCATGGAAATAACCTTATCATTGTTTCTCATTAAACATAGTAATAACCTAAATTACTATAAATTATATTGTAAAACATGCAGGCTCCCATATTCAAAATATTTATGGATATATTACTTAAATCCATGAAGATGTAAACATCATCATTGAAAACATAGATTACATTGAAAAAAATCTTCATTAGTTCTTAGGAAATACATACCATCAAATTCTATTATTCATATCCTATGTATATTTATCCACACATCATTTCCTCAACATCATGAATAAATTGAGGCGTAAACTCTCTTATTGAAAATATCACTTTTCTAATAAATCGCATTCATGTTCCACTAACACCATTCAATATATCCTTTTAAATCCATAATTAAAATCTTATACGGAAAATATTAATTTATTTCATGATTCAAAATCTATCAATTCCAAAAAATACCGTCCAATAGTTTTCATTATCCATATAACATTAAATGAAATTATTCATTTTATTCTATAATACTTCTTATTATACAAAATGAAATATGGAATATGATTTAAGGTTCCTCAACATCAATCTAGTCATGATTCATACATTTAATCGAAAAAATAAAATAAAAATGTCATGTACCTTTCACATGTCTCATGCATTCTCAATGTCATCAGTAGTATAACCATTACACATTGACCTTCATAGTATTGTTAATTATATTTCTAATTGATTTCCATCATACCCATAAATTTTACATCTACAAAATAGAATTTTAACCCATATATTTTTAGTTACCATTACTTATTAAAACCAAATAGTATATGGTGAGAAACACATTTCATAGATGAAAACAATATACTAAAGAAAACAATTACTCATAAGATTTGAAAATATTCACAACTACTTATTTATTGTATTATACTATAGTTTTATGTTTGGTTATTCATAGACATATTTTTTTAAATACATCATGGTGGTTTTTGATGAGTTAGTGAATTCCAAAAGAAAACCATTTGGGAGTGTCAAGCTAGGGTAGTAGTTAGGCTCGTTGTTGTGTACCCGGTTATGACTAAGTTTGGACAGATGCACCTTGTAACATCCTGTTACCAATCAGACAGGTAAATATTTAATGTTGTCATGGTTTTATCTAATTCATTACTATGTTGGGATGATAATGAATTAGAAGGATATCTATAATGGAGAATTCATTGATTTGTTGGATTATCACATTTTACCAAACATTTTTGCATCCTGCCAAAGGGTAACAAGTGATGTAATAGGGTTACACATCATGTACAATTTTTAGGATTCAATTAATGATATGAATCATTATTTGAAGTATACATGTTTTGTAGATAATTTACACATTTTGAATGATTTATAAATCAATTGATTTTATTTAGAGCATATATTTTTAATTCGAGGTGATGGGTTATTCAAGGGTTAGACAACATATTGGTTTCATGACATGTATATGAATTTTACATTGTATAATAACCCAACTGTGGTTTTTAAATAAGCAATGTGTCTAGTCTATTTTTATCGTTCGTCACCAGTTTCAACTCTATAAACCTAAGGCCAACTCTAGGTGACCATGGAGCCTTCCGACCATTATGGATCCTCTCTTATGTCGTTTGATCATTGCAACTCTTACAATGTGATTCCTAGGAAGGTTTATTATCTCAGTATTCATCATTATCCTTTTATCATAATTATGAATATCTATAGATAATCCTGAAATTGATGTATCTATATATAATTGTTTTAGATATAGCCTTTAGGTTGTTCTTTGAGGACTTTATCACTTTCATTCTCATTGTCGAGTGCCATTTTGAGTGTTCTTTTCAGAAATTATATTGTTGGTTCAATCGTGATAAGAAAAAATATTTAACCATTAATTGATTGATTTATTTGCATTGTTATTTTAAATTAATTTCCATAAAATTTAATTCAATGAATTTTAAAAAACAAACTTCTAGAGAATTTGGAGATATGAAATGTTTTTGGAATGAAATTTGGGAAAACCCAAAATCCATTTAATTGTTGTGTGTTAATGGAATAGGTTTTTTAAAAAACATCAATATGAATTGTTTATTTCATGGAAAATATTTCAATTAAATTGTATAATTTAATTGTTAAAATCAATAGTGATTTTTATGGAATTATTTTTCAATATATAAAAACATGTGAAAATGGAATAAATTGATTTATTAGAAACAGATCATTTTTAACTTATGAAATAGGAATGTTTTTAATTAAAAAATATTATGATTTTTATTAAAAAAATTTCATTTTGAAGTGGGGGTTTGGGATTTAATTTTATATTAATAACTCATAGAAAATTATCTTCATTGATTTTTTAAGGGAACATGCAAGCATGAGGTCGTTAGTGGGTTATTTGGATACACTCTAGGCTATTATTATATTCTAAAACATACATATAGTGGGTCATATACATGATTGGAGGGTGACAAGTGACATATATATAATGTTATAGGGATATGTGTATAAAAATAATGTTGAGATCACTAAGAGAGTGCGAAGTCCTATAGAAAAAAAAATGCACCTCTTTGGCAGAAAACCATGTTTCTCTCTTGTTATTTATTTTTGAGAAATAAATGTATGAAAATGTATTAAAACATCATTAGATGCCTTATATATTTATAAAAAAATGTTTTATATAAATTTATTAATTAATCCACAATATTATAAATATTCCATCATTTTTAAATTTCTTTATTAAAGTAATTTATATCAATTGAACATTATAGAAAAATTTGTTTAAATATTCTTTTATATTCCAAACCAGATTACTTTTAAAAATGATATAATTAATTTTGATAATATGTATTTGGAAATTTTTATGGAATCCTTTGTGCGAACCTATGGGTATTTTTAGTTGACATCCTACTTCGGCCTTCAGGTGTTCAGAGATTATATTATTCTTGGTTCAAGAATGGGGAAAGGATCTCTTGGAGGTGGACCACCAGTTGAAATTTGGTTTTGGCGAGTTGTATTCCACGATTCATGCACTGTTTTCCTATCTTAGTAAAGGGGATGTATTATTTGTGCCTTTTTGTGAATTTTTATATTCTAGTACATTACTACCAGTGCAACTTACATTTTAACACATTTTTCATGTTTCTTTCTCTACCTCTATGTTTCGATGAAAATTAATTCCCAATTTCATGTTATAATATGAAATGTACTAATAGAAAACATGTATATATTAGGAACATACATTGGGCTATGTCTGGGATGGTTCTGTTTACAGGTTACAAGGGTAAACGTGATGGGGTTTGAGAAATGGGAATCAAAGGAAGATGTTGAAATTTTGTTTTTAAGTCTATATGATTTTTGGAAATATTGTTAGGAAAAATGATGTAGTTGTGATTTAGATAATTTTTATCTCTCATTACAATGAACCTTATGTTTCCATGGGTGGTTATGAAAAAACGTCATATTTATTAGTTCTTGTCTTTTCCTTATTCGGGTTTTGATAAAGTGTAGTCCAAATATTTTTTTTCCACATTTTGAGAATAATTTCCCTTATTTCAAATTTTTAGTGTTAATTTAGTGTATTCAGTATTGTATATTGATGTTGTATTGCATCAGGAATTTTTTAAGACATACAAATCAGATAATAGAGGAAACTTCTACTGAACTATAGTGAGTCAATCCTCCAGTTGACCCAAATCTATATACAGAGATTGGGAACACAATCAATGCTCTTGGACAGGAACCGCCTCCAGATCACATTCATGCTCCTACTATGGATCCTCGTGGGGATGTACTTCAATAAAATTATCATGTGTTCTTTCACTAGAATCCAGAAGCTTTAAATGGTTCCACTAATCTCAAACATACTGATCAATGGCTGTGTATGATAAAATGTTTATTTGATTTCTTGGAGACACTAGACATGATCGACGTAAAGTGTGTCACCTTAATGCTGTATGAACCAAGATGGAGATGGTAGCACATGATGCTGAAGATGATGAAACCTGATCTCATAGAGTGGAAATACATTGAAGTTCTTTTAACATACTTGTTCTGTCTTGATTCAATGGTGTTAGCTATTGTTGTGGAGTTTTTCTTGAATGTTCGGGTAGAAAAAACTATGAATGAATAATAAAATCACTCTAAAGAGTTTGTGTAGTCTCCAAATGAGATTGTATCTAATGATTGGATGAAGTCTCGAGGGTTCAAGTGAGTACTTCAATAAAATATTAATTATATAATTTTCATGCTCATGTTTTCAACTTATGATTGTGTTATTTATAGGGTGATGATTGTCATGATGGTCATGGCTAGATGTTAGGTTTATAGAGGGTTCCTTTTTCTCCCTATGGCCATATCCATTCCTATAAATACTTAGAAATTTAAAAGAATTTTTTTTCATAATTTTTTTGGAATTTTACAAGAACACAGTTTCTGACGGCACTAGATTCTGAGGCCTGGTGTGCCCAGAATCATTTTCCGATGTTTAGCTCGGGTACATTTTGTGAACGAACGAGCGGGTTTTCCTAACTTTTTAACTAGTGCTCAGAATTGAAATCCGAGGGAACAGATGATACCACAACGCCAGTAATTTCTTAATAATACCCTTTCTAGAGTTTAGTTTACTTGGGAAGAGTTGTTAATAAAATGAGGAATAAAAAAATAAATGTTTTACAATTATATTTTCATTTCTTGTTAAATGGATTAAATGTGTTGTCACAACACTTTTCCCCTCTCTTATGTGGTTATAACCTTAGTAGGGGAGTTGGGGGTGGGACCCACTTGTAGTTAACTTCCTCTGTGAGGATTATGGTGGGGTGGGTCCCACACGAGCCCAACCCCTCACCTTCCCCTAATGTTCATAACCTTTTCCCTCTTAATTTTATCACTCTCAAAAAGAAAACCCCCCCTTTAAATAATGTCAAATCATTAATTGAGTAGGTATTTCAAGCAATTAATTCATGGATTCATTTTAATGTCAAATTAACATTTGGCTTGTGTTTTAATAAAATAACGCTAAGTCTTTTTTTTGTTGGAGGATAGTTGGGGGTGCGAGAGGATTTTGAGAGAAAAGATCTATGTTCCGAAGGATGTTCTTCCTCTTTGAAGAACGCGAAGAACACTCCGTCGCCGATGAAGAACACCGACCTCCGAAGAAGGACGACGTTGATAGACATCTTCCTCAATGATTGACGATGCAACGCCATGTACCGCGATGCCAACGACCCTCTCCTTCTGCGATGCCTTCTTCCGCGAATTTCAATTCCGCGATGAACCTTCATTCGACGATTTCTTCGAGGTAGCGGGTTTGGCTTAAAATTACGTAGATTATAACCTCGGCCTTTGATTAAATTTTTGTTAGTCGTCTGAACCGCCTGTTATCGTAATAATGGGAGGAGGACGGACCGCACGAACACGGCCGGCCCTCCTCCCCCTTTGATGGTTGTTCTTGTTGCGGCACGAGTAAAGGCAGCACAGTGAAATGACACCACGTAGAATCAATTGAAGAACGGGCGAAGAAGAGTTGCGTGGTCGCACCGCTCCATTGTGTTGATTCGAAGGCTCCGCAGATCATTTAATTGTCGGATGATCGTCGGGTGATGATGGAACGGGCCGCAATGGTGGTTTGATGATTCTGCAGAAAATTTCAAGACCCGAGATGAACGATGGCGCATACAGATTTGAAAACGGACCACCGGAGGAAATCTGGTGGCCCGCGGAGTACACCGGTGGCACCTGGCGTGTCGCCAGGAAGGACCGTCGCGGCTTCCGCCGCTGCAACAGGCGGTTGGTCACGCGGTCGCGCGGGACCGAGGAGGGGGAAGTCCCACTAGACCGTGTCCGCTAGAAAGGAGCGGCCCCCACGCGGGGGCCACAGCTTCAATCAATGGGGAATATCCCCCTTGCACGTCTGCTCGGCTAGGGCCGAGCCGACCCCAATCGGCCAGCGCCGAGCCGCCTCGGGCCCAGACTACCCATTTTCGGGCTGTTTTCGTTCTTTTGTCATAACATGGGATATGGACCTCTGATCGAAGCACTCTCAGTTGCGATGCGATCCTTTGTTAAAGGCGGTCATCTCGGTATATTACACTCAGGGTTTCGGAGAACATTGGGTACGGCCGGGTTGGTTCGATCCTGAAACCAATCGGGCCCTCGGAGCGGAAACACTTATATCTCGAGCTCCGGACGTCTGATTGGCATGACGTCGACTTTGTTGGATTCCTCTTGATGAGATGAAACATTTGGCATTATTATCTTGAGTTTTTTATGTATTTGGATAGTGGCCAGGTTGGATGTACCCGAAATCCAACTGGGCCCCTGGAACGGAAAAGCTGATAACTTTCAGACCGGACATCCGTTTGACGAACCGTCAGCGGAGTTGGTGATGACGTTGAGAAACGGTCCCTTTGAGTATACCCTATGAGAGTTTGGGGTACAATTGAGATACGACTAGGTTGGGTTTCTCACAAAATCAACCGGTCCCCTAGGACGAAAAGGCTAATAACTCACAGACTGGGCATCCGTTTGATGCGTGGTCTATTGCATTGAGACCCATATGAAGATGTGGTACATTGAGATACTTCTTCGTCGAACTTTGAGATACATAGAGGATCTACCTATAGATCGTGGAGAGGACCCTCCCAGAGACGATCGTACAGAGTACGAAGACCATGTAGCAGGTTGAGACCTGATGACTGCTTGTCCGATTCGATTCAGAGTGAATAGCATAGCCTAGTGGGGATCACTACATTGTGAGGTGACATACCCATGGCAGAGGAGCACTACTTTGTGAGGTGGCAGACCCGTGGTACTCGACAGGAGGAGTACCTCTGTATTCTATGAGGGGGAGCACTACTGTGTGAGGAGGAAGACCCTTGGTGGAGGAGCACTACTGTGTGTGGTGGCAGACCCGCGGTACTCGATATGAGGAGTACCTCAGTAGTCTTAGGTTAGTGTGAAGTACCTCGGAGTCGTGACAAGATCATTGTACTTTCCAAAGGCGGAGCTCTTCAGTAGTTACGGTTTCGATAATGAAAATCCTGGTCTGAGTTGAGTCTATGACCTTTGTGTTTACCTCATGATTGAGATAGGTCACTTGATAACATAGTTATATGTATGGGAATATACCTAGGTAGTGGTTATCCGTTAATTTCATAACCTTTGTGTTCCTCATGATTGAGATGGGTTACATGATAAATTATGTATAAGTTATCAAGTAACCCAATTAAGGGTTATCTGTTGAGATCCTTATTTGTGGTTATCCTTGTTGGATTTAGTGAGACATTGAGGGTCTCGGGGTCCCTACTGAGTATCGTATACTCACCCCTGCATGGGCTATGCCCGCACCTCGTTATGTTGGATGCAGACGACGGGCAGTGCTGACGGAGGCCAAGTGTTCGAGGACTGGATGGTACCTGGTGGTAGACTTCACGACGAGACGATACTCAGAGGAGGTTGACGAGCGAAAGAGTTAAAGAGGATATCTGTACCTACCCTTCAGGTAGGATCCGTGGTGGACGATCCAGGAGTTGTGCTATCTGTACCTACCTTTCAGGTAGGATTCCACGGACGACCCAGGAGCTTCTTCATTTCTTCTAGATGTTTGTCTTTTCTGTTGTACTTCCTTTCAGTTGTAGTTGCACTTTTCAGATGGGTTTGTATTCTGGCCCACATAATTCTCAGCACATTCTTTTGTACTTAGTGTATTACTTCCACTTGTATTGTGTGGGGTTTTGTTTACTTTTATAAAGGCAATGCCTTCCCAGTTATCTGGATTTACTCCTTTGGTGCAAGTCGCCAACCCCTGGCCTATGGAAGGCGGGCTTGGGGTAGTCATGTCACGGGCGCCAAGGACGGGTCGTGACAAATTGGTATCAGTGGAGTCGGTTCTACCGCAGAACTTATAACTCTGATATTTTCATTCTGTGAAGGAATAGTGTTTAGGGTTCCAAGTGGGGTTTTTAGTTCAGGGAGTCCAGTGTTGGTGCGGGCGGCCGACGTACCCTTACACTTGGACCATGACAACTGATTTCTGACTTTGGTCATGAAAACACCGATTGCATGTGTGTTTTCAAAGGTTTCCCTTAAAACAGCTCAAACCAGGTCCTCTCACCAGGTATAATCATTTGACCATGTTACGTTTGTTTCATTTAGGATGCCTTTTCACAGACGACCAGCTAGAACCCAGATGTATGTGCATACTGACAGCCTGCCGAGCGACGAGGCTTCCGTACAGGGCCCTCTTACAGTTGAGGCACTAGTGGAGGCACCAGCAGTACTACCATATGTTGGTCCACCGATGCCACTAGCCCCAACAGTAGGTGATGCATGCCGCTTGAGCACGCTTCACATGTTCTAGCGACAGTGGCCACCCACGTTCTAGGGAGAGACGGACCCGCAAGCGGGTGAGGATTGGCTGGAGGCTGTGGTGAGAGTCTTCAGGCTCGTGGGGACGCCAGAGGACTTCATGGCGATCGTTGCTGCCAGCCTCCTTCAGGCAGCAATAGGAAGGTGGTGGAGCCACTTATTCCAGTTTTTCGATGCGATTACCTTCACATGGGAAGAATTCGAGACCTTTTTCAGGGTGGAGTTTGTACTAGTAGCTCTGCACCCCGAGCGTGTACGGGAGCTGCTGCCTTTCCCGCAGGATTTTCGATCAGTAGTCGAGTCATTTGTGGGCAGTAGACAGATGATGCAGAGGACTAAGAGGAACAGATCCAGCCGTACGAGGAGTAGGAAGTGTTATGAATGTGGAAGGAAGGTTCACCTGGCACGTGACTGTCTAACCCCCCCCCCCCCCCCCCCCGCACAGTTGATCCACAAGCTTTGTAGGAGCCACCAAGACAGAAGCAGCGGCTGGTGCTTGAGGAACAACCGAGCAGTGGACAAGGAGGTAGTGCTCTGGAAGCTGGTCTAAAGGAGTGGAACTAGTGGATACATCCCCTGTACATCTAGTTCCATGTTGCAGTTTTATTCATGTCTTTGTACTATGAGCTATAGTAATAAAAAGACACTTATCTTTGTGATGTTTTCTTTCTGGTCCTTTTGGTCGGTTGATACTGAGAAGTACCAGTTAAAATTTTTGACATGACCCTCACTTTTTAGATTTCTACTGGAGGAGACCCAGTGACCTCACACTGGTGCCGACAGTGTGACTCGACCCTTGGAGGTGAGAGTGACGGTTGTATCTCTTGGTAGTAATGTCGAGGCCTTATGACATCATCCATGGAATGAATGCATCATTCATGTCAGGAATGACTGTATTAGTCAATGGGCATGGTTCATCCATGGGATGAGACCGAGTTTCTCTTTTCAGAAAAGGATAAATCATAGAAGCTCTTACAGATCGTAGGCAATGAAGGTGCAGATCATCCAGGAGTGGGTGTTGACTGCACAATACAGTAAGAAACTGGAAACTGCCACCAGTCTTAGAGAATCAGGCGAGTTCAATGTTTCAAGAAGAGGAAGCTTTAAAGAGAGATGAGTCTGCGAAGCAGCAGACGTGGAGGCAGAGTTAGGAGAGCAGTATGAGGTGGTGTACATTTTTAACATGCTACAACCACCCGCCTTATTTTTCCCTTCCCGGCAGAGGGAGCTGGAGGGTAGGGGAAGAGTACGGCTTCTTGCGGTAGAGGAGTGTGACCCAATGGGTTTAAAAATGATTCAACGGACAGTCTGTGTCCACTAATAGCTACTGTAGTAATAGTCTTCGATATAAATCATTCCTTCTTTTCAAAATCTTGTCCCATACATAGAGTTTCTGGTAAGTTGTAGACTTGACCCTCATGTTTGGAGATACCTTGGGATGAGACTCGATAATCACACTAATGCCGACAGGGTGGTCTATCCCTCTAGGCGAGAGTTTCAGTTGGAATCTCTTGGTGGCAGCATCGAGGCCTTACGATGTTGGTCTCGGTATGGATTGGATTCACAATTCATGTTCAGATTGATTGTATTAGACAAAAAAGTTGTGGTTTATCTAAAACATTGGGATGTCATTTTTCTTGGTCGGCGAGAAGGAAACCCCAAGCATCACAAGATAAACTCATGCATATGAGGGTGTAGCCGATCAGTATTGAGTCTTCCAACCTTACACTCGCGGGAGCAGGAGTTTTGAGTTTCAGTTCTAATCAGGAATGGGAGGCCTCTAGAGTTCGAGGATGACGATCACGACCTTATACGGGTCTCACCTCGACGGGGTTTACGTAGATGTGGACGAGGAGACAAGTTATATCCAAGGATAAAGGGAACATTCAAGGTCCTCAGAAGGGTAGGCGAGGTGGATTACCACTTGACCCATCCACCTTAGCTGCACCAGGTGCACGACGACTTCCATGCATCTCTACTGAGGAGATACGGGCATGACCCTTCGCATATCATCGACCATGAGGAGTTGGATTTTGGCGATGGGGTAACTTTTGCGGGGTTACAGTAGAGGTTGGGGATCGATAGGAGTGGGTCCTACGAGGACGGTCTATTTCTCTTGTGCGCTTTCGTAGGCAGCACGAGAACCTTTAGGTGAGCACATGGGAGCAGAAAGCTCACATGCGTGCTCAGTATCGCCTTTGTATCCATATTTTGTGTTAAAGCTTTACGAGGATGTAAAGACCTGAATTGGGAGTAATATGAAGACCCAGAAATTTCAAGGAAATTTTTTTCTTAATTTATTTGGAATTTTACAAGAATGCAGTTTCAGAAGGAAACTGATTCCGAGGCCCGGTGTGCCCAGAATCATTTTCCGATGTTTAGCTCAGGTACGTTCAGTGAACGAATTAGTGGGTTTTCCTATCTTTTGAACCGGTGCTCAGAATTGAAATATGAGGGCACCAATGAAACCACAACGTCGGTAATTGCTTACGAATACCCTTTCTGGAGTTGCGTTTTCTCGGGAGGAGTTGTTAAAAAAAAGTGAGGAATAAAAATATAAATGTTTTACAATTATATTTTGATTTCTTGTTAAATGGATTAAGTGTTCCATCACAAAACATTTCACCTCTATTATGTGGTTATAACCTAATTAAATGAGATGGGGGTGGGACCCACTTGTAGTTAACTACCTGTGTGAGGATTAAGGTGGGGTGGGGCCCACACGAGCCCAACCCCTCACCTTCCCCTAACATTCATAAATTTTTCCCTCTTAATTTTTTAACTCTCAAAAATAAAACCCCCCTTTAAATAAAGTCAACTCATTAATTGAGTAGGTTTTTCATGTAATTAATTCTTGGATTCATTTGAATTTCAAATGAATTATTGGCTTATGTGTTAATAAAATAAGAACATGTCTTTTATTCGTGGGATGATACTTGGTGGTGCGAGAGGATTTGGAGAGGAAGGCTCTATGTTCCGAAGGACGTTCTTCCTCCATGAAGAACGTTAAGAACACACTGTCGCCGACGAAGAACGCCAACCTCCGACGAAGGACAATGGTGAGAGGCTCCTTCCTTGGAGATCGACGACGCGATGCCATGTACTGCGACGCCAACAACCCTATCCTTCCGTGACTCTTTCTTCCATGACGTTCAATTCCGCAACGAACCTTCATTAGACGATTTCTTCGAGGTAGGGGGTTTGGCCTAAACTTTTTTTGAATAAATCCTCAGCCTTTGATTAAATTATTATTAGTCATTTGAGCCGCATGTTATCGTAATAATAGGAGGAGGTCGGACCACACGAACACGGCCGACCCTCCTCCCCCTTTGATGGATGTTATTGTTGCGGCACGTGTAAAGGCGGCGCGGTGCAAATGGCACCGCGCGGAAACAATTGAAGAATGGGAGAAGAAGCGCGGCGCCATCACGCCGCGCCATTGTGGCGATTCGAAGGCTCCTCATATCATTTAATCATCGGCGGATCGTTGGGTGATGATGGAACGGGACGTAGAGGTGGTATGATGATTCCATAGTAAAGTTTGTGACCTGAGATGAACGACAGTGCATACGGATTTGAAAACGGACCACCTGAGAAACTCCGGTGGCCCGTGGAGTACATTGGCATCATGTGTCACCGGCGGCGCCCGGCACTCCGCCGGGATGGACTTCCGCGGCTAAAGAAGCGGCGGTTGGCGACTTGTCCCGCAGCTGCGCGAGACCGACGATGGGGACGTTGTGCTAGGCCACGTCCGCTGGCAAGTAGCGGCCCCCACGCGGGTGTCACAGCTTCAATCATGGGGGAAGCGGCCCCTTTCGCGTCCATTCGGCTCGCACAGAGACGACCCCGATCATCCAGTGACGAGCCTCCTCTTGCCGGACCGGGACCCGGGTCGGGTCGACCTGGTTCGGGCTGACCCAGGGGGGAAGGTCGGGTCGGACCGGGCCCAGACCCCCCATTTTCGGACTGTTTTCGTTCTTTTGACCATAACATGGGCTACGAACCTCTGATCGACACACTGTCAGTTGATATGTGATCCTTGGATCGTGATGGTCATTTCGGTATATTACACTCAGGGTTTAGAATAACTTTTGGTACGTCTGGGTTGGTTCAATCCCAAAACCAACCGGGCCCTCGGAGCGGAAATGCTTATACCTCAAGATCCGGATGTCTGATTGAAGTGTCGTCAACATTTCTGGATTCCTCAGGATAAGAAGAAACTTTTTCCGTGCTTCTCCTGAGATTTGGATGCAGTTGGATAGTGGTCGGGTTGGATTTTACCCGAAATCCAACCGGGCCCGTGCAACAGAAAAGTTGATAACTTTCATTCCAGACATCCATTTGAAGAACCGTCAACGACGTTGGTAATCAAATTGAGAAATAGTCCCTTTCAGTATACCCTATGAGAGTTCGGGGTAAATTTGAGATATGCTCGGGTTGGTTCGCTAACGAAACCAACCGGGGCCCGAGGACGAAAAGGCTAAAAACTCACAGACCGGGCGTCCATTTGACGCGCCTTCTGTTGCATTGAGACCCCTATGACGAGGTGGTCTATTGAGATACTTCTTCGTGGGAAATTGAGATACTTGGAGTATCAACCTATAGCTCGTGGAGGGGACCTTCCCAGATACGAGCGTACAATGTATGGAGACCGTGTAGCTAGATGAGACCTCATGAATTCTTGTCCGATTCGATCCGGAGTGACTTGCATAGCCCAGTGGGGAGCACTACATTGTGAGGTGGAAGACCCATGGCGGAGGATAACTACTTTGTGAGGCGGTAGACCCGAGGTACTCGACAGGGGGAGTACCTGTATAAGCTATAATTAGGAGCACTACTGTGTGAGGTGGCAGACCCATGGCGGAGGAGCACTACTGTGTGAGGTGGAAGACATGCGGTACTCGATAGGAGGAGTACCTCAGTAGTATTAGGTAAGTGAGCAGTACCACGATGTCGTGACAAGATGATTTTACTTTCCAAAGATGGAGCTCTTCAGTAGTTACAGTTTTGATAATGAAAATCCTAGTTTGAGCTGATTCTATGACCTTTATGTTTACCTCATGATTGAGATGGGTCACTTGATAACATAGGTATATGTATGGGCATATACCTAGGACGTGGTTATCTGTTGATTTCATAACCTTTGGGTTCCTCATGATTGAGATGGGTTAATTGACAACTTAGGTATAAGTATGGGGTTATACATAAGTAAGGGTTATCTATTGAGATCCTTATTTGTGGTTATCCTTGTTGGATTTAGTGAGAACATGAGGGTATCAGGTTCCCTACTGAGTATCGTATCCTCACCCATTCACGGGCTATGCCCGCTCCTCGTTGTGTTGGTTTGCAGACGACGGGCAGTGCTGATGGAGGCCGAGTGTTCGAGGATTGGACGGTACCTGGTGGTGGAATTGACGACGAGATGATACTCGGAGGAGGTTGAAGGGCGAGAGAGTTGAGGAGGATATCTGTAACTACCCTTCAGGTAGGATCCATGGTAGAAAATCCAGGAGCTGCGCTATTTGTACCTACCCTTCAGGTATGATTCCACGAACGACCTAGGTGCTGCTTCTTTTCTTCCAGCTACTTGTCTTTTCTGTTGTACTTCCTTTCAGTTGTTGCTGCACATTTCAGATGGGTTTGTATTCTGGCCCACTTACATTTCAGTACTTTCTTTTTTACTTAGTGTATTACTTCTTCTTGTACACTGTGGTGGTTTGTTTACATTTATAAATGCAATGCCTTCCCAGTTATCAATATTTACGCCTTTGGTTCTAGTCGCTAGCCCCTGGCCTATAATGGCGGGCTTGGGGTAGTCATGGAACGTGCCCCGATGAAGGGTCGTGACAATTCCTTCAATAAAAATTAGATGTTTGATGATTCTCATGGATGTTCTAGACGACAGGTTCTTTCTAGACCTCCAAGAGTGCTAGAAGGAGGTTCTTTGATTTTCTAGGAGAGTGGAAATCCAATACATTCCTGGAGGAGTTTCACTATGGTACCCATGTATTTTAGATCTTGGTTATGTTCAGGACATTTACAGAGATTCTGAAACTACTTTTCTACTCCATGTATTTGGATATGATTATTGTCTCCTCCTAAAATGATAGATAATTCAGATTAATCATGTCTGAAATATTTAAAGACATGGGAATCTACAAAAACGTTTTTCATGATGTGGAAGAGACTCTAGAGGAAGAATTCATGGGTCTTGTGACTGAGAGAGGTACCATTAATATATATTCGTCATTAGTGACTAGTCTATTTGATACCAATGAAACTCATTCATTTATGTTTACTCATATTGTTAATATTCATAACATTCTTCTGGAGCATTTGACCTATGCAATGGGTATTACTAAAACCCTTGGTACAAAGAGAGAACTAGGTCTCCATAGTACTACTTATGATTTCCCTCTATGTAATGTCGAGATATCATGGAATTTGATGGTCCCCAAAATTAAATATCACATTTTCATTTTCATGAAGGATTTTCTAATTTCTAATATATTAAAAATTTATAGTTATATTTAGTTGGTATAATTTACTACTCATAGTGGTGTGTCTCTTTTATTTCAAGGGGATTGGGACCCAAGGTGGAGTAGATCCAGACCATCCTATCTAGATTTGGGGAATGTAATATCAATAATTTCATTAGATTTAATGGTTTTATCATTGAGTGGTAATCTCCCTCTAGTTACTATCGAGTTTAGAAATTAGTTCCCTTTCTGATTTATCTAGTTTTCCATCAGTAATAGAATTTGTGTTTTCATTTGACTTAATGCATAGTACTCAACTAGATTAAATTTTTTCTTACTGTATGAATCCAACTAACCTGAATGAGATGATGTCCCAGTTGGATGACCTTATTGGGAAAGGATATCTATGCCCAAGCATGTCACATTGGGTGGTTCCAGTTCTCTTTAGCAATAAGGATGATGGTTCTCTTTACTTTTGGGATTATTATGAAAAGATTAATCAAGATACTGTAATGAAAAAGAATCCATATCCATAAATTATTCTCATGTTTGATCATTTAAAAAGGGTGAAGTGGTTTCGAAAGATCAGACTTCAATCTGGCTACCATCACTTGAGGGTAAAATATTCATAAATTTAGAAACCCACCCTTAAGACCCGGTTTTTCAATCATGAGTACCTTGTTATTCCACTTTGTATCATAAATTATCCTTCAGTTTTCATGTAATCGATGAATAGGATATTCCAAGAGTACCTGCATACCATTTTACTAGTCATCAGGCATTACATCCGTGTTTACTCCATGTTTGAGGAGGATCATGTGCATTATCTATGAATAGTTCTGATTCTGATGTGAAATCCCAGACATTATGCCAAATAATTGAAATGTTATTTCTTCATTCAGGTTGTAATTTTTTCCATACGTGGTGTCAGAACATAGTGTATCTCTTCATCCTGAAGAAGTAAAACTCTACTATGAAATGGTTGAAACCACACAATTTCTTCGACATTTCGAACATATTTAACTTATCCAAATATTATCATTATATCTTTAAGTAATTATCAATATTGTCTTCTCCAAAAACTAATTTGACTTATAATGGAATAATGATTTCTTAGAATGATAATTTTCAGGGTTTTTTTATTGAGATAAAACATCTTTTGAGTACTTTTCCACTATTTACACTTCTAGAGGCTGGGTAGGGCTATGTGGCCTTTTCTGATGAATCAGGTTTAGGTTTGGGATGAGTTCTTCTGCAAAGAGATCATATAGTATCTTATAGATATCAATATCATAGTCTACATGAGAATAATTTTCAAACCCATGACCCTGAACAAGTGGATGTGATGAAAGTTCTTAATATTTGGTGGCATTACCTTTAAGGAGCATTTTTCCCATGTATTTAGAACATTATATCTTGGGTTATATATTCTCAAAAAAAAATATTGGAATCTTTTCTGGAGGAAATGGGTGGAGTGACTTCAATGTTTGGAAATTGATGTAACCTATACAATGGGGGAATGGAATGTCATTGGAGATGCATTAAGAGTGAAACATCAAACCTAGGTTGTGAAAGAGTCTTTATAAGAGTGAAATTTGATGGTTCTTTTTGACAGTTATATATTTTAGATCAGGATAATGGGACTGAAATATATTTAGCGATCTTTCATTTGACATCTAATCTTCTCGAGTTGATTCTTAAGGATTATGAGGTTCATGAAAAATTATGTAGATTTAGATACACTCTTTATGTTTGGGAGACAGCTTCCCTACGGTAGATCTCTAAATAGGGTGTTATGTGTTATTAGAGTCTCTTTATTGTTTCATTTGAAGCAATAAAGGCTATATTGTGGAATTTTCATAAATATATGTGGGTTGTGCACCCAAGAACCACTAAGATGGTCCATGATATGAGGAAGATGGTATGGTTGTTAGGTATGATATGGGACATTGATGAGCTTTTCTATCATTGTTATACGTGCCCTCAGGTAAAGACTATGCACCAAAAATTTCAGTGTTTAATACATCCAATTACATTCCATTCATTTAAGTGGGATAAAAATTAAATGGATTTTGTGGTATGGTTTCCACTTACCTAGAGGAGGGAGAATCTGATATGTGTTTTGATCGACAGGCTGAAGAGGTCAACTTGTGCCATAACTATTTGTGAATCAACCAATGTTGAGGATTTGGTAATCATTATGTGAAAGAGATTGTTTATTTTTTTGGAGGTACTTATGTTATAGTTTACCATAGGGAACCACAATTATCTTAACAATTTCATTGATTCCTTTAGAAGACACAAGGATCTCACGATCATTTGAGCATGATCTCCCATCCATTGACTATAAACCAGATAGAGACATCTATAAAGATTAAAGATGATATGCTTCATTCATATGTTCGTAAATTCTAAGTGGATTTGGGTAATAACATGGATATGGTTGATATTAGCTATAATAATAGTAATCAGTCCACATTCATAACAACACCTTTTGAGGCCTTCTATGGTCATCAATGAAAATATATGTTGTGTTGGTCCGAGATTGGTGAAAGTTCGTTGGAAGGACCCTTTTTGGTGCAATAAACAAATGAAATGATTAATAAAATTAATTATATAATTTTTATAGCAATGATAAGATATAATTAATATGTTTATCATCACCATATACCTTTGTTGTTATCAGTTATAGAATATGTGTTCATGAATTTTTCAATCCGGATGGTTCATCGATGGTAGGGGAGGCAATGGAAAATTGATCCTCATTTTGTGGGACATTTATATTTTTTTAATAGGTGGATCTGGTTGAGTTTACCTATAATAATAGTTTTCAGGATGTGATCATAACAATACCTTTTGAGGCCATGTATGGTCAGCCTTGAAAATATTTGTTGTGTTGGTCCGAGATTGGTGAATTTTTTTTGGACCGTGCTTGGTGCAAGCCATAAAATAATAGATTCAATTAATTCATTAGAAAATGTTGATATCAATGATATGATACAAGTCATATGTTTATCATGTCCACATATTTTTGGAGTTATTAGTTATAGGCTAGGTGTTTGGTGTAAGAAATAAAAGATAAATTTTAGTTCATTCATTAGACAATGTTGATATCAATGAGATGGCATAAGTAATATGTTTGTCATCACAATATTCCTTTGTAATTATAAGTTATAGAATAGGTGTTCTTGAAATTTTCACTCCAGTTGGTTCATCTACGGCTTGGGAGGCAGTGGAAAATTGATCCCCATTTTTTGAGATATTTCGATGTTTTTTAACAGGTGGGGAATATTCCATACACTTTATAACTAATATAATAGCTAATGTGGGTGTATAAAATATTTCATGTATCATATATATGAATCTATATCTATGATCCATCCCTTTTTTGGAGCTAGAGTGATCTTGTCATTGAACCTTGTTTATCACTAACTAAGCGACCCATCATGATAGTTGATTTTTGGACCTAGATAAATTGTTGATGGAATATAATTTTGGTCTTCATTCAATTAAATCATGGTTATTAAATCCATGAAATGAGGAAGCATGATGCAATAATGAGAGATTACTGGCCTCATATTTTTTCCATCGAATATTTTTCATAGTTTTTTGGGTAATGAATGTTTTTATGATCGAGTGGTTGTAACATCCTATAATGAAACTAATTGGATAGTATTTATCCTTTACATGGTTTCACATTTTTGTAGACTATTAGGGTTGATAATGAATTAGGATGATACATATAATGCTGAATTTAGTGATTTTTGGGATTCTTTCCATTAACCATCTTTTCTGCAGGCTTCTTGAGGGTTACACATCATTTACAAAGGATAGAGGCCATGTACAATATTCTGGAGGCACGTCATTAAATGGTTTATGATTTGAGGGATATGATTCATGAATAATTTACATATCAGTTTTTTTACTTAGTTTATTGGATTAAAATTAGAGGTGAATCATTTTTTAGTGGTTCTGAAATTTTAATATTTCACAATGTGTATTCGTATTACACATCATGTAATACCCCTAATGTGGTTTTTAAAAAGGATGTTTTTCTTGTATGTTCATTCTGACTCCTATCATGATTTATCTCTAGCATCACATGCCCTACTCTAGGATAAATTAGATCCTTACAACCCTTTTGGATTATCTCTTTTGGAATTCAATCTTCGTGATGCCTGTATTTTGATTCCTGGGTATGTTTTCTCAATCATTATTCATAAATTTCATTCCCTCATACATAGGGATTTCAATAGATCAGAAACATATTGATGGATCGATGTCCCTTTTTTTTAGATCTCATGTCAAGGTTTTCATTGAGGTATTCTACACCTATTTTCTCATTGAGGGATGCCATTGCTAGTATTTTTTTGGAAAAAACATAGGTGGTTGCATCCCCATTATACAAAATTATAATCCTAAAATATCAAGAGTTATTTCAATTATTGATTTAAATTAAATTTCTAAAACATTCAATAAATTGAGTTGATAAAAACCAATTCTAGTGACTTGGGATATTTGAAAGGGTTTTGATATGGGATTTTGAAAAGAAAGTCATTTCTATTGAATTTGAATGTGTTTATGAAAATTGGTTCATATTAATAGTTGAATTTAAATTGTGGATTTGAAGGTAATAATTTCAATTAAAATTTTTATTTTTAATTTTAAAATAGAATTTTGAAACTATTGGAAATGGTTTTGAATGGATTTACAACTAGTGAAAATGAATTATGATGTTTTCATAGAAACCTAATGTTTTTATCTAGTCGAAGAGGAAAATTTTTTGTTAAAAACATATATTAGTTTTAGAAGGAAAATTGGAATTTTTATAATGGAGGATTTGATTTAATATTATTTTATGCAGTCTTAAAATAAATTACCCTTCATTGATTGTGTATAAATGAATGAAATCCTAGATAGTTAGTGATTTATTTGGACACACTCTACCATATAACAACATTCTAAAACATATATACATCAGGTCACATCCATCAAAGGGGCTGATGAGTCACCTCTACCCAATTTCAGGGGGATGTGTGTATACATATATTATTTAGATCACATAGATAGTGTGGATTCTTATAGCTGGAAATACTATATTACCTTTTTATAATATGACCATGTTGAACCATTGTTAATTATATTTTAGATATAAATGTATTCCAATTTTGTAAAAGTACATTTAGTTCCATTTGAATTTATATAATCTTTTTATTTGAATTTTCTATTTAATCTATTTTTTCGAAATATTCAATCATTTTAAATGTGTTTTCATAATGTAATTTCAATCATTTAAACTAAATAACATTATTTTTTAAATATGTTCATAAATGAAAATCATATTACTTTTAAAATTGAAATCATTATTTTGGTTATTCTATATTTTTTTAAATGTTATAGAATGCATTGTGAGACCCTACAGGTGTTATTAGATCACACCCAACATTTTTCCTTTTGTGTTTGTAGATTATATTATTCTAGGATCATGAATGGTGAATGGATCTCTTGGAACTGGATCTAGCTATTGAACCTTGGTCGTTCTATTTTTTTGTCCTTAAAAAAATGATATATTTTTTCTATCATAATAATTGGTCACTAGTATTTTAGTTTTTTATTCCTTTTTTTATTTTGGTACATTAACCTTAGTGGAGCATCAATTTTAAGGCATATTGTATTGTTTATATTACATCATGAATGTTTTTAACCAAATTCATTCCCAGTAGCATGATGTATGATGCCAGGTGCTAGTCTCCAAGACAGGGGTATCTAAAATACCCTTCATGTTATGTTATGTTCTGCCCAATTATCAGGTTATTAGGGTACCTTGGCACATTCGTCACACACATAGTCAGATTTTTTACTCCATGAAACATTTGTGAAAAAATAAAATCCACTTTTATTATCAAATCTTATACTTCTTTCATGGAAACCACTCACTATATCCTTCACCAAAATACCAGGAATTTTTTATATATATTAATTCATCCTTATAATTATCATTAGACAATTCCCTAAACATATATTTAGAAATATAAAAAGGGATATCAGAAAAGTTTTCGCATCCTATATTTCAAAGGAATACTAAACCATTCCTTTTAAACCGACTATAGAAAACCAAATTTAACAATCGTGGTCATTTCCCTAGTATTGATGAATATTGAAAATAATACCAAATTACATGCCTGATGATAGTAATAGTTTTGTGACTTTCGAAACATGGTACAAAAACTAAAAACATGGTGAAATATCATCAATTTTTCCCACAAAGATCTTCCCCTATAGTACACCTACATAAAACAATTCTTTATAACCCGAGATAGATAAAAATAAGAAAGGGGTGACATTAGATGCTCAGTAATGGTAAATAAAGGATATACAAAAGAAAATCTTATTAATACAACTATGATAATTTTGGAATAAAATTGTATGATCATACTGCTGATATCAAAAATCATATACATGAGACATGGAATACATATTGGCAGTTCATAATAATTGAATCATAAGGGAAAAAGAACATGGTCCATGTATATATAAATAAAAATAACGCATAAATCTTGGGGAATACACTGAAACATATAAAATACTATATCAATATAACCTACCAATACATTAGTTACATATTTGGGTTGTTATAATAAATAAAGTACCTACTTATGGCTTCAGATTTCATCTCGTCTACCATCCAATTTTAGGATTATGATTCCCTCCCATGTGCCCTCTTTTATTTGTCTTGGGATACCCTCCCATTTACTCTCTTGTTTTGGGATGAGTATTACCTCTCATATACCTTCTTCGTTTTTGTCTCTGATGAACTCTCTTATATCATCTTGTTTTGATCATGGGTTTCTATCTTGTTTTTTGATTAAAATTTTCCCTTTTTAGGGCTTGGGATACCCTCTTTACGGGGCTTGGGATTCCCTATCAAGTACCCTTTTTATCTCAAAAAGAAATTAACATTAACCCTTTAAATTTAGGGGGATATATGACCTTACCTTAAAATAATTTAACCATACATTCATGTGCCACAAGAAATAAAACATTCATCAAATCATAACCTATTAAAGAGGTAAAAGTGTCATAATCATTTTGTTGTAGAATAACAATTGAAAATATGTGGGTTTAAAAAACATATAACTCGTTACAGTGAAATATGTATCATAAACATCATTCCATCAAATGATAAGCATTCAATAATTTATATGAATGGTATTTGTAAACAATATAAATTCTGTCAAATTTGATAGAGATGCTTTTGAATGATCAAATTGAATATATCTTAATTAAATTATTCATTATATTAAAATAACATTAATTATACAATTTAAAAATTTAATTATTATAAATAAGTATTTACTAATTAATTTATAATATTTCTTGAGGAAAATATCTTTTCCTATTTAAATAAAAATTATTTTTAAAAACATATTTCATTTGTAAATATTTTTTGTTTGAAAACACTGTAAAAACAGAATAAAATTTATTCAAATAATTTGGGAATATAATTTCATGAAAAGTGTATTGAAAACATAAAAATAAAACATTATATACTATTAATAATTTTCAATGAAAATTGCTTTTTTAAAGTTATAATGAAATCATTGAAAAATAATTTAAATCAGTTTTATTCATAAAAATAATTTTTGAAAATAGTATCACTGTAACCAATTTAAATTAATATTATTAATTTATTATAGAGAATAAATTTATTTATATATAACATTGTAATCTTATAAAATAATCTTTGATGAAATTAAGGTCCAGATTGTGAGTATGTGTGTACAAGATGAACATTCCTTTTTCACAATCATAGTTTACAAGAGTTCCTTGAAACTAGAATATAAGAAGATTCTATTTAAAACAAAATTATTATATCTGAAAATAACAATAATGAATTCCTTCATACATCATTGGATAATAGTAAAACGGTTTGTAAAGTAGTTTTAAAAAAATAGTATTGAATGAAACTTTTATTTCGGACCTAAAAGACATATAAATTTGAATTATCAGTAAAATATTTTCTATGTTATCTTTAGTAACAAATAGTGGGATAACAGAACAATTAAATGGATTTAAATTTCATGTTTTTATGTTGAGAAACATCATAATAGTTCTCAAGTGATGGATCATAATATATCATTAATGAAATCATAATCATAAATAATCTTGATATACTATGTGATTGAAGCTATAATCCATGACCGCTTTGGTAATATAAAATCATAATACATTAGAATGAATAGAAATAAATGAAGTTAAAATAATTAGGAAAATAATGGGATTCATGATATTACATGTTACAAGTATTTATACACACCTCATAGAAAATATATATGTATAACATGGGAGGTGTCACAAGAAGGAAAATTGAGAAAAATTTACTTTACCTATTTGGTAACATTAGAAACAAAAAACACATGAAAGAAAGAACATAAAATAGACATATAAATATAGATAAATCTATGAATAAGAATCAGGAATTAAATCCATTTTTAGTATACAAACCACACCAACAGAATGATTTTTGAATAATACACATATCTCCTGGAAATAAAAAGTGAGATGAAAATCCCTTACATAAAATCTTTACATTCCAAGTACAAGTTAATAAATCCTGAATAATAAATATATGATTTTCATAAATATACAATATCACTATATTATTACATGAAATTCCATATATTATTTTTTATAACATTATATTACTATGTTATTAAAAAATATGTGATAATGTTACATTTAGGGTAATATCCTCTTTATTTTTGTATATGTTTTTGTCACGACCCGTCCTTGGGGCCCGTGTCGTGACTAACCCATGCCCGCCTTCCATATGCCAGGGGTTGGTGACTAGAACCAAAGGCGTAAATCCCGATAACCGGGATGGAATTTCTATTAAACAAAATAAACAATCACCACAGAGTACAAGCGGAAGTAAAACACTAAGTACAAAAATAATGGGCTGAAAAGTAAATGGGCCAGAATACAAACCCAAATGAAAGTACAACTACAACTGAAAGAAAGTACAACCAGGACAAGCATATGGAAGATGATAGAAGCATCTCTTGGGTCGTCCTCCTCGAATCCTACCTGAAGGGTAGGTACAAATAGCATAACTCTTAAATCTTCTACCATGGATTCTACCTGAAGGGTAGGTACAAATAGCCTCCACAATGCTCTCGTCCGTCAACCACCTCTGAGTGTCGCCTCGTCGTGAAGTCCACCACTGGATACCGTCTCTTCTTGAGGTCCAGCTCCGGGTACCGTCCAGTCCTCGAACACTCAGCCTCTGTCTGCGCTGCCCGTCGTCTGCAACCAACACAACAAGGTGCGGGCATAGCCCGTGCAGGGGTGAGTATAATGATACTCAGTAGGGACCCCGAGACCCTGAAGGTCTCACTAAATCCATCAAGGGTAACATCAAATGGATCTCAACAGATAACCTCTACTTAGGTACATGCCGATACATATACCCAAGTAATCAAGTAACCCATATCAATCCTGAGGAAACAAAAGGATTATGAAATCAACGGATAAACTCTACCCACGTATATGCCCATACATATACCTAAGTTATCAAGTAACCAATCTCAATCATGAGAAAACACAAGGATTACAGACTCAGCTCAAACATTATATTATTCATGACGTCAAAACCACGGCTGGTGGATATCTCCTCCTCTGTCGAGTACAGTGGGCATGCCGCTACAACCAAACTCGCTGAACTCCTCCTCTGTCGAGTTCAGAGGGCATGCCGCTACGACCAAGCGTGCCTGACTCCTTGGACTGCTGTAGTACTCCACCCGTCGAGTACTGTGGCCCTGCTGCTACAACCATGCTCTTCAAACCATGGATCTACCGCTACAGCCAAGTGCTCCCCCTCATTGGTTCCAGAGGTACTCCTTCTGTTGAGTACCTCAGGTCATCCGCTACAACCAAGCGCTCCTCCGCCGTAGGTCTGCCGCTACAACCAAGCACTCCCCCTCATAGCCTCTAGAGGTACTTCTTCTATTGAGTACCACAGGTCTGACACTACTACCAAGAGCTTCTCTGCCATGGGTCTGCCGATACAACCAAGAGCTCCCCACTGGGCTATCCGAAACACACCGAGTCGATAGTTCAGCAGTCGTCAATTCTTAGTCAGCTACTGGGTCTCTGCACTATGCTAGCTCGTCACCAGGAGGGTCTGCTCCACGAGCTACTGGTCAATACTCCATGTATCACAAAGTTCCACAAAGAAGTATCTCAAAGTACCGTCTAGTCATAGGGGTCTCAACGTAACAAACGACATGTTAGTCGGACGCCCAGTCTTTGAGTTACTAGCCTTTTCATCCCAGCGGCCTGGTTGGATTTCAGTTACAATCTGACCTGGCCATTTTCCAACTGCATCCAAAACTCAAGCGAAGCATTCCAAATGTTCCGTCTCATCAAGTGGAATCCAAAAAAGTCGATGGCACGTCAATCAGACGTCCAGATCTCGAGATATAAGTGTTTCCGTTCCGAGGTCCCGGTTGGTTTCGTATCTGAACCAACCCAACCGTACTCAAAGTTCTTCTAAACCAGGAGCGTAATATTCCAAAATCACCATCTCGATCTAAGGATCGCAACGCAACTAAAGTTGCGTCGATCTGAGGTCTTTAGCCAATGTTATGTGGAACAGACCGAAAAAGTCCGGTATTACGGGGTTCGGGCCCAGTCCGACCCGGCCCGGTACGCCCTGGGTCGGCCCGAACCGGGTCGACCCATCCCGGGTCCAGGTCCGAAATTCTTGGGTGCCACCCGGACCGGCTGGCGCAGCCCGGCCCAGCATGGGCACGGCACGGCCCGGCGTGCTAGCGCCAGCCAGGTGGCCAGGTGTCCGGCTCAGCCGTTATGGCCGAGCGAAGAGGGCGGGAGGCGCACTGCCCCCATGTGGAGAACCCGCGGCCCCATTATAGGGCCGCTAAGCTGGCCAACCGGGGGTTTATAACCCCCACCTTTTCCTTTGTCAGGTCGGCCCGCCCCAGCCAGCCGACTGTTTCCGCAACGGGACCGGCAAGGCCGGTTCCCCCTGCTCAAATGTCGGCGGCCCGGTACCGGCCGTCGGTTCCCCTGCTCTACAGTGGCCCGGAACCAGTCATGACCTTGGTTCGTCCGGGGCGGCGCGACAGCGCCTCGCCCTTCAGCCGCGGCCTCACTCTGGCTACGGTGCTTTTTTGGTCCTCCGGCACGGCGCGACGGCGCCGCGTCTTTGGTTCGCTTTCAACGGCGCGGCGCGATGGCGCTGCACTTGTTCCTTTTCTTTAATATTTTCCGTGTGGTGCTTCGGCACCGCGTTGCCTTACTTGTTATGAATACAAAATCAAAACAACAAGGGGGAGGAAGGTCGGTCGTGTTCATGTGATCCTACCTCCTCCTGTTATTGCGATATCAGGAGGCTCAAAAATTAAGTAAGATGGCGATGGAAGTAATCAGAAAATAAACCCCTACCTCGTTGAATTTGATGAGCGATGATTCATCGCGGAAACAACCGTCGTGGTAGAAGTCGTTGCAGAGGGAGGATCATCGCGTCGCGTAGAAGCGTCGCGTAAGAAGCGTTGCTGTTGTCGTGGTACAAGGTGTCGCGTAGTCGATCTTCGAGGATTTGGCATTCTTCGTCGATGGTCGGTGCGTTCTTCGCGTTCTTCACGTTTTTCGTCGAATGAGAAGGTTTTTCTCCAAATCCTCTCTACACAACAAGTTCCAACAGAAATAAACTAAGTGTTGTATTATTTTATTAACACACATTCCACATTTGAATTTCAAAAGAACTGAAACGAAAAGTTATTTCAATTAATTAATTGTAACGATTTAACCGCCCAAATTAATGAGGCGTTTCTTAACCAGAATAAATACACGGTTTGACTTTTTTTATAGGGGGGTGCGGGTGCGTTGCGTAGAAAGAAAGAAAGAGTGGGGATCGTGCGAGCCCCACCTCACAAATATCCTACAAAGTGGGTAGGATATTCTGGGTCCCACATTATCTGCTTAACTTAGGTTAAGCCGCTTTATGTAAAATAAAATAAATTGTTCCACCACTTTTATTTCATTCTTTAACTTAACCCCAAAAATTAAAAACCACACCCGAGCAAACGAAACTCCGAAAATGGTGTTTCTAAGAAATTACCAGTGTTGCGATTCCATTGGTGCCCTCGGAATTCAGTTACAAGCACTAGTTCAAAAATTAGAAAAACCTGCTCGTTCGTTCACTGAACGTACCCGATCTAAACTTCTGATAATGATTTCGGACACACCAGGCCTCAGAATCATGTGCCGTCAAAAACTGTGGTCTTGTAAAATCCAAAAGAAAATTAAGAAAAACATTTCCCTTGAATTTTACGGGTCTTTACAGTTTTGAATATTTATTCATTATCTTATTACTAATATTTGGATTTACATATTTATGGAATAAAAAAATTGTTAAAATATCATATATATTTAGTATATATGTACTAACCATAATATATATGAGGTATAACTATGAAATTTAATACACCATTCATTGGGACTATAGGTCGTATGTAAGCATGAACATTTTTACTATTTTATTGTCTTATTAAAAGAAAATAATTAAATGACATTTATGTATATGTATATATATTATAAAATACTAGTAGAATTATTATTTCATATATATTTTATACATTCACTAAACTCATCATTAATAAATTCTATGTATGGGATGAATGAGTCACATCACATTGAGTATGTAGTAGTCCACACTTCCCCAAAAATAATTATTGTACTTAGAAAAAAAAGAAGTCATGTTCTTATGTGTTATATAATAATTAAATAATAGTAATTAAATCATTAATATCATATATATAATATAAAAACACCATTTCAATCATAATTCTCAACTATTTGGGGTGGTAATGAAAAAATGAACAATATCATTTTGTGAGTTGGATATTCTCCACACACTAGAACGGTAGGTTCCGTACCCATTAAATGAATCTGTTTTAAGTGAAGGAATAAAAATTAGAATAAAAACATAAAATAATATTCATAGTAGATATTTTATTTTATATGCATGCAATAAGAAGTGTTTAGGGGGTGTAATATAAAAATAAAACAAAAGATATCGAGGAACGATGTTACCTCTTATCTGGTAAACACTTTTTTCTACAAATGGCTTACTTGGATGGATTAATTCACAAGGTGATGCTTCTAGGTTCAGTGGAGGTATTTTTAGAAGCTATGATTGAAGATATTTCTTGATCCAATGTGTATTGAGAGGTGTGATGATGTTAGAGGGTCGAGTGCCTCTTTAGAGTGGAGGAGGAGTGCCATATCTGTAAATTTTGTGTAATGGAATTAAAATCATGTTATTAAAATGAAAATGTTCTCCAATAATGTACCCAAGTTGCTAAATGAGAGCATAAGATCAAAATAATTCAATAAAATTAATTTTGGATATGTTTTTAATTCATTTTGGTTCCTTAAATTTATGATTTAGTTCTTTATTAAGAAAATTTACCTCTAAATCGTTGTATGTAATTATAATAACAATCACTATTATTTTTTTCAAAATATTTTTCGAACATATTAGACATTAATTTTTTTTATTCCAAATATATTATCTAATTTTCCAAATTCCAATATTAGAAGTGCTAGAAATTAATTTTTATTTAATTCTGCATGTGGAACGGCAGAGAAAGTTTCTAAATTAGAAAAGATCAGAGGTTTGGAATGTTTTAAATCCAATTTCAATGTGAAATTTAAAAAATGGATTAATTTGATTAATGTATATATATATTATAAATCTTAATTTTAAAACTAATTAATAAAATAATTTAACATTATAATTAAATTAGATAAAAAAGCAGTTTTGAATTTGAATTCAATCATTTTCACTTTTCATCAAAAAATAAAACTTCAAAGAAAAATACCAAAAATTATCCCTAACTAATTTTTTAGGTTTATATATAAAATTTTGATGTTTATTTTGAAATATAAAAATAATAAAAGTGAAAAATATATATATTTCAAATAGGTTTTCCATTGAAAGAAATTAAAATATATTTTATAAAAATATAGGTTTGTATGGGTTATATTGGGTTTGTTCATATCTTATGCATATATTATAAATATAATGATCATAAAAAATATTTTATTAAATATTTTCATATATATTTTATTAATAATATTCACTAAAATTAATAATATAATTTATTGGGTTGAAATTCCATTGTGAGCATAAAAGTAGTTTTTATAAAAACATTCCCTTTATATTTAATTGGTTCTTATATTCATTATAATCAATTTGAAAATAATGAATTCATAAATTTATTTTGATAAGGTAGTTAATGGTATTAATAAAAAACAATATTAAGGTCTATGTTATCTGAATTAATAGTGACATTCTTAATTATATATATATATTCCTACAATACTTTTTCTTGTGTGTTACACAGTACATCATGGAAAGTTATTCATGTATGTAATGTAAGCTAAAAACAATATTCCATATAGGTCATATAAAAATTATTGTTTCATTTTTTCCATGATTAAAGTTTTGTTCTATATAATTCAAGAAAAATATGGAAATTCAATGTAAAATAAACAATTTCATGAGTTGTGTGAAATGAAATATATCAAAATGATTAAACTAATTCGACAAAAAATATTTCACAAAAACTCGACATGTTAAATAATACCTCAAAATAATGAAAACCATTAAAACCATTACTAAATGTTCCCTAATAATTTCATTCCCATTACACATAAGGACACACTTTATGTGACCATAACGACAATCCCTACCATATATGTCTCTATAATAGAAACTCATTTTACATCACACACTATATTAAACTATAAACAGTTCATGGAAATAAAAAATTTATTATGATAGGATTTAAAAAAATAAGATATAAAATAATCCACAAATAATATCGTTAGATTTAGTATACTTATTGATTAACAAGTTAAAATCTTCCTGGTTTATGTTCATGCATGTCATCAGAGTTTGTCACAAAATACCTAAACTAAGTCTTATCATCCTTTTTAAATCACCCAATAAATTTTATGATTAATTCATAGAACTATTATATCTAATATAATAACCAGATATTTTTGTGATTTATTTTACATTAAATAACATATTTTCTTTATTATATTTCATCACACACAAAAATGTGTTTATAAGAACCATGAATCATTATTAAAATATAATGTGTACATAAATACCTATCCATTGGATTAGAAGTTATCAATATTAATAACAAAATATTGAACAAAAAAAGATTTATGTATTTATAAAATTAATTAATTAGTTATCAATTTATTATATTTTATAAAATATTTTAAAATAAGAGTAATGTTTGTTTTTATAAACATTATTTGTTTGCACACAATTTATTTTATCATAATGAATTAAATTTATCCTTATTAGTCACTGATTTTAATGAAATTAATTTATTGTAATATGATCCCATTTATAAACCAATGAATAAAAATATTTGTAGGCATAAGATAACAATATTTCTACTTTTATTCATAATAATTCATTTTCTCTATAAAGTGTTTTTGTTGCCTTTTGTGCACATAAAATAAACTAATTCTATTCCATTTATAATTATATAAATTAATTAAATAAATTACATATTTATAATCATATGTTTCAAATTTGGTGTATAGGAAACATATGTTTGGGTCAATATGAATAGTAACAGTTGTAAAAATTATCTCCTTCATAAAGGGTAAAACTGGTTAATCATGATAAAAAAAGTAATAAGGCCAAATGTTTTTATCCTAAATCATATTAGATTAATGAAAGTTTAACCTTATCACCATATCAAATGATTTGATTAGTTGAATAGTCTTTTATCCTTATAAATAATTTATTTAGTATATAAAATAAATAATGTAACAAAATTTAACTCTCTTAGTTTTACATATCTTCCATATGTTCACATAGTGAAAAAAGAAATTATGAATGAATCATAAAACTAATTTTATGAATAATGAAAATATAATTTTATTAGAAATTTATTTCTAATTTTATTGTATTATATAATTAAATTAATTGTATGACAACATAGAAAAATTATTTCTTTATATTCCAGAATAATAAATTAAATGGTTTTGAAAATATTAAATTTTAATTCATTTTTTATGACCACAACTGTTATAAATAAAATTACACATTTATTTTTTATATGAATTATTATATAATAATGTTATGGGATGATCATGAACATAATTGGATTTATAATATACTATCCGATTTAAATGACCATTAAACATCTTCACCACTGACAAAATACCCATTAATTAGTTATTCAATGATTAGTATAAATATATTGTCTTATACAATCCAATCGACATAGAAAAGGTATGTTATTGCCTTAACTAGTTGGATCATAACCAATAAAGAACATGTAATATTGCTTCCAAGGGAGATTATTATCACTTGGATTTTCCCTCGACCAATCCCAATATGAGATCCAATAACTTAAGAATGAGAAAAACCATTTATGAAATAAGATCAAAAACACGGAGATGAAAACCCAAAAGATATATGACAAGGAACCCCAGGAATGTTTCTCCATCACAAACCTTACACCTAGGTACTTTTTGGGAGTTTTAAAATGATATATATCAATAACCTAGTAATATGATATTGTACATTTTTCTCATTGAATAAATAACATGTTTTCTTCCTACTATTATATCATTATATATGATTTAAATTGGATACAATAAAGCACAAATCATATTTCTGTGTAAGTGTCAAATTTAATCAAGAACATTATTTTCCTAAATTGATGGATTTTTTATATAAAAAATATTTTAATAAAGTATTATTATCATATAATTTTATTAAATATAAATGATCAAATATTTTTTAAGGAATATTTAATATTTATAGCTGTTCAAAAACTATTACAGTAAGAAAACATTGTTTTTCTCAATAAATGTCAATTAAGATTTTAATTATTTAATTGACCATATTTAGAAAAATTATTTTGTTCAAATGAATAATATTTTTTCGATCAAAACATAAAAATTATCAAATGGTGAATATTTTATAATTTTATGAGACAATAAAATTTACATATAAAAATTAAATAATTTATAAATTTACCTTTTTTATTATGACATAATAATGTCCCAAAATAATATAATAAATAATATTAATTATATTCGAGAAATAATATATATTTTATCTTTAAAATAATTTGATTTTTTTTTAATTTGGTTATTTTTATTAATCCTTTATAAATCATCCTTAACCACTAATATTTTTCACATTTTTACAATCATTATTTAAGAGTCAAAATCAACTCCACAAATGTAATGGAATTAATTTTTTATGTACCAACTATTGAATTATAAAATAAGGGAAATGAATCACATTTGGCAGAATCTGTGTCAAAAACATTATGAATGTATGGGGATTTTGATAATTTAAAATATATAGTCCCCAAACTATATTTGAGAAATATTAAATAAATCACCAATATTTTCTAATATATAACTACCCATGATACCATTTACATTCACTAAAAATACTTTTATAATAGATTTACTCTTCCCTGTCTTCTCTAGAGAAATAACAAGGTTCCATGAAGCTCTCAAGAATCCCTTCCCAATCATTTGGGGTCACACACTCAACTAATGTATCCTCACATTCTCTTCTTTATTAATATTTTTATTTTCTTATTCATTTTATTTATAGTTCATAACATTTGATTATGAATTTCAATATTCCTATTACTACCCATTTTTTATCCAAATTATGAGATACAATTTTTTTTTATTTTCTTCCATTTTAATGAATTTTTTAGTGACGTCGTTATGCCTCACAAATTTAACTATGATTTTCCATTCCAAAAGAATGTTGTAGTTCATTCCATACCCATTTAATATCAATTGTATTAACCATTAAATTGTCATAATACAATTAATTAATGCTTACATATATTTATATCATACTCTTTAATCATGTAATAAAATATGGTGATGAATAAATCCATGTTGTATTATCATTATGGCACACATACACATGAAAATGAAATAAATATGATGGGTGTGATCAGGATTATATAGAGCTCCATTGAATTGGGTAAAATTTTGTCTCATTAGAAATAATTTTTGGATAGGGAGTGAACCTTATATTTTTATGGATCTCCTTCTATCAAAATGTATTGGTAGTTATATCATTGACATATGTTGAGGATGTAGCGTTTAAAGTTGTTGCCACATAACACATGTTATGATTTTCAGGATATATCAAGCATTATTATTCATGTTCCTTTTATTATATATTTATATTCCAATTATTTAAAATGTTTTTCCCTATTCCATGCTTAATCTCGTTCTAGTATTCATAGCTCACCCCTTTTTTATGTATTTCACGAGGTTATCAGGTGAAATATTAACTAAGAGAATATTAAATATGTTTTTACACAATGATAATGTTTTTCATATTTTAAATTTTTATGAAATGTACCTAATTTCAATAGACACTAGAATTATTGATCGCCCATGCATCATTAAGTGTAATATTATGTAATAAATAATGAAATAAATTGAAATAGTGAGTATATTTGTTATAGTTTTTATCAAAGGAAAAGTTTGGTTATTTATGAGAGTGAGACTAGACAACCCTATGGATATTACTATATAAAAGAAAACATCCATATGTTTTTGAATGTATAGAGTATGTGGTTTATCAATAAAAAGAATCCTTTTTGGATAATACATGTAGACATGTTTATAGAATAAAGGTTCTTAGGGGTAACAACACTAATAAGGTGTGTCAGTCCCCACTCAACATAAATAGGTATAGGAAAATAGTTCTTATTACACAACAGGTTTGACTCTCCTAGAAGATATTATTTTTAAATACATATGCTCACTATGAACCATTATTAATGTTTTAAAAAAAATCTATGATTATAGATTAGGAAATAGTTTTTTGGAGAACCTAGATTGTATCCTATAAATTCACATGTTTTCAATTAAATTTAGGTGATAAGTTATCACATTATTTTCATTACATTCATGTTTATATGATCAATAGCTCAAAAATTCACATCCATTGTTATCCTTTTATTCTATCAAATATCATGAAATTGGAGGAATAAGGTAAATAATCAATGTGACGGGAAATGTGATGACCACCCCAATGAGATCCCCAACCTGATGGGATTGGGAACTACAGTCATTCAGAAGATACTATATCATCTAAATCATTTTCTAAATATAAACCTAGATGAGGTGGAGAACCCAAATCCACGTAAAAAATGACACATAACAATTAATTCATTCATGTGATTGTGTACCTCGGCATTCAACGGATTATATGATCCCTTAATCACCAAACAAGGGATCAACTCCATTGAGAATATCTTTTTTGTCCTTTAATATTTGGAACAAGAGTACATTCTACAAAATATTTATCATATGGAGGTTAAATATGATCATTGGTGGACGTTGATCCATAACATGAATCTTGTGGTAGTGAGTGATGTGGTGGGATTGACAGAATTTTTGAAAATGAATTATTAATAATATTTTTGTCTTACTCATTGAGTTAAAATGGAAGGTGATTTCATGTACATTAGTAAAAATGATGATGAATCTATCTAGTAATATGAGGAAAACAACAAAATAAATTAATTATCCACCATCATCTTTATTGTTACATCAGAATACAAGGTTAAAAATTTCTTGGGTGGGATAAAACCTTCTCTAGGAAATGTACTCACGATCCAAGATTTTCATAGCTATGAGAAAACTGTATAATGTTCCCTCAAATTCAAAATAGCGATAATCAAAACTCAAGGATATAAAAATGATAAGAATAATAATGTTGAGTATAATTATTAAAGGTTTATGGATATATCTAATAGTAAATTAATATTTAAACATCCCACTTCTCAACGGTGCAGGATAATGCACAATGGAAATTTTCTAAGGGAGTCGATAAAATGATATAGGAGTGGGAAAGAAGGGAATGTTGCTAACAATTTATGATTAGATAAACCCAATAATGAAATAGAGGAATGGAATTCTCGAGTAAAACCTCAATTCACTTTTAATTTATTCAATTAAAAGGAACCATTCATTTTTCATTCAAATTCACTAAGCTAATAATTTAAAGACACAACCAAAAACCAATATGGAAGTAAGGAAATTGTTTTCCACCACCACCACAATGGTGGATCAAGACATTGATGTGGGGACATTTATAATAGTTAATCATTCATGAATATAGAATGTATCTACTGATATGGGTTATATTATTTACATAATATCACAAAATTTTATTAGGACTATTCAAACACCACTACAAAGCATGGAAGCAGATCTATCGATGAAAAAAGAAAATTGAGAAATTATTTCATCCTTAGTATATAACTCCACCACTATCAATTTTTCTGGGATAAACTTATTTCAATTCTCTCTTTGGTTAAATGTTTTGAAATTTTAGACTTGTATTGGCTTTCCTTATATGGATCCATAATAAATTTGTGTGAGACGGAAATCACCCTCTATATTTCGAGTCATCCTTCGATTATGTACATGTTCAAGAGGAGGGATGAATCTTCTTTTATTAGGAAAATATAGAGAATTGATATAATTTCCCTATAATATAAAATATATAGATCAAATGATTTATTCTATGGAAGGTATCATCATTGAATACATTCCTATTGTGATGGAATACACTAATGTGTTTCCCATTTAATTACTTTTTTTCTTCTAAATTTTGAGTGTTAATTTTAAATCGATCTTATACTCTAGGAATTAATAATATCCAAAACTATATATATAACTATTGTTGTGGAACATGATATGATTAAGAAACATCTATATATGTTTCTACATTACATTTTCATACTCCCAAGTTATATAACATGGGTTGCACCCGTCCTCTTCGTCAAGAAGGAATGGTCAATCTTCTTTTGCATGGATTTTCATGATCCCAACAATATCATGATAAAAAACTAATATCCTTGTACAATGGTTGATGAATTGTTAGATTATCTACATGGAGAAAAATACTTATCTAAGGTGGATTTGGAATGGGGATATTACCTAGTTATGGTGATGAAGGATGATATCCCCCAGAATTCCTTTCGTACAATGTACATGCATAATCAAATCATAGTAATATTATTCAGACTCAATAATGCACCAAAATTCATTGTGAACATGATTCATATATTCTTTATATATTACCTCGAAAAATATTTGGTAGTATTTAAATATTATATTTTAATATACTATAAATTAATGAATTAGCATGGGTAACATATGATCACTATGCTAAAGACCTTTTGAAAGGAGAAGCATTAGCCATGTACATAAAATGTGAGTTTTGGTAGAAGGAAGTATCATTCATGGTGAATATAATTAAAAAACATATTATATTCTTGGACCCAAAAAATTACATAAGAAATTAATGTACGGATTAATCAAACTACTGTCAAAGATATTCGTTCTCTATATGTATTAAATGGGAATTATCATCAATTTGTGAGAAACTTCTCATGATTGATAAACCCTCTAACCACGATAACATATAAGGTAGTTGAATTTTAATGGAATTATGAATGTAAATATATTTTCAATGTTTTTAAAATGAGTTTTATCACTCACCATGTTCTCACACTACCCATTAGTGGATAAATTTTCATGGTATTCAGTGATTCTTCGAAGAAGGGATTGGGTTGTGTGTTAATGCAGAATGAAAAAATTCATATTATATAATTCATGGTAGTTTAATGCTAATGAAAAAAACAACATAGTGCACAATATTTTGAAAAATTCATTTATCTTGTCTTTTAAAATATGTGGTGTTGCGACATAAGTGATTCAGTTCCTGGAGCACCGCTATCTATTTTATATGATCGAGATTCGAGATTTACCTCCACATTCTGGAAAAAACATCGACATTATTTAGACACAGATTTGAATTGTATAATGGCTTATCACCCTCAAACGGATGTCTAACCTGAGTGAATAATCTATACACTTGATGAAAATTTGAGATCATGCTCAGTTGACTTGATAGGATGATAGGATAAACACATTATTCTGGTCGAGTTCTCATACCATAATAGATTCCACTCAATCATCCAAATTGAATCCTATGAAGCCATTTATGGGAAGAGGTGAAAACACCTCCATTATGGGATGATTTTGGGGAACACAAACTACATGGTCTTGAAATTGTTGAGGAAACAATGTTGATTGATAAAACCATTTAGTACCATATTAAGCGTTCTCAAAGTAGACTAAAGATCTAAACTGATAATAATTGATGAGACCTAGATTTTCATGATGGAGACATGGAATTACTCCATATATTCGTGTGGAAGAAATTGATGAGATTTATAAATAAGGGAATCCTTGTCCCATGATAAATTGGTCCCTTTGAGATCCTGGATTTCATTAGAGTGGATGAATATCAACTAGAACTCCAACCTAACCAATATGATGTACATAATGTATTCCATGTATACCTTTTTAGGAATTGAATATAAAACCCATCCCTTGTACTTAATCAATAGGTGGTTCCATTTTACAATAAGTATTCTTTTGAATATATGCTACTGAAAATGTTATATTTAGGATAAAAAGTTCAACAAAATATGAAAATTCACCTAGTGTTTTGGAGAAAAAAAAAGACTAAAGAAGAAATGTGGGAAAAGAAAGAGATGATAAATCATAGTAACCCACATATGTCTTAATGTGGGGAAACTTTTTCGAGGGAAAAATTTCACTATGGGGAAGATTGTAACAACCCAAACTATAATAAATAATGTCCCACATTTCATTTAATTAAATTTATTATAATTTAATATGGTTATAGAAAAAAATCACATCTATGGATTTATTATATCCTACCAGATTTAAATGAACATTATGAATATTTATAGATGATAAAATGACCATAGAACAATAATCCCATGATTAGTATACATATATGGTTTTAACCAATCCAATTTACATAAAAAAGGAAGTATGATATTCAACAATGTGATCATACCCAATAAAGTCAATTTATTGAAGCATCTGATGAATATAGAAACACTAGGATTTTACCTTGTCCAATACAAAGATGATATCCAACAATTTATTCATGAGTGGAACCGTTTATGAGAGAAGTTCATGCTAAAAGAGATCACGACCCAAACAATGTCTATCGCACCACCCCATAAAAGACTAAACAATGTGCACATTACTATTTGGAAATTCGCGACTTTATTAAAAGGATATGTATGGAGACCCTATATATATGGTTATGTACATTATTTATTTATTTAATAGTCATTATATATTCATTCTATTATTTTTACTTTATAAATGAATTTAATGTTTTTACAATGAATCACAAAATGTATTTTTGAATAATATTCATATTCAATAAAATGAATTTTTTTTATTAATTAATATATTTTGGAAATAAATAATATTTTAACAAACTATTATAATTAATTAATTTTTATTAATTATAAATAATCATAATAATTTTATGAAGACAAATGTAATTTTAATAAAGGTTCAAAAATTGTTATTGTAAAAAACACTACACTTCACAATAAATGTCAGTTAGTATTCTAAAACTAAATATTAAAAAATTTAGAAAATTATTTTTATAAAATAAATATTATATATTGAATCTAAACTTAAAAATTATCAAACAGTTGATATTTCATATTTATTGAGACAGATGATTTTTATTTAAAAATGAAAGACCATATAAATATATGGTGTGTATTATTACATCATAATTATTCCAGAGTGATTTAATAAACAAAATAATGGTATATAAAACGAATTATATATTTTTATTTATTATAATTTAATTTTTGGTTCATTTAATTAATTTATATATCCTTCATGAATCCCCTAAAACCCTTAATATATTTTAAGGTTTTAAATTCATTTCATAATGAGTATAACCCACCTATAAATAAGAGAGGGTTTTATTTTCATAATTTTTGAAATTGTTGTTATAGAATAACTAATACCACTACCATTTGGAAGAAACTATTTCCAAGAACCATGGAATTATTTTTATATTAGTTTATTTTATTATTTAAAGTAAAATATCAGTTTTTACGAAATATTCATGAAATTAACATTCTTTTCCAATATAATCCAACCCAAGATCATATATATCTATAGTAAAAATACATGGATAACTTTCTTACTCTTCTCTACTTTCTCTAGAGTCCTCCAATGTTCCCCTTAACCATCAAGAAGCTCCTCTCAAGAATTTGGTGGCACACACTCAAGCAATGCATCCTCACAAACTCTTCATTATAATTATTATTAATATTATATCTCTTATATTAAAATTTTTTGATGATGGGATATGAAATTACATGTAACTATAACTTCTCAATTGGAGTCATGATTATTAGAGAATCTTTTTCCTCTCTTAAACCCATGTTATTCATATTTATGTGATGATTTTCTGCTGCCGAAATTTCAACAAGATTTTTCATGAAAAAATAATTGTGTAGTGAATATCTAAACTATATCCTATCAAGGGTATTAATATATATATGTTTATAATTTTTTTAATATATAATTATATGTATTTATTTCAGAATCATTAATTGTGTAAATAAATATGATGATTAATTAATACATGTTGTATGATCTATTTGGAAAAACATAGAATGGGAATGATATGAATGTGATTGGTGTGACCAAAATAATATTTAACTCCAATTAATTTGGTAATGATTAGCCTCATGATATGTCATCGGAGGGTAGGGAGTGAACTTGATTCCATTGCGGGACATTTTCTATCAAAATGTCTTGGCATTTATCCTTTACTTATGTTTCTGATGCAGTGTTTCAAGTTGTTTGTCTGGTTGAGAAATGTGGAGTGGTATGGTTTTCTATCAACATGTTCCCATTGTCACATTTACCTAAAACCCCTATGGTTCCCCAAACCATATATTGGTACATATATGATTTACAAAGGCAAGTGGTCAACTAGTTTTTCAGTCCTTGAAAATATTAGTGACTCTCATTGGTCGAGGGGATGGGAGGACGGGCTCATCATACCCTTTATGGGGAGGGAAATTTTCTCCTACTATGAAACCCTATTATATATATAAGTTATGATTGAAAATATCTTCCTAATACTGATATAGGAACTTGTACAATGATGAAAATACATTAGGCCAATTGGTTTTTATATTCAATGACTGAGATCACTTGGGTGAGTCCATTTGTATCTGACTTAGGTTCTTCATCATTATCTAGTAACAACGGTGTCATATATGTTGAACTCATATAACCATGATCATCATAAAAGACTCACATTTAATGATGAAATTATATTCCAAAGATAGTATGGAGCCATTATGTGGCATCCTAAATATCCTTGTTATTGTAGGGATCAAAACCCACGTAGTTTGTTTAACCTGTGTAGTTTTACATCATATGAATGGACTTGTATGGGTACTCTAGGAAACATTCAGGATCAGGTTCTAGAAGGAAATTCTATTTATCCTAGATATAGAGAGAATTATAGTTTTTATTTTTCTTTTCCATAATGAAAATATTGGAGTTTATTCTGTAACTTTAGGGACTCAAGTGCTAGCTGGCCTGATTTCCACTATTCCCTAAGAATATGCGAGCCATGATAGGTGTGAGAAAATAAGGATAGTAATTAACCAACATTATTTCATTATCCAGGGGACATAGGTGATAGTATGACATTGAATGATCAATATAAATCTCGAACATTCTAGAGAGGTAACCTATGTGTCCTAACTATAGAAAGATTCATTGTCATCGATGTTCTGTTTATATTTGGACATACACGCTAAGGTTCCCCTATACGATGGTGATTTATGATTCTAGTGAGGTGTTCTTTTTAACCATTTATCCCACATGATCCTTGATCACAAAATGAACCCAGTTCAGAGTAGATGATCAAACTCATGATTTATAGGTATGGGAATTATATATTGAAATAGTCACTGGGTGTTTGGTAATAAGATCAAGCCTTAGAGGGGAGGTCCTTCATATCCTAGTTATTTTATGAATCACTGTTCTGATATATCATTTTCTGTTGGTCCTTACACCCTAAGGTTACCCCTTACCATTATTGGGGTTTATAAGGTAGATTATATGTCCATTAAAACACCATAATCCCACGTGATCCATGTTCGTTTGTTAGAAAAAAGGACAACAATTAAAAAATATAAATGCCTTATATAAGGGACTCATATGCTGGTCCCTCCATGGATGATCAAGATGGATCTCAGACATCATAGTGTGGTGGCAAACCTATAATTAATATCACATGGATTAGAATCATTATAGTTTCATTATTTAGGGGAATGCACATTAAGTATTCCTTATTGATCAGGGATTACATTTCCATGATAGACAATATTTCGTAGTCCTTGAATTCCATGGTGATATAACCATAATATCTATAAGACATCGCATGTACTAGTTGTTACATCCATCGATACATCACATGACCTAGTGTGACCCATATAAATGGTGTCGCAAGGACTAGTGTGGTATAGTCTGAGTGGCTTCACAAGTCAAGGTTGAAAACTCTTGGAGACTCTGTGAGTCCTGGCCAGTGTGTCTAGATGGCATTATATGTCTCAAATGACATACTGGGAGTGTGTCGCAGGAGCTTGGTGTTCACATCTAGATTCTTTGGAGAGAATAAGTTATCGTGAACATGCAGTGTAATATGAAATAGGTGATTTGTCTGAAGGAAATCTCAAGTCCATGGTGACTGACCCAGAGTATTCATGAGATCAAAGAGGAATCAGTAGGGGGACCATGTGACTTGTTCTGACATGTCTTGATCATTTCGGATGTCCTAGATGGAATGTCGAATGAGTGTCGTACGATCCAAGTAATTAGGAATGGCTATGACACATGTATTTAGGTTAAATACACAATGCATTTCTGGGTCATCAAATAAGTATTTTCCATCGGAATTCCTCCACTGATCTTGGTATTAACCCTTGTATTTAGAGGTACATAGATATGTTAATGTGGGTTTTCCAGGTGTCTCTCATGTTGTAGAGTCAAACTGGTATGTTATTAAAATGTTCTTCTTGTAAACATTGTGCTATCTGATAGTGATCATATAAAACAGTTTATGTATATCGCATGACTACTCTAAATTCGCTTCTATAAATTACCTAATGTAAATATGGACAATCGAATGATAAATTTCCCCGAAAAGTCTGTATAATTTGAGAAACAAATCCTAATTAGACTTGAAATATAGTCAATCAATAATATTTGTTACCATTGTGTTGTGGTGAGGTATTTATAGAATCTCCACTATTGATACTCACTGGTTTTTATGAAATATATTACACAAGTCCAAGATGGATTCGACAATGTGGCATGGTTCCACGTGGTTTCCCAAGACTCTATCCTATACTGTATGAAGTTCATCACCTGATTTTTATTGATCACAAGTCTCCCTTATCAACATGTCCTTTTTCAGATTATTTCAGATTTTATAATACTTTTACAATCATGCTGTTATGTTGAAGGACGTCCATGTTTTCAGGATGAAGTGGATATAGGCCTTCACAGTATCCAAATTCCTATGGGATGACACTCACGAGACCATGGGTAGCTTTTCAAGGGGTCTCACGGGATAGTGATACATGTCTGTTTGGTGTGTCACACGACTTTATTCTACAATGAGTAACTCTCACCTCTTACGTTTTAATCCCTTTTATTTGAGGTAACAAAGGATGGGATTCATGCAAGATTTCATGTGTGTTTTTTGAGAAAATTTATTCATTTTGTAGATATTTTTTAAATTACCAAATTGGTTTACAAATGTGGTGGGATAGAATTATATTTCCTTAATATGAGAATGAAAATATATAGTGATTTTGAAAGATATGGAGTTCGTGTTTCTAAGGGATCGTTGTGTCGTGTGGGTCATCAAGGGTGTGTTGCATGTCTTTCAGCGACTGCAAACCTCTCTCACCTCCTCCATTTTACCCCATATTTTTCTTTACCTTGGTTATGGTTCATACGAGTTGGAACTTATGATATCTATATTTTTACTCAATTTTAATTTTATTTATCTCTAGAAAAAAATGTTTCATATGTAGAGTGTTCAAGGCATGTGGTTGATATGCCTATATGGATGTCTTTATATAACTATGGGGTTTTCCGAAAATAGTTGCGAACCTGTGTACGGTGATTATAACATGAAAAGGGTATTTCACAAGGCATGGATGATGTTTCTATGAGGAATTGCGGTGCCTCGCATGTCGCTCGGGGTGCGCATCACATTCATTTCAGCGACCGCGAACCCCTTCCACCTCCTCCGCTTCATCTCACTTTTTATGTGGTAAAGGATTATAGGACATGCATGATATCGTAAATATTACCAAGGGTTTTTATTCATCCTCATGTTGACCTGGAACATGATAATTATTACCACTATTAGTCTTTTTAATTAGTATGAAATCCCTCTTTATTCTCAAATAATTTTGAATGGTTTTTCTATTAGTTGAAAATGAAAAACCATGCAATTTAGGGGTTCTCATTCTGTTTTCTTGGGGGTGGGTTCACAAGAGAAGGAATGTTAGTTATAGAGGGTTTTGTGAGAATAAATGTGGGTGATATGCCATATGTGGTCCCCTGGCATGACCATTTCAAGGTCACACGTTCGAAATTCTCTATAAGGATTCTCGAATATTCGACCATCCCCTTCTCCCTTGCATCATGAGGGAAAAAATAATACCCTTATTCAGGAATTTTCTTATTTTTTACATTTATTTATGTTCTTATTTGGCAGTTCCAAAAAATTCAACACTATAGGAGAAATGAAAGAGGGGATAAGGGCTTGGTTCTGTGGAAAACTAATGTCATCCATAAAAATTAATGAGCTTGTGATGCAGTGTGTCGTGTGACAATGGCTCTACTCAGGGACCTATTGTATTATGAGAACTAACTATATACGGGGGGTTGTAGAAAATTCATTCTACCAGCCAACTATCCTCGTATATCTCCCACTAGTTTTCATATCACGAGACACTACCATGAAACATCATCACAAAATTTTCTAGAAGTACATGTCACAACGCCTTCTAACAAAATCTCATGCGCTAGACGAATTTTTTCTCCGGCACTATTATTCCTTGACCCAAAACAATATTTTTTATAATTGATCATATTTTTTTCTATGAGTTCTATGTTTTTCTCTTGTGGTTTCGTGAGACTTGTTGAAATGATAAGTCGAGCATTTTCAAATTGCCTTACTATATTTAGGTCACGCGATCATGAGTATTCTTTGGGAGGGGGGGGGGTAATAAAATTTTCAAGATTATTTGTAGGGGTTATGAAACCTGTGATACCTATGTAGATCAAGAGATCCATGAACCTTCATTGTAGTTTTTAGATCCGTAATTGTGTCCCGTGAGGCACATGATGCCACTGTCTCATGTCACGATTTTGTTTTTTCAATAATCTATATTTTATTTGTTTGAATGATGATAATTACTTATTTTAGGATGGATTACAATTCTCACGAAGGGTCCGAAGATGCATCCAATAATAGGGCCATGGTTTCCATGAATCACAATGTGAATCCCTATAATCACTTGCATTATAATAATATGTTCTTGTAGATGTTCCTTTCATCCGATATTCTGAATTACCTTATATTTAATCGAATTACGCAATATGTGTTATGGATTTCAAGATGAAACTGATATACCTCCGACAGATTGTAACCAATCACTTCACTATGTACCTATCTCTTCAGACTGTGTTCAATCGACAATTATAGATGATGGTCAGCTAGTTTCAACCCAACAGCATGGCTTGTTATTTTTGGATTGTTCGTTATTTATTATTGATATTTATGACCATTATTAAAAAATATTTCCCAATGTTAATCAAGAATATTTTCATCCTCTCTAGAGACCTCTTAGATTGGATGGTACTGAAAATGGGATATTCACCCTAGTATCAATTTCGAGGATGAATGAGTGTGTCCATTCTAGGTGAGGTCGATCTGGTCATTATTTTCTGATGATCTATATTGGTTTCATCTCCATAAATCCATTTTGATATCTCAATTCATCATTTTCCTCCAACCCAACCTACGTCTAGAAATCACTATCTGGTTGTGTCCTAGAACCCACAGGATCTATATTCCTCACGGAATGGAGGGTATCAGTGATTATGATAATCATTAAATGGGTGGAATCCCTACTCTCAAAGAGATGTAAAAATAATTCCCATTACTATGGATAATTGGGATGATCTTCTATAGACTCCGGTTCTTGGGAGGGAGATGCACTCCATTGTTATGAAAAGTATTTGGAGAGAGCTTACAATGCGCTGTTTTATTCCCTTCACTAACTGGATCAATATATTTCTCTGCGGAAGAGGGTTGAGACCCATTGTTATAAATCCCAATTTATGCTCTTATCAACACGTTCTTGGTAGTGTTGGACCATATTGGGACATTCAAGAAGAAGAAGACCACACCTCATGGGGTGGTTTCATTGGACCATTTGTTGGAAGGTTTTAATTCTATGTTTCCAAATGGGTTCCTCTTCCTTGATGGGGATTAATATTATAGAATTGATGTTATCACATTGGTAATGGAGGAACATCTAGTAGAATGGTGGAAACATAAATTGGTGGTGGAAATTCGGGCACACCTCTACTAGTTATTGAGTCGTATCTAATAAGGAAGATCCTACTACAGTATTGGTGGTCCTCTATAGCTCCAAAGAAGCTAGATAAATAATTACTTCATTGATAAAAATATAAAAATATCTCTAGGACCCTAGATCCAATATACATAACCAAATTTCTTAATATCAATGGGTTTAGACCTATGTTTGTATCCCCTATAAAATTCAACAGTTCACTATTTTGATCTAAAATGTTCTAATTTGACACCTTCTATGCACCAAGAAGTATAATTATTGATGATGTAGATGACTCTTTGGATTATAGGTCTTATGTGATCTCACTTCGGGATAGGATTATTGCATTCATGGTTGATGGGATGATTATCTGTGAGTTGTTCTTCCTTAGAGAATATATCTATAGTTTGGATGTATTGAGTGAATTTCCCATATTCCATTGGCAACAATCCAATGGGAGAGACATCATGGAATTATCCACCTATATTGAAGGATATTATCCCATGAAGATACCCGAGCTATGATCCTATTTTTACAACCTATGCTCACGCTTTTTTACCATTTATTATTCTATGCTTTGGGTGATGGCTTATCCCACTATGGTATGAGAATAATAATTCTTCCATGTGGAAAGACCCCTTGATCACCACTTACCTTATCTATTATATTAATGGAATTGATTTACGATCTCGGTGAGGAACCAAGGAATCAACCTCACATTGATAATTTCTATTTGGAATGTATGTCATGTTCCATTGAGGATACCCATTTGTTGGTATGCGCTACAGATGATGTTCTTATTGAGAGAGTAGGTTATGCAGCTTCTTATCTGATTTCAACATTGATTTAGTGGGTTGGGCATCCTTCTGATACAACCTCTTCCTCGACTTATGATGCTCAATAACATGATAAGGTTATTTGGAAGCATATATAGGTACTGATTACAAAGACCCATGGGATATCGTTATTAATCAATGGGAGTTGCTTCATAAGTAACTTGAATATTTAGGGAATGATGATTTATAATGGCAGCCATTGTATGAAATTATATAGCAGATCATCCTGACCTGAAGAGAACTGGACATACTAGATAGGGTCTTTCCTAAAATAAAGAATGAGGCCTCCCATTCCAAACAAATTATGGAGTTGGTAGAGGTGATAGAGAAAGGTCACTAGTTTTCTTCTTAGCTACATGCCCAGATGGATGCTTGGACAGTATAGATATAGATTCAAGAAGTGATGGTCACTCATCTGATGTATAATCCTTTAACTAAACCCACCTAATTATCCATTTCTCATAGAAGGGTTGCAGAATTGACATATTTTGTCAAATTTTGTTACCATGATGCATAAGGGTAAGAATCAGGGGTGGTGATATTACAATACTCAATTTATTCATCCTACCAAATGCTTTCCGAACTTTCTATCACAACAAACCTTCTTTTTTGTGACTCAATATTTTTTATTATATCCCATAATTTTTAAGTAAACAATATTTATTTTTTGATGTAGAAAAGAGAGAAAAAATTGTGGGTATTCCACCACATTTTTTTATTAAGAATGGGTGAGTATTCATCGATATTACTATCCAATGATCTACATTATATGATACCTTTGAATTCTATTACACTGTCGTCGCCACCAATCCATTACATTATATCACATGATCATGAATTATTGATCTGTAGTGGGATCATAAATGTAGGAATATTGTCCTATAGAATGATATATTTTTATATATGTGGAAAGTATCTTGACCATAATAAGTCCATGTCATAGGAATCACAGTAATTTCCTCCTGATTTAATTTAAGGACTTTTAGCTCGGATCAAATATTTCTTTAGTTTCAGTTCTTCTAGCTCAGACCGTCTATTTAATTAGTCTAAAGTGTTTTTTCTCATACAATTAGTTTCATTAGTTTAAGGTATTCTAGAATATACCATCTGTTTTTTATGGTATCTTATCTTGGACCATCAATTTATTTTAGTTTAATGTATTCAATATTGAACCATCTCTTTCTTTTGGTAATGATCTGTTACCTTACACCATCTATTTAATTACATTATGGTCTTATAGCTCAGACCATATGGTGATTTATTATAAGATATTTTATCTCTTACATTCTATTTCTTCTGTTTAAGTTCTTCTACCTCAGACCATATGATCATGGTTCACACTGAAGATGTTCTAGGAATGATTCCAAGCACTATGAGGTTTTGGATCCGATGATGGTGTTGCTGAGGCTCACAAGCATTGAAATTCCCATTTTGAATAGTGAAACCCTTGGTTAACATCCATATGTTCATATTCAAGAGTGAGGATCATGTATGCATTGTAAAGAAAAGGTTCCTTGAAGCATGGTTTATTTTCTAAGGGATATGGAATATATAATGTAGAAATATTTATTTGGTTGGAATGCTGGGGATACAAAACCATTCGTGGTTGTTCTGGTATGTATGATGTAAATCATAACTTGGGAGTTTTATTCCATTAATATGATATGGTGAATACATTTCGGGTATATCCATTGATATTTTAAAATAACAGGATCCTCTATAGTGTAGAAAAGTCTCACATGGATCAAAGCACTTTTCTGGAAAGTGGTTAATTTATTTAGTTAGTTGGTCAAAGACATTATGCATTGATAGCATCGAGAGTTATACATGATACCCAATTATTTATAAGGGATATGGAATATTTGAGAATACTCAAATGTTTATATGATGAAGTTGGATGTGGGAAGAAAGCCATCCATGAAGGGTTATGGCACCCTATAGCTACTAGCTATTAAAATGAACCCCGATATCTATGCCATGTTGTTTATAAAAATGAGATGTGGGCCATAAAAGGATTAGAAATTATGTTTCTATGTCAATAATTTCTAAAGGGTCTGAAACATGGTGGAATAATTTATAGGATATTGATTCCTCTTAGAATGTTTTTTAAACAGATTGTAAATCATGATCGACAACTATCGAATTTATAGAATGGTAAAGGAATGTCATATAGGGATTGGTTGAGACACAGTAGCATGTTGAGTGCAACTGTGATGATTTTAAGGCTAACTAGAATTGAAATTTATTTTTTAAAAATCGACATTTTGATGAAATCCATATTTTCATATATAGAGTCCATGAGCATGTATTCATATTAAAGAAAAGGTTCCTTGAAGATAGATATCATTTCCCAGTTCCATGGAATGTTTTGATGATTCTAGGAACCTCAACTCGTGATGGGTGGTTTTTGGATACATAAAATCCAAGAAGGTTTAAAATTAACTAGATCTTGTGTATCCACTAAGAAAATATATTTTTGGGAAAAGAGATTGTAAAACTATATCCTAATATTTTTCCGGGACCAAATGTTCGAATAAGAATAGACTGTATTTTACTAGTGTAATGGACCATGTGATCATTTAACCAAGAATGCTTGCTCGTTATTTTTTACATAAACAATAAGTTTTAATAGTATAGCCGGACGAGACTCAACTATTTCTCAAATTTTCGTTTTTGGGTTTTCATCCTGACATGTTTTGTGTCTCATCTATTGTATGTTTATGGTATTTCTCTTTCGACCACTATGATCTACGTTTTATGGCTGTATTAAATGAACAAAGAATAGATATTTATGGGTCATGAATTTCTTGGATCTTACTTGGGGGGTGTGAGACAGTTGGTTAATTTGGATACCCATGATGAAGACCACTCCAACATCATCTCAAGCATGGATAGTATAAGATGTAAATTAGGTCATGAGATTCTTAGTTCATGATTAATGATGTGGGACAGTCATACGTGGAGTGTTTTAAACACACTATGGTTTAGAGTTCTATAATTTTTATTTCAATGAACACAACTAGAAACTGGTGCTACTGCCACTGATCTATTTCCACGGTTTCAAAACCATGGATATATGCCTATTTTCTATTGTCTCTAGCCATGGTTTTCCAAAACATGGAAATAGCCCATGGCTATGGACAATGTTTTGTGTCCTAATGCCACGGTGAGAAAAACCCTGGCAGTAGGCAAATATTCTCAATTCCCTATAGCCATGTTTCTCTAGAACGGTGGCCATAGGGCTCCCGCGAGAAATATATTTCCCACCCAAAATTTGGCGGGAAGCCCTATCACGATTGTTTGGCATCCATTCCAACAATTTTAATTAATATATATCATAATATATATATATATATATATAACCATACTCTGGACCATTTTAGTGGTAAATGCACTGGACTGCATAGTGGAGGTGCATGGATCAAAACATGCTGGGGACATTTATAATTTTGAATATTTCCATGGTTTTCTATGGCTATTGCAACGACTAAAACCGTGGATATAGGTAAATCGCCAGAGTTTCAAATTTGGAGGCTTATTTCCCCAGTTTCTAAAACTATTGCAATAGGCCAGGACCTACTTCAATGGCGATAGCGGCCAGGATTTTCCAAAACGGTGGTCGTAGCCTTTGGTAATAGTTTTGGGGCCTATTGCCACAGCTATGAACCGTGTAAATAGACATATCTTCTAGTTGTGGATCATGAGAAATAGGATGTTATTTTTTAAAAGTGACACATTTTTTAATAGCCGTAGGTTCAAATATAGGATCCCTGTTTAAACATGTATATTCATGAAAAGCGACTATGAAGTGTGGTATCCTTTCCAATGGCCATGTAATGTTGAAAGCAGTATGATATTCTCATGAAATAGAGTGTGGTATATCGATTCAAGTGATTTTAGAATATTTAAGAAGAAACATGTAAAATATTTTATTGGTGTAAGTCTATTATGGTCCTTTTATATGGAATAAAAAATGGAAGATGATTTAGACAGTTTATCATCATGTACTGGGGATGTTTTTTGTATAGTTTTATTGTAATCCAACAACGAAATTTTACATAAATTTTATCTTCTTGTGGTAATGATGTAATTTAATGCAGTATAACGTCATACTGGGAGGACGTAGTTTTTGATTCAATTTTTTGTCGTGTGGCTAAAATGATGCAACATAGATTAATGATGTATTATAGGGATATTTGCCGACATTTAAGGTTATGTTTGTTTATATCCAAATATGGAGTTCCTTAAATCAAGACATGAAGTGTGGTTCCATGACACTACCTAAAGTGAATGAGGATGAAAGAGGTCTCTACCACACCATGCACCTTTCCATGAATCATCTAGTAAAATGGCCTAAACATTATACACATATGGCTGGGCCCTAAGACGAAATTTCGGGGAATCACTACATATCTCATGAGGTTGATAATCAATCCACACATAGTTCAGGGATGTAAATACTCTAGGAAGGTCTATACCATAAGTATATGTGATAATTATATCAATTTATTGTTATATCAATTCTTATGATTGGATATCTAAGCGTCACTATGTATCATGTATGGGAAAGAGTCAATCAACAAATAGATCCTAGAAGATACATGATTTTTATCATCATTAAGTGATGATAGAGATGGATAATCATAAATTAGTGGGATCATCATGGTTGGACCCAAGGATATAATCATGGGAATCATAACATATATCATGGGGATGAGCATTAAACCACACATTTTTATTTGTGTACCGTGTTGTTTAATGATGTGAGGTAATGACATCGACTGTGTAGTTTAACATCATGTGTCGATAACACATAAGAACATTTTTATGGTATTTCATCTTGTATAGTAATGGAAATATTATGAATTTCCATGAATTCTAGTGATTGTAACTCCCTACTGTAATTCATAAGCTCATGTGAGCTATGCTTAGGGTAAGAAACAAAGAGCGTCATAGGTTGCCTACAGTGCATAAACAATAGAGGGATATTACACATGCATTTTGTATGATGAATTGGATAGACCCCGATATAGGATTATGGAGTCCCGAAATATCTCTTTGGTAATATGAATAAATTTGTTCATCGTTATGAAGCAATTGTGTTGTTTAACATATTGTGGAATGGATGATGGATTGGCTGTTTTGAAGGGCACTATGAGTTGTGGATCTATTCTGTATTATGCCTTGTGTAAAGTAGATTGGTCATGCAGTTTATTGTCTAGTGGTAAGGAATAATTTTGTACATTTTAACATCACGTGGATAGCGTGAACTCATTATAATCTAACATTATGTGGTTGGGATGAATAACAGTGCTCACCCTATTGTGGATGCCCTTTTTATTTCAAACTTATGAAAATATTTCATATGAAATATCACATTGGTGTGTGGGGTAACATGCTCCCAATCTATGATAGCTAGTGAATAGGCTCCATTAGGTTATAACTAACGTAAGATGTAAGGTTCATTCCACCTTTCCAATGATTTAGGGGGATTCTTCCCATGTGACATTTTGTTTTTGATAGACAATACATGTTCTCATGGGAGTAATGAGTGAAGGTGAACATTTTTATTAAAGGATAATTCAATCCAATTCTGGTGGACATTGATATTGTGAAACAAGTGTATAATTTTCTCATCTAACTATTCCAAATCATCTAGGAATTTTTATGATTGCTCGCTATCTGAGAGTTGTCTACCAATGTCTATTCGGTATGTGGGAAGATGAACTTATATGGGTAATAATAAATTTTTCTCGAACACAAGTGAGTGTGTACTTCATTGTGTAACAGTTCATGTGGTTGTAATGTAAGACCATAAATAATTGTCGAAAATATTTGGCTGATGCATCTTATCCTTGTACACCATCGTCAAGAGTATATTTGATAAGTTCTTATTGAGGACCAATATCTAACCATCCACCACTACATGATAGAGAGATGAGTTACTGGACTCAATATTTTAAACCTGATACAACTTTTCCAACTCTGTGGAATTGATGTTGGTGTAATTTCCCATCAAAACTGTTTAAGGGACTCCAAACCCGGCAATGTTATGGGTCTTAAAATAACCGATAATTTTATTTATCCCAATTTCCTTGAGGGGTATTTTCATAACCCATTTTGAAAAGAAACTAGTAGCAGTCATGATGTAGTTGAACAACATAGTTATGGCAGGGAGATATGACCCAAAGAAATTCATACATTAAATATAAAATAACTTGGAATATTTATAGGTACGAATCAATTATGAGGGACGATGGATGAAGTATTCATGGATCTAGAATTCATGAATTCTTATTGTAAATTCCACAAAATCTAGTACCATGTTTTTCTATTAATATACCAAATTCATGATTTATTTGGAGAGTCTAGTTCTTGGTTGATGGGAACTGCAAGAGCCTTTTTGGATATCCTCTAAGAAGTTGAAGACATCCAATTATATTATACACTTGTGTTTAATTCCATAAAAGTATCATATATAAATTATTTTTTCCCATTTGGAATATTCGGTTGAGTGATGTTCGCAACCTGGTGTCAAATATTTTCCCTTATGGAATGACATGCTGGGAGAGTCTCATCTCAAAGAAATGAGAATTTTGGGCTCTATCCATCCATGAGTAAACATTGTTTCGTCATGATCTGGGGTGGTTCTGACCAGGTTTATCTCTTCCAAATTGCATGTGGAGACTGATGACATAATTAGACAATGTCAATTAAAGAAGGTATATTCTTACAGATACAGGTTATCCAGCATGACGGCTACATTGGCATGTGCATCATCCTGAGCATTTTTGAATTAGGTAACATAAATCAAGGGGGGATCTAGGTGATATTATACCATTTATCCACTGACATAGCTAATGGGGGTGAGTTACCCCTTATGTGGATTATTCGTTATAGACATAGTTTATCACAAGATCTAAACCCCCATTGATGTTCAGGTTGGATGAAATTGTAGGGCATGTTCTAATATTACGATGAGTGATTGGTATTCTTCCTCAATATTTTTACAAGCTTCATATAGTGAGAAAATGTAGGGAAATGTTTTTGGATAGACTAATTAAATCCCATGGTAAATGTGATTGAGCATCGATCTCTCCATTCTACCACCGATATGACTCCAGGAGGTATCATCAAAGTACATATCCCATGTATGGGGCTTTTTATGGGTATAAAAGACATATTCATGTGGATGTTTAGTGTCTTCCAGTTTACCATACAGGGAAGGGTGTGCTGTGAGGAAATCATCTAGGGCATTCCATTTCACAAAAATCTTAGTTATGAACTAGAAGTCATATTGTGGCAGAATGACATCCCATCAACCCAGGAACCCAGTTTACATGGGGTGAGCAAGGATATACATGGTATGATCAATACAAGTGACTAAGTGGACCTAAAAAAATAAAATTAGTTCCACATATTTTTCACTCTAAAAATAAGTGTGAGTAAATTCTTCGCGACATTATAGAAACGAGTCTTAGTACTTAGAATGGTATTGTTGTGAATGTAGACACAATTATCAATTACCTAAGTATTATTCCATGTTGGAATGGATCACAATTAGTGTTCAAAAGAGACCACAAATAAGATGAGTGGTCTCATTTCCACTAGAGGTTTGAAAACTAGTGGGTGATGAAAATACTTCTGGTGACATTCGAAGGCTACCTAAAAATTGTCATCTCGTTGGTAGGCAGCTCCCTTCTTCATTCATCTGGTGAAGGGTAGTACCATTCCTTCCATGATTTATATGGATCCAAGAATTTATGTGAGGTTACATATGATTCTCCATAGTTTATTAATGTTCCTCGGTGGTGAAATTTTCATAATATTCCTAATCATCATTGGTTCAACCTCTATGTCGTGTTGATATACAACAAAGTTGACGAACATGCTGGATTTTACCCTGAAGTCAAATTTTAGTGTTTTTACTTATGGAAAATGATGAAAAAACATGTTTATGTTATTTCATAAATACTTTAAGGGATAACATGAGAATATAGATTTAATTAATTGTTCATCAGCATAACACTCACCTATTCTTCCATAGAATGTATTATTTTTGTGTTTCATGGTACATTGATATATAACACCCACATTAATGAATCCATAGGGAATGACCTGAGAGAATTATATTCATTGAGTTTCTATAATGGCAGTTGATTATTTCTCCAGATTGTATATCTTGATATAAATGTACACTATGTACAGATCCATTAAGGAAAGGGCATGGAAGCTAGAACTTGCATCAGTTCGAAAATCTATGATCGGTAATGGAAAATTGTCCTTTGGAAATACAGATAATGGTCTATAAATTCAATGAAGGACATAATCATCATGTTTTTATTCTGTATTGGGAAGATTTTGGAAACCTGTATCAGGTATTTCACTTCTGGGTAAAAATTGGCTTTTGATCAACTTGTTGACTTCCGCCTCTACATTGGTCGAATGGGAGGGGAAAATCCTCTTAGTTTCTAGATTAAATCCACAAATCACTCAAAAAATCTGATATGGTGGGTATCAAAATCTTGACTCAATATAGGAATTTTTCAATATTTATAGGAAAACACATATTTATGATTCTTTATATATGCAATGTAAATATCTTTCTCTTCGAGAGACACAAGTGCAAATTAAGGTTGGAAGTGGTTCTTATTATGTGCCTAGATTTATCAACATGGGCTTATCTATGGTAGTAGAAATGGAATCCTCAAATGTTATAGGGGAATTTCTATGATAGTCCATATCCATTTCTGATTTTTTGGAGATGTATTCTAGAGAATATGGCATTTTAGGGGCCTCTCTATCGGTATTAGGGCACCGGGGGGGGGCATCAGAAGAGACATCATTATCTATTGCAGTCTGCGTTGTTTCCAATAGATTATGTAGATGATTTTTACTACCGAAAGAAGAGGATTCGACGTATGGGATTAGTTATGCTATTTTAACCATGTTTATGAGGAACTCATAATCATCATTAAGCATGTTCCATGGATTCACATGGATGGTCCCTAAGCCATTGGGTCCTAAACCCTATATATCATCATCATCTAATGTTTACATACATTCCTTATTACATAAATATTCCTCATAATACATGTATCTACAATTCTTGATGGTAATTCTATCACTATGTATTATTCCAACCTTTCCATTGATAGGGTAATACCAAAATTTATGGAATGTTGATGGTACAAAGAGGTTCCTATAGAGCCAGGGCCTTCCATACAATACACTATATGTGGTATCCTAGTGGATAACCACAAATTCGAAATCACATGTCAGATCTTGAAATAGGACATCAAATTTTATTTCCCCATTGTATCTCTGATCACACTTTTTGTATCCCTGTATGTATAGATTTTAAGAGGATAATTCTCCTTCGCTGTTATATAGTCGTCAGAGGGTCTGCATTGGGATATGGTTGATCTCTGGTCCATTATCAATTAGTACCCTCTGTACATTTAAATTATAGAGTCCAACAAAATGTTTCAATGTCTGATGTGCCCTGGGATGTCCTCCAACAAATCCTAATTATTTAAATAGGTGGAAACATGGAATCCGATGAAAATAGACACAAATTGATATTCTTCAGTGAAAACATCATCTGTATCGAATTATTGTGGGCTCTGGATGGATCCTAAGAGTGCCTCCTGAGTTATATTGATTGAAGGAGTGTGTGTTGGATCAAGATATTTTCAAGGACCACAACTAGTGATTTTTGAACATAGTATTTTGTGCAAGAGGATGGTGGTTCCTAGTATTGGGCTTCTTCTGGGAATGTGGTTCATGAGTTGGAGAATCCGAGGATGATTTACATGAAGCTTATGTCAATTTTGAGGGGGTATCTTCTATGCATATTGTAGGTAATTATATCCTTTCCCATTTCCTGCGTTGAATAGATTGGATACCTTTTAGGAGTTCATGCAAGAAAACTAGATGCGGTGATATATAGAGGGTTCTGAGGAACCTCCTTACCTACTTTGGGCCTACTAGAACACTTTCCCATGAGTCTTGGCTGTATATATATCATCTATGGGGACATGACCTCGATATTGAGTCCGACCACATTTGGGGTTTCTCCCATATCCTTGGTACCAGTGCAAGCTTCCTCCAGTTCTTTGGTTATAAGTTTGAAAACCTAGTTCTGGGGAATAATCATTATTAGAGATGGTGTTTTTCAAGTCTATTAGGTTGATAGAACCAATTATGATATCCCCGTCTGATGATGGGTTCTATTTTTTGGGTTGGTTCTCATGCTCATGATGTCATTGTAAAGAAATCATTGAGGGTTAATGCATTATTTGGGGGAGAATATGAATCTTCTTATTCTTTTTAATTTAACTACTGGTGGTCACGCCCAACATTGGGAGGGGAATCTCACACCTATATTCTCATTGGTAGAGATACTATATGCATGCACAACTTCACTCTCAGAGGGGAATGGGCCCGATCAACTGTATTACAAACCATCTAGTTGTTGAATTTTCACGCACATCTGGATGGGACCTCCTACCAATCATTTTATTCTCCCTGTTGGACCTGATTTTCTCATGCCACATTTTTAGGGTAATCATCCATAACAAATTTTATGAAATTGATCATGGATTTAACGACTTATTTGAAGAAAAAAAATTCCAGCATATTTTGACCCGACCATTTCTGGAAAGGGTAGTAATCAGGAAGATCCGTGTGGATGAAATCATCAGGATATATAAGTTTTAGAATAATTATATGATTATTCTCCATTGCAACCAAGAAGTTATTGGGGAGATTTTAATTCTAGAATGAGTACACATTGTTCATCAATTCATGAAATCTCGGGCAACCACGATTTATATGTGCTTCTCAATGAGGCCATTTCTACGGTTTTCATCACTCGATAAGAGGTTCTAGGTGGTTTGGGGCCTTATTGAAAATATGGATAGGTGACACTACTGGATAGAGAGTGACAAGTGAATCTTCAATTTTGGCTGACCATTTTTCCTTGTGCTGTTGGTATAAATCATTCATTGCATTGGTTATAAAGAATATTATCTTCCATAAATTGGGATGTTTCAGAAAATTTTTGGAATCTTCTTGGATATTTCATTAGTGTAACACCCCAAGATTTTATAGTGTGTTATTTCTTCAAAATAATTCAATAACATTCACTACACGCAACACCAAGTTCAATCGCACCATGACTTACCAAACAAGCTGTTCAAAAGAGGTTATGAATAGTGTTAACTAAATTTTAAACTTTATATAATCCTTATAATTTTAGAATCCATATTATGAGTTTCTTAGACATAATGTAAGAACAAATTCATTTTCAGTATTTCACTTTTACCAAATTTTAATAGTGAACCCTTTTTAGATACTATATTTTAAACTTTTTGACTAAATCGGGACATCAAAAATTTAAAATGAAACATCCCAAGTTTCCACGGTACGCTAGCGTGTGTTGTACGCAACACCGAGTTCTAACACACCGTAACCAATCAAACTAGCTGATATGAATAGTAATACCTACCTTTTGAAATTATATATATTTTATATTTTAAAATGGACTTCAATTTTGGATTCGGAATATCGAATTTATCCTAAGGTGAAATTTTGGTACTTTTTGGATAACTTTCATATTTTGATGAATAGTGAAAATTACTAAACATTAATTAAAAACAACTTTTTTAATCAAAATAATTAATAGTGATAAATTGTGAATTTGAGTGGTTTTAAAGTATATTTAGAATATATTTTTACCACTTAATATAATGTTGGTCATTGTCCATAATTTTACAATTAAACCGAACATAAACAAGTGTCAATCTTTTGATAGTTATTATCTCTTAAAAACACGCTTTTTGTTTTGACAGCGGGAATTAATTTTAAATTAATTTCTGCCACTTCTGTGTTTTGAATTTAGAAAAATGGATTCCATATTTGGAATCAGGATGTCCAAATTGTGTAAATAGGTAACTTTTATTTTTAGACATTTTGAATAATTACTGCGGTAAATATTTTATTTACCATGGTTAAGGGTAAATCTGGTAAATAATGGTTAAAAAATAATATTATAATAATACAAAATTACCCTAAAACGTGTCCTAACCTTATTGGTGGACACATACCCGACCATGGTCATCCTTGGGTCTATTTGGGGACCCCTTGTAACCACTTGTATGTGGTAGGGACACATTATATTAATAAATTTAAAATAAAAATAAAAATGGCATTAGCTTACATCTTTTAGAAGAACAATTTTTACATAGGGTTATACATGTTGGATTTTCGATTATAAATATTCATTAGAAAGCTAAACAGATTTCCTACATAATGATATTTTATTTATAATTTTTAGACATCAAATAATTTAAATTATTAATGACACAATAATGATGCAATGTTTACCTCATTAATAAATCATTTAAATAAATAAGATTATAATGATTAAAATATTATCTAAAACCTGTCCAATTCTTATTGGTTGATGTTATTTAAAATATGAGTCATCTTATCTTCGACCGCAATGTTTTTTGGACCATTATAAACCGAATATAATTATATTATAAAGTAATACTTTCACTCTTTCCTAAAGAGCCCCTCCTCTCCCTTATAAAAGGAGACCACTTCTACTCATTCCTCACACCTCTCAAGCCACTTGGCTTGTCCAAACCCTGCCCAAATAAGCTCCCCACATCCCTCTCCTCCTCCTTGAAACTTCCCCTTAGGCAGAAAGCATTTCAATAAGTCCTTTGGTTCCAACCAAAGTGAGTTACCTAAATTAAAGGTAACGATTTCCCTTAAATTATTTTCATTTATTTTGCATCTCCAACCCCCAAAATCTTTTTATTTCCATTAATTTGTAACAAAGAAAGTATCCTCAATATTCTAGGATGTTTTTATAAGAGGTATTCGAACTACACATACACACACCTCCATCTAATTGATGATGAACATAATGTTTCTGTGAATGGAAAACTAACGCCTCACGAAACGATGATTATTCAAATACATCTTACCACCTCTCATGGTGGCCATTATGATGGAACTGTAATTAAGTGTGATATTAATGATACATATTTTATATATAAGCTTATGTAATTCCATTTTATTTCATACCATTATTCGTTTCATGTTGTATATACATACGATAATTTCATTTGAGGAAGTGCGGACTACCGCCCCCTTAAAATGATATGACTCGTTCATAGCACACATGGAACGTATAAAGAATGGTGTTAATGAACATAAGTAACATATATAAAATATTATATTATACTGGAATAATAATATACCTATGTATCATTTGGATTCAATTCTTTTAAAATGAAAAATTAAATGGAAGTAGCGTTCGTGCGTACGTACGGACTACCGTCTCCACGAACACGGTGAGATCCATCCTCCATCGTATCCATTCAAGTCTTATTTTCATTTTAGGGTTAAAAATAATTTTAATATAATTCTGATTATGAATAAGATATAATCTATCCATTACAAACATGTCTTACGTAACCAAACATTTAAGAAGAACGAATCGATTATCACCCGAAATGACGATAATTCTAAGATATTATTAACAAATCAATGTTAAAAGATCATATATGATATCATATTAAAGAAAATTATTATTTTATTATTCAATAACAATTATTTCACCATTATACAGGAGGTAAACCTACCATCGACCAAGGAAAAAGTACAAAGTAAGGGATTCTCTTATCTCACTTTCAATTCCGTGAGATTTCCATTATTAGCCACTAAATTATTGAAAGTGGTGTATTGTGCACGACCATTTGATATATATTATCATGATTCTCTTTATATTCATGTTATTCTATAAATAATTTGGTGGTTATTAACTTTTGGCCATACGACTCAGTTATTTAATGTGGTAAGGGGTTCCTTATCTCACTTTTAATTTCGTGAGATTTCCGTTATTCACTACTTAATTATTGCATGTGAGGTATGTGTACTTCCCATGATTGCAGTCATTGTGTATTATACTTTAATTTATGGGTATTTACATCATCAGGGTATGATACTTCTTTCATGGGTGTATGTTTCGTAAGTTACCTAATCGATAAGGGAATTTGAAATTTCAATTTCCACTCATCTGGCTTTACGCATATTTCATTGATTATATTACCCCAAGAATATGTGTGGAATCACTATTCATTTGATTATGTCATAATTTCCACTCTCCTTCCTGTGGATATAAGTTTGATACACATAATCACTCCATTATGTCATTGGTATTGTTTTTACAAGAATATGTGTGAATGTCCTTTGATTGTTTTACACTGAATATCCAATCATATTTAGTGTATTTATATTTGTCACACATAATTATGTCATTGATTTATCCTTAACCTAAGGATACAACCTTTATGAGATATTTCATCTCAATTTACATTCAATTGAGACTTCTTTGATGATATACATCAAATCACTTTTATGTGGTGTATATAATGTACTTTGACATAGAATATCATGATTCCCTTTATTCTCATGATATTACAAAGTTTTGATTACCTCAATTATTTGTATTCAAGTGTCTCTTTTGGTTAGAATCTCTAACTAAAATACCATTTTTAAATGTTTTAAAAACTTATTCATCTAAACCTTTCTCATTATTGTCCATGTTTTAAAAATGGTTTTAAGGATTTATTTATATGGTCATTAATGTTTAGAAATCAAAACTCCTTTTAAAAAGTTTCAAAGTGGTATGGGACACTTCGATTCAAAAATCTACTTTTAAATGGCTTCTTGACAAATAGTGTGACTTTTAAATGTTTTCATGAAAAGGGGGATATTTCTCTCAAATATTTTTGATGATTATTTTCATCTATGTCAACATCCTTCATTATTCTTGATTGAGGTTAATGTGATACAATACAATCTTCCATATTGTATCGAATGAGTTATGATTGACTATGGATGTGCTATTTTTATACCATTCATGGTTTGTGGTAAAAGTATTGACATTTCGTATTCTATTTTTAATACAAATGTTTATGTTATGTTTAAACCTGTTCATATGAGGAATGCATTGGACTTAATAAGTGACGGGTGGAGCCCGCTATAGCTCCTCGATGCATCGGTAGGTCTCATGAGACAAACTAGTGTATTGGCACAAGGCCTTGGAAAATTCTTATTTTTAGTCTTGGAACGAGGCCTTGGCTATGTGGTTATGATAGTCTGGCATTATGCATTACATCATTATGAAAGTGGTTATTGATATTCAATGTGATCATTCGACTTGTAGAATATCCATGTGAGTAAGTAAATGGAATTATTTCATTTTACCTTTGCCATTTTATGCTGAAGTTCAAATTTTAAAGGCTTTTGTTTTAGTTATAAATTCCCTTAAGTGTTTATGCTTATTTATGAAAGCTTCTGATATAATATTATCTTTACTGAGCATCTGATCTCACCGCTTTCAATGTTTTATTTTTCCCAGGATTATGAAGAAGTAATTTATGAATGACCTGCAGGGATAGTATGAGGGGATATGAAGACAAGATGTTTTTTTTATGATGTAATGTAAAAAATCTATGGATGTATCTAGTTATTCCAAGGCTACTAAACTAATCGGTCTTTCAAGACTTGATCTTTCTCGTGATCATGCCAATGTTATGTAATAATGCACCGACTCTAGGTAATTAGGGTCGGGGAGTTACAGTTGGTATCAGAGGAAGTTTAGTACAAACCTTGGTAGCTAGATTTAGATAAACTCTGATTAGAGCACGTAGACCTAAGATGAACTTTGAGGATTAGTATAAAAGAACATCCTAGAATTTTGGTATTGTATAGATTTTGTGAGTTTTCCGAGCAATACATCCCTCTCTGGATTCGAGCAGGTAGAGGAGGCTCTGGCACAGATGTACCTAGGGGTAAAACCCGAAAACACCGCTTTGAGCTAGACTCGAACGGGAACTGGTGCACGACAACGGGCCTTGCTGCACTCTTGGTTACGACACTCCCGGGGGATATGTTTAGGATAATTTACATTTTCATTACAAACCGATTTAAGTAATATATACATAAGATGAGAGTAAATGACCTTGGTTAATCCTAATATGTTTCAAATTGAGAATATGGTCACATTTTAATCTCTAAATGATTTTACGACTACTATTACTCACACAATGCTTTCTGGTTTTAGTCAATGGCTTGATTCCAAGGAAGTCATAGTGACTTTGAGAATGATGTACAAGGTGTGAACGGTGGTGGCGATGAGAAACAAAATGGAATGTTGATAGGCGTAAAAGATATCGTCTTTATGCCAAATCAGTTTTCCAAAAATATGATCAACAACATATATATTAACCAACTCCCAGACTCAACAAGGAAGAGAAAGGTGATAAATGATAAGATCTCCAGCAATGGAGACCATGGAGAAAAGAAACCTCAATTTTCATCATGCATGAAATGTGGAAAGAGACACCCAGGAAAGTGTCTCAATGGGACAACGAAATGTTTTACGTGCGGGAAGGAAGGACATAAAGTGAAGAATTGCCGAAGAAAAATGAATAGTACTATGGAAGAAGATAAAAATGGTCCCAAGAGTCCATTTACAGTCATTTTCCGTAAATGTAGGGGACCTGGCCATTACCCGAGTGAATGTTCTATTCTATAGGATATTTTCTTGGTCAAAGAAGAAGCTATGTGGAAATAAATGGTTGGAGAAATATTTAAAAAGTATTAGCACTACTTGTTGATGGGTTTACTTTGGAAAAATTTTCTCTTGTATTTGTAACCCCACAGTTTGCCATGTTAGAATGATATTTGAGGAAGAATTGTCTCTTCTCTTGTGGATATAGGTATAAATAACCATTTGGTTTTATATGATCATTTGGATTTGAGAAAATGATAAGTTATTATAATTTGGGATGAAAATGCAAAGTATGATATAACATTTGTGGTTAAATTATGTTATTTTGAGGAATTTATCACATTTTGGTAATATTATAAAATATAGTTTTTGAAAAAGGACAACACGTAGACCGTGTGACAACCCGTCGCGTCGGACAAAGCTGTGGGAATCGAACCCACAACCAAAGTGCGATTGGGATTTATCGCCTACCACTAACTACGTGAAGTCCCTGGTTAGTGTGACTATTTTTTTTTTGTTAAATGATTTTATTGATCAATAATAAGATTATTTTGGTTCTTATGTCTTATCAAATGAATACCCGTGGTATAGGAAAATGATTTGGTGATTGAGTGATAAATGTTATTTTGGAAGATGTTCGTTTTGTTAGGAACACTATATGCCCAAGGAAAATAGAATACAATGATGTTTCATTTGTAGAGTAATGGTGGATTTTTATCTACGTTTTTATTGTTGATTTATAGTGATTTGGGTTATTTATGGAAATGATTAACCTATAATAGAGAATATGTGATGATTTTAATTACTTTTAAGTATGTGACTTTAAGAGTATTTGATGTCATTTGGAGATACAATGTAACATGGGAGACTACATAATCAATTTCTTCTATGTTTTGGGTTTCAATTTTAGTTTGGATTATATTAAAGGATTTTAAGGACAATTTTTTATTGAATGGTATCTATTTAACTTTGGGGTATTGTTGGTTTAATTTTAGGAATTAGGATTAGTGCATATTTATCTCAATGAATATCCTTTTGGGGGATCATTAGATCATTCACTAACCATTTTGGTTTTGATTAGTCTTCAAAGACAATGTAAATATATGGTTTATCCTACATGGATCATGTGATTCTATAGAAGTTTATTCTAGCTCTTCTAGTGTGACCAAGTCTTCTTGAATACTCATCGTTTAAAAAAAATTGGGTTAGTGGTGGAAATTTATTAAAGAATGAAAATCTACTTAAAATTTAAGTATATCTCATAATGTTTTTAGTCAATATCATAAATAAATTCCTCTTCCTTATGTAATGTAACTAAAAAAAATGTTGTTCTAGATGGTACATTAAATCATCACTAATTTATGTCTTTGGGATTGTTGGCCTTTTCATAGCCATGTTCTCTACCACTCTCCATCAGATAATTGATGGTTAGATTTCTCTTCCATATCCATATTTTCCTACATGGAACCCTAGTATGTGTTATTTTCGGTAATCTTCATACTTTCCACTCTTTATTTTAAATAGTGGCCTCATTAATTCATTTTTCGAAGTGGGATTTCAACTAAGATATTTTGAAACGTCGAAAATATGTTATCCCAATACCCTATGTTTTCTTGGACCGATGGTATTTCAAATCATCATAGATTGATAAGTTTAAGGACCTCAATTTTATACTTGTTTGTGATTGATGACCTCAATCACTACCTATAAATATTTACGTTTTTCCTCCAATTATATGTCTCTAATTACCACCAATGTTCTCATAATCGAGATCATAATTTGGTGGTGATCCTTTCATTTCTCTTTTCCTCATATTAAGACTAAATTTTAGTAACCCAATTTCCGATGTGGGTTTTCCCACAAAGATATTTTCTATTTTCAACCTTTTATTTTCGAAGAACAATTTCAAATTGCGAGGAAGCAATTTATTGAAGGAGGGGAGAATGTAACACCCCAAGATTTTATAGTGTGTTATTTCTTCAAAATAATTCAATAAATTTCACTAAACGCAACACCAAGTTCAATCGCACCATGACTTACCAAACAAGCTGTTCAAAAGAGGTTATGAATAGTGTTAACTAAATTTTAAACTTTATATAATCCTTATAATTTTAGAATCCATATTATGAGTTTCTTAGACATAATGTAAGAACAAATTCATTTTCAGTATTGCACTTTTACCAAATATTAATAGTGAACCCTTTTTAGATACTATATTTTAAAATTTTTGACTAAATGGGGACATCAAAAATTTAAAATGAAACATCCCAAGTTTCCACGGTACGCTAGAGTGTGTTGTACGCAACACCGAGTTCTAACACACCGTAACCAATCAAACTAGCCGTTATGAATAGTAATACCTACCTTTTGAAATTATATATATTATATATTTTAAATGGACTTCATTTTTGGATTCGGAATATCGAATTTAGCCTAAGGTGAAATTTTGGTACTTTTCGGATAACATTCATATTTTGATGAATAGTGAAAATTACTAAATTTTAATTAAAAACAACTTTTTTAATCAAAATAATTAATAGTGATAAATTGTGAATTTGAGTGGTTTTAAAGTATATTTAGAATATATTTTTACCAATTAATATAATGATGGTCATTGGAAATAATTTTACAATTAAACCGAACATAAACAAGTGTCAATCTTTTGATAGTTATTATCTCTTAAAAACACGCTTTTTGTTTTGACAGCGGGAATTAATTTTAAATTAATTTCTGCCACTTCTGTGTTTTGAATTTAGAATAATGGATTCCATATTTGTAATCGGGATGTCCAAATTGTGTAAATAGGTAACTTTTATTTTTAGACATTTTGAATAATTACTGCGGTAAATATTTTTTTTACCATGGTTAAGGGTAAATCCAGTAAATAAGGGTTAAAAAATAATATTATAATAATACAAAATTACCCTAAAACGTGTCCTAACCTTATTGGTGGACACATTCCCGACCATGGGAATCCTTGGGTCTATTTGGGGACCCCTTGGAGCCACTTGTATGTGGTAGAGACACATTATATTAATAAAGTTAAAATAAAAATAAAAATGGCATAAGCTTACATATTTTAGAAGAACAATTTTTACATAGGGTTATACATGTTGGATTTTTGATTATAAATATTCATTAGAAATCTAAAAAGATTTCATACATAATGATATTTTATTTATAATTTTTAGACATCATAAATTAAATTATTAATGACACAATAATGATTCAATGTTTACCTCATTAATAAATCATTTAAATAAATAAGATTATAATGATTAAAATATTATCTAAAACCTGTCAAATTCTTATTGGTTGATGTTATTTAGAATATGAGTCATCTTATCTTCGACCTCAATGATTTTTGGTCCATTATAAACCGAATATAATTATATTATAAAGTAATACTTTCACTCTTTCCTAAAGAGCCCCTCCTCTCCCTTATAAAAGGAGACCACTTCTACTCATTCCTCACACCTATCAAGCCACTTGGCTCGTCCAAACCCTGCCCAAATAAGCTCCCCAAGTCCCTCTCCTCCTCCTTGAATCTTCCCCTTAGGCAGATAGAATTTCAAGAAGTCCTTTGGTTCCAACCAAAGTGAGTTACCTAAATTAAAGGTAACGATTTCCCTTAAATTATTTTCATTTATTTTGCTTCTCCAACCCCCAAACTCTTTTTATTTCCTTTATTTTGTGAAAACAAAAGTATCCTCAATATACTAGGATGTTTTTATAAGAATTATTCTAACTACACATACACACATCTCCATCTAATGGATGATGAACATAATGTTTCTGTGAATGGAAAACTAACGCCTCACGAAACGATGATTGTTCAAATACATCTTACCGCCTCTCATGGTGGCCATTATGATGGCACTGTAATTAAGTGTGATATTAATGATACATATTTTATATATAATCTTCTGTAATTTCATTTTATTTCATACCATTATTCGTTTCATGTTGTATATACATACGATAATTTCATTTGAGGAAGTGCGGACTACCGCCCCCTTAAAATGATATGACTCGTTCATACCACACATGGAACGTATAAAGAATGGTGTTAATGAACATAAGTAACATATATATAATATTATATTATACTGGAATAATAATATACCTATGTATCATTTGGATTCAATTCTTTTAAATTGAAAAATTAAATGGAAGTAGCGTTCGTGCGTACGTATGGACTACCGTCTCCACGAACACGGTGAGATCCATCCTCCATCTTATCCATTAAAGTCTTATTTTCATTTTAGGGTTAAAAATAATGTTAATATCATTATGATTATGAATAAGATATAATCTATCCATTACAAACATGTCTTACGTAACCAAACATTTAAGAAGAACGAATCGATTATCACCCGAAATGACGATAATTCTAAGATATTATTAACAAATCAATGTTAAAAGATCATATATGATATCATATTAAAGTAAATTATTGTTGTATTATTCAATAACAATTATTTCACCATTATACAGGAGGTAAACCTACCATCGTCCAAGGAAAAAGTACAAAGTAAGGGATTCTCTTATCTCACTTTCAATTCCGTGAGATTTCCATTGTTCGCCACTAAATTATTGAAAGTGGTGTATTGTGTACGGACATTTGATATATATTATCATGATTATATTTATATTCATTTTATTCTGTAAATAATTTGGTGGTTATTAAATTTTGGCCATACGACTCAGTTAATTAATGTGGTAAAGGGTTTCTTATCTCACTTTTAATTTCGTGAGATTTCCATTATTCACCACTTAATTATTGCATGTGAGGTATGTGTACTGCCGAGGATTGCATTCATTGTGTATTATACTTTAATTTATGGGTATTTACATCATTAGGGTATGATACTTCTTTCATCCGTGTATGTTTCTTAAGCTACCTAATCGATAAGGGAATTTGAAATTTCAATTTCCACTCATTTGGCTTTACGCATATTTCATTGATTATATTACCCCAAGATTATGTGTGGAATCACTATTCATTTGATTATGTCATAATTTCCACTCCCCTTCCTGTGGATATAAGTTTGATACACATAATCACTCCATTGGTAATTCTCAAGTCATTGATATGAATTTGATAAGAGTAATTTTAACTCATTCTCCATTTGTTGAGTTAAACATCCAATTCGTTGGTATTGTTTTTACAAGAATATGTGTGAATGTCCTCTGATTGTTTTACACTTAATATCCAATAATATTTAGTGTATTTATATTTTTCACACATAATTATGTCATTGATTTATCCTTAACCTAAGGATACAACCTTTATGAGAGATTTCATCTCAATTTACATTCCATTGAGACTTCTTTGATGATATACATCAAATCACTTTTATGTGGTGTATATAATGTACTTTGACATAGAATATCATGATTCCCTTTATTCTCATGATATTACAAAGTTTTGATTACCTCAATTATTTTTATTCAAGTGTCTCTTTTGGTTAGAATCTCTAACTAAAATACCATTTTTAAATGTTTTAAAGACTTAATCATCTAAACCATTCTCATTAATGTCCATGTTTTAAAAATGGTTTTAAGGATTTATTTATATGGACATTAAAGTTTAGAAATCAAAACTCCTTTTAAAAAGTTTCAAAGTGGTATGGGACACTTTGATTCAAAAATCTACTTTTAAATGGCTTCTTGACAAATAGTGTGACTTTTAAATGTTTTCAAGAAAAGGGGGATATTTCTCTCAAATAGTTTTGATGATTATTTTCATCTATGTCAACATCCTTCATTATTCTTGATTGAGGTTAATGTGATACAATACAATCTTCCATATTGTATCGAATGAGTTATGTTTGACTATGGATGTGCTATTTTTATACCATTCATGGTTTGTGGTAGAAGTATTGACATTTCGTATGCTAGTTTTAATACGCATGTTTATTTTATGTTTAAACCTGTTCATATGAGGAATGCATTGGACTTAATAAGTGACGGGTGGAGCCCGCTATAGTTCCTAGATGCATCGGTAGGTCTCATGAGACAAACTATGTCTTGGCACAAGGCCTTGGAAAAATCTTATTTTTAGTCTTGGCACGAGGCCTTGGCTATGTGTTTATAATAGTCTGGAATTATGCATTCCATCATTATGAAAGTGGTTATTGATATTGCATGTGATCATTCGACTAGTAGAATATCCATGTGAGTAAGTAATGGCATTATTTCATTTTACCTTTGTCATTTTATGCTGAAGTTCAAATTTAAAAGGCTTTTGTTTTAGTTATAAATTTCCTTAAGTGTTTATGCTTATTTATGAAAGCTTCTGCTATAATGTTATCCTTACTGAGCATCTGAGCTCACCCCTTTCAATGTTTTATTTTTCCCAGGATTATGAAGAAGTAATTTATGAATGACCCGCAGGGATAGTATGAGGGGATATGAAGACAAGATGTTTTTTTATGATGTAATGTAAAAATTTATGGATGTATCTAGTTATTCCAAGGCTACTAAACTAATCGGTCTATTGAGACTTGATCTTTCTCGTGATCATGCCAATGTTATGTAATAATGCACCGACTCTAGGTAATTAGGGTCGGGGCGTTACAATTAGTATGATGGATGTCTACAACACAACCATTGGATTTTTAGCACAAATATCCAGAGGCTAATATTTCAAGAGTGGGATGATGAGATAATAAGTCCAACCCTTCCACCATACTATGAAATCATACACTATATCATTTTATCACTTTTTATAGTTTTTCGGGTTGACTATCACTTTATTCCTTAGTTTTTAAATTAATTAGACACAGAATTGATGACATAATCCTTCATATAATTAAACAAATCTTGTGGACAGGTTTCTATACAAAAACGAATGATGTACCTATCAGATTCTATACAAAAAACCTCACGTTGGTTTCCCCATGTCGATCTCCAGGGCTCTTCATTAGCCCAAATTAGGACACAATGTTTTTTATATATTAATCACGATAAATCGAACCAGTTTTGGTGGAGAATGTAGAATTTATATTCTGGGGTAGAGATGGGGTATCATTAACCCATTAAGGATATCACTTACCTTTGGGTTGCACATGAGTTTTCTGCCATTCCATGGTTTCCATTTGAGTATTCAGGGAATCATGGACATTAAATATCTATGGGGATCTATTTCTAGGATAGTATCCAACCCATGGAGAGCTGTAGGGAGTTAATGAGGTGGCCCTATTTTTTCTCATGCGGATCTTCCATTTTCTCCCATACTAAATAGTGATTCTATCAGAGAAGAGGCTGTTGTCATAATAGAGGGAAATCACAATCAATTTTGACTACCTCATGTCTAAGGTCTTGTTTCATTGTACAATTTTAATCCTAATTTTAGATGATTCCCTTTATGATGGTTCATCTATATGAGGGATAACATTTTCCAATGCTTGGATATGATTCCCAAAAGGTATATTTTCCCTCAGAAACACCTCATTATGTTGCATAAGAACTTTTATTTCCCCCTAATATATTGAAAATAGGTCCTTTGGGTAAGGAAATTCTCTCCAGTGTGGAGGTTATTGAAATATAGTTGTACCCTTCCCCTCGGGAACATTTTATTGAGGAGGTGGCTACATGAAATTTAGAATTTCCTTGTTTTGGAGTCGTCGTTGGTTCCTTGTGCAAGCAGACTCATTCGATGCATTAGAGTTACCCTAATCCTGATATATGTTATTTTGTTTCGACCTCATATATATGGTTTGTAAACAATATAAACCGTATTGAAAGGGATGGCATGCATTGATGCATATTAGGAAATGATTTTCATTCCATTGCATTCGACACAACAAGGACATTTTTCATATCTTCAATTAGGTCGTTATTCAATTGTGTCACCTTATTGGTACATTTTGTCTTGTCAACCTAGAGAGTCTTAACCATCCTAACTATGTGTTCCTCCTTCATTGTTCTATGGACATTGATCTTGAGGGAGTTTCTAGTCAGGGTTTCCGAATGAGCCCCAACAAGAACAGATATGTCTCACAGTAGGTGGGTTTTCAAATGTTGATTCATTTCTACCTATCTATAGAATACTCATTCCATATGAGGTTGTGATGATAATGAAAAATCACCTTGTTTTATAGGGAGGGATTCATTCGGGGCCTCATTTGGAACTGTTTGGATTAATTGTTGAGGATCCAATGGCTCCGGTTGGGTATTTGATGCCTCCTAGGATAAACATGAAGATAAAAATTCTGTATCCCAATGTGGTAGGTTTTTTTTGGGATCCCCGTTGATGTTTCCAGGGTCCTCTTAGGAGATCATTAACCTTGGTATGTTTATTGAAATATAAATTTTCCTAGCCCAGCAGTTTTGGGTTCGGTTGCAGCTAATCGAGATGTATCCCAAATCCTCGTAAAAATAGACGATCTGAAAGTTGGAGATAGTGGTAGATGTTCTATTATCCCGGTGGACTATTTATTCTCCTTGATAAATGATATTATAGCTGCAATAGAGTCCCACATGATTTGGCCAAATATTTATCACATAGAAGGATAGTTCATGGTGACTTGTGACAAGCATCATTATTCATGGGATGTTTTCCAGGTGCTCTCAACTTTAGTATACATGTTTAAAATGTGTTCTTATTGTTTCAAGGAGCCCATTTTGACGTCATGTTGATTATCCTCCCACTCTTTCTATAATGACTTGAAACTATTGGTGAGGACTCATTCTTTTGTAGTGACTAGCTATCCCAAACATTACATAGTCCCCTAATATCTAATGAGGCTAAAGAATTTCATGATTTCCTATCTGAAGGGTTATTCTATTCCAGGGGTAGGTATTATGTAATTAACTATACTATTCTGATCCTTGAATGATTATCCACGAAATATCTTCTCATATTACCAACTTATGAGTTATGATGAATTTGAAGCAATCCTATTGTAGATTAATATTGTTATTTTTCAGTATTGGATATCGGATCATGGAGATAGTGGCTAGTTAACGATTGAAATTGATTACCCTGATGGTATGAAGTGACAATATTTTCTAGGATAAGGGAGTTGTTGATCCATTGGTTAATGATGAGTATCCCAAATATTCTATCATAGATTAGGAATGTAGTACTTTTCTAGCTCTTTCAAAATATCATATCTGAATGTAACGAGGGGACAAAACATGATGCGGTTGTTGTTTCTGAGTAACTCTCTCCATATATCAATGGTGCCCTGCATATCATCATACATACATGCCTCCACCAGGTTATACCATAAATTATATCTCTGATGATAATCTACAGATGGGAATGGAGCCTTTTTTTATGTTGATGGGGAACTATATACGGATAACCCCGATGTTTCAAGCACCTATTCGTATGAAGGGGTCTGGGTTTTTTTCACCAATCTATATGGAGGTGTTAGGGAAAATAATGGATTTTCATGCCCATGGTTGGTATCATCATGGGGAGCTTGAAAATGGAGGATTGCAGGATTAGAGTCTCTGTGATCCATATCCAAACTACAATGGGGAGGACTATCGATGTAATGAATGTCTCCTAAATCTGATTCAATTAAAAAGTTGATAAGCCCTTGAGGGGTGGATAATGTGTCTCGAATAACCCCAATGACACTATTATTGAGATAATTAGTAGTAGGGGACATGTTCTACATCATGGTCGGAATATCCCAACATGCATTTTTGTAGTTGTGAAGTATTATGCGCCTATTTTATAGCGGTTTCTTGAACAGTTTAATTACCGTTAGGTGTCATGGGAGTACAATGCCACTACTGATAAGCTGTTAGAATATGTCAATAGATTATCTTATTATCGACTAGGATATGTTCCCATCATGAAGAATGTGTCCATTTTAACTATATGGTCCTTAGTAAATTTTGAAGTATGAAACTAACCTTGAGACACTGGGATTTTCCATTGGAATTTCATGGAAGGAGTATGAGCCTTCCCTGAGGCATGTTCCACTCTCACCATGTTGAATCTGATTGTATCAAGAATATGATTTTGGTCTAAAAATTCATTCCCTATTGGAATATGATGATAGACCTCTATAATTGGAGAGGGAATATGAGCCTACCCCTATGTTGCCTTGGAATGATGCTAACATAGTCATTCGTCAGTGGTAGTAGGAATATTTTCTTGATGTAAAAGATATTGTAGACTAAGCTAGTTGAATCCATTGATAAAAGTATGAGCATATACTGAGTATTTTTATACTACCACATGGTGATCCCATTCTATAAGAGGGATATGTTTCTGATCCAACTGATTTGGAGTATTCCACTAGACTTATTCAAAAGGATGCATCCCCTATACCAGGGTATGTGCTGCTCTCACATGGTTGGCCCCAGTTTGAATGGGGATATGAGCCAAATCTAGTTCCTCTCCATACATTGTAATATTATGAAATTCCACTCATGCTGGAGAAAGAGTGTGATATTTATATTGTACAAGAACATGTTCATGATGATCAAGGGGTTGTGATAACTTGGCTACAAGAATATGAATATGTTATTATCCCTTCAATTTCATCAGTTTTGTTATATTCTGGCATAGTTCTTATGCTTTTCTCTAAAATGTAATGTAATTTTAGAAAAGTGTTTGTAGATATATGAGACTGAACATTTTATATCTCCACAATGAACAAGAAAATATGTTCTATTGACATCGTGATACTCACCCAATTTTGTCCATATTGATCTACCAGAGAATGCTGGTGGGATTCATTTACGGGGGTATGAATATTATCCACTACATGATTTCTATAAGAGTTTTCCCACAGACTAGTTTAGAGTTTGCAGGGAACCGAGCCTTCTGTTTTGTTCCTACATGAGTATGTTGATAGTAATTGTCATTAAGAGATGGAATATGTACCCTATATAAGATATATAATGCCTTTCTCCCCTGACAAGTCTTCCTTATATCCTGTGAATGGGGATCGTAGGTGGATGTGTGTCAGATTGAACCCTTAATGGGCGAATGAGGGGTACCAGTGGGATAGTGTTAGTGATCGCGGCTAGAACAAATCTTCCTAGACTAATCTAGATCCTAAAGGGAGTAATATTTATAATTCTTGTCCCCCATCATTATATATTGAATGTGGTGATTATTGAGCATGTGGGATAAGACACTGAATCTATTCATTGTTGTGACAAGATCCAGAGGATAAATAGTTACATTTCCTAGATAATGAGGGATCACTGGTTATCATGTCTGGAGGAATTCATGAGTTGTCTCCGTGGTTGGGAATGTTCCATATCAGTGGTACTCTCGAAGCATCGTATTCACTACCTGTGGATGATGTTATCATGTAGGTGAGACTATATTACGAGTTATGGATGTTGTAGTTGCGATCAATTTACAAGAGAAAATTCTTGATGATGACAAAAAAATCTAGAACTGGGATTCTAAATCAACATCTTCAATTATGTAGATGTAAAAAAATATATGCACATTAGTGTATTACTGTAGATATAATATACTAAATCTGGTTTCCATGGTTAACTAATTTTTCCTTGCATTCCTGATTCAGCCAATCCACTCATTTGAACATATCATAATGAGGATGGAGTTATGAAAACCATGTATGAAAAGGATATTTTTTAAGAATATGTCAATCTTATTGATTTATTTGTATAAGGGTTTTATAATAATGTTCCCTGACACATTCTATCTCGATCGTTTTTTCTTTTGATAGATCCATGGTTGGTTCCCAATATTTTAATGATGAAATATGGATTAGAGTGGGTATCACTCATCATTTCCATATTTACCATTTTCCTTTGAATCTCCAAATGGACCCCCATCCATTTTTGGGAACAAACCTAATTTCCAAAGGCCAACAGTCAGTTGGATTTATAGGTCCAATGACTCTATGGGGCTCGTGTTGGTCAAGGGGATTGGAGGTCATGAACATCAAACCCTATTGGGGGGAAACTTCTCCTACTCTAAGACTATATAATTGATTATATATATGTTAGTGAATATTTTCCTAATAATGGTACGGGACTAGTTACCCTATTGAAACTACTATAGGAAAATTATTTTTTATATGAAAAAGACATAGATCTCATCGATGGTTCAATATGTACGTAACCTAGTTTATTCATTACTCACCGGTAATTAGTGTATTAGATTATGAAAAAACCATATAACCATGTTCATTGGAACATACTACCTTATAAGAAGATGATTATTATTATGAGAACAGGATATATCCACTATGAGGTGTCTTATATATTCGATTTGTTGAATGAATCACAACCCACGATGTTCATTTAACATGTGTTGTTTTATTTAATACGAAAAGACTTATATGGGTGCACTTGGACTTTTCATTATTTGGTCTTGGATGGACATCCTACATATCCTGGATATAGTGAGAATCATTTTTTTCATTACTCATTATTTTATGTCTAATACATTGGATTTTATTGTGTCAATTTAGAGAAACATGGATCAGATGGAATTATTACCCCCACTCCTTAGGATCATGTGATCCATGCTCAGTGTGAGTAACATAGAATAGTTTATAACCAATATTATTTCTTTGAGTAGGGGTATTAGTTATCCGGATCATACTGAATGATCAATATGGAGCTCAAACTTTAGAGAGAGGTAGCCTACACATCCTGAGTATATAATTAATCAGTGTTGTAGTAGTTCTATTTTTGTTTGTGCTAAAATAATTTTATTTATCGAGATTATTGAGATTTATGATGCCAAAGAGGTATTTCTTGTATCCCACCATGCCCGCATCAACCATGCTCGGGGTTAGAAATAAGCGGTTGTAGATGACCATTCTCATTTACTTTGGGTATGAGATATGTACATTGGAACCATCTTGGAGGTATTTGGTGTAGTGCTTGATCCTTAGGTAGGCTTCCTTTATATCCATCTTATGTTGTGAATCAGAGTTCCCATAGATCATTTGATGTTGGGATTTGCACATTTATGTTTCCATATGCCATTATAGGGGTTTATAAATAAGATTATATGGCCATTAGAATGACCTATATGCCCATGTGAGTCGTGCTAATTTGTGATAAACAATTGATATAAATTTATAAATATAATTTGATTATACAAAGTGATCAAATGTTGGTCCCCCATGGATTATCAATATAGGGATGGGAACTCATAGGTAGTTGTCCAATGTATCCTGAATATAACAAGAATCATAGTCATCATAGTTCCATTTATGTCAGGGCTCACACCATGAGGTTTCTATATTGACAAGGGATTAAATATTGAGGATATATAGTATTCTCCAGTAGTGGGATAAACTGGTGATCTTGAATTTCTATATGTAAGATGTCTCATATCCTCATTGGAACATCTTGTGATAAATCACATGACCGAACATGATACATATGTAAGTTGTTACATGAAAAAGTTTAGAAATGTCTCATAGGCATAACTTATATTGGTTGACCCCTCTAGGAGTATCTGTGTGACCTGGAAAACATGTATAGGGGCATCACGAGTCTTAGATGACTTCTTCAAAGGGTGTCATAGGAGCTTGGTTGTGATGACCATAATATTTAGTGAAACTTGGCTATCATTAACATGAACAATTATATGATTTTGGAAATGTTCCTGAAGGATTTAACAAGCCCTTGGTTATAGATCCATAGGGTATATGATATCCAAGATGCATCAGGGGGGGCATGTGACATTCTCTCACTTTTCTATAGCATTTCATCTATATTAGATAACATGTCGAAGGAGTATCACAATATTTGAGTGATGTGTCCTGGTGATTTCTCATGTCTTCGAGTGACATACACGAAGCATCTAAGGGGCATCGACCAATTATTTTCCATAGGCCTTTCACCATTGATCATGGTCCAAAAACTAGTATTTAAATTTCCGTAGATATGTTCATGGTATGTTGGCCTTCAATAATGTGTTATATTTAGGAAATGTAGTAGGTTAATCGCACGTCAAACCAAAAGTACTTCACATAATCTATGAGTGATAATGTGAAACCCTTTATGTCTATCTCATGACTATTCTAGCTGTCAGCCTGTATATTACATTATAGAAAGCTAGCAGGTCCCATGATCAGTTTCCCGAAGATGTCCACATAAGTCTAAATCTAAATTATATTGGACCTATTCGTCTGATCGATTGAAAATCCTTCCTTTTAATGTTGGGGGTGAAAAATGTATAGGTATGTACACCCCTAAAACTCAACAATTTTTGCGGAGAAATTAAAAAATGTTCATGTTGTAGTTGGTGAATGGGTCTAGCACAATGCGGTTTCTTAAGTCTCTAACATGAAGAGATTCAAGTGCATCACATGATTTTTAGCGATCAAAATTTCGCTTAATAAATTTGTCCTTTATCCAATTATTTCCAATTTTTGAAGACTTCTTTGATCATGTAGTTGTGTCGAAGGACATCCATGTTGTCATGTGTACATGTCTGAGGGCATTTAGAAGATTCAAATTCATGTTAGAAGACACTCATGAGACCATGAGTGACATATCATTGGGTCTTGGGATATAGTGATGTGGGTTCACTGGGTGAATCAAATTCCTTTCAGTGACTGTGAGTACCTCTCACCTCATCCCTTATAATCCCCTATATTCTATGTAACAAGCTTTGGGAGCCATGTGAGATTTCATGATTGTTTTTGAGGTAATTTCTTCTATTTTTTGGAGATTTTTCATTAGAGTAGTATGGGTTTCAAGGGTTGTCAATGAGAATTAAATTTTCTTGAAGATGAATATGAAAAGAAAAAGGGGTTCTATTAGATAAGGATGGTATTAGATAGGTAGGTCATCTCGCTAAGGGCTTGTGGTGATTTGCAGGTCGTTAGGGGATCATCAGATGTCTTTCAATGAGATAAAACCCCACTCACATCCTTTCTCTTATCCCCCATTTTTTTATTTAAAAAATAATATTTATCATGAATAATAGAATGAGTGATATCGAGGATTTTAACACAATTGTCTAAACAAGGATTATTAAACAAAAAAAAATTCTGAGAAAAATGACAGTAAACAAAAGCAATAGATGGTCCAAGATAGAAGACTATAAAATAAATAAACATTTGGTCCGAGCAAGAAGAACATAAAATAAAGAAAAATATTTTTGAATCCATAAGACCATAAACTAATAAAGGAGATAGTCTAATCTAAAATACATTAATCTACAGAAAAAGGAAATTACCATAAGGTCAACAACATAGAATTACTACAGTCAAGAAGATTTCCAATGAAATGAAAAGAAATCATTTTATATGGCACATATTCATGCCACATGATCCTTATATCGATCAGGAATTCATGATCATGCGACGAAATACATGGAATGGGTGTCGAAATCAATGTGATAGACCACAGAGGTATCATATAAGGATGAAAATTTGAGAATAATCTCCTAAAAAAACTCTTCATTCATATTATAAAGGTAGAAGAATCTCCACATTTTGGAATCTCCCTAAAAGGTCGAAAACAATGACTGTAGTGAAAAAATATGGAACTCAATACAAATAAATTTAGTCACAAAAAAGGATGGTTGGAAATGATTGAATGTTCAGAAAGATTCTAGTAGGAGAATTATTTGGGCATTAAAATACCGTCTTCCCCACATCTTCTACATCTTGAATAAGGAAGATAATGGCAGACAATGAATTCAATTAATCGACCCTCCTCTAATTGGAATCCAAGAAAGTTATTGATATTGGATGATTGGAATTCATGTGAGAGAACTTATCTTTGTGCCTCAATATTTGTCTTGTCTAAGAATTCATCTAGGATAGTAGTTCAGACGAAAAATAGTGATTGTTCCCTAGAATCTCCACTACCTCCCTTGTTTTTTTTGGGAATGGGAGGCCAAATTCATGATGTTATAAAAGATCCATTCTTGTGCGGCCAAGTCTCTTTCTATTAGGATGATGTGCTGTATAATTTCGTACAAGGTCTTATAATCAAATCCATCAACCATTAAATCATGAAATAATTAGAAAATTTACTCCCCATGGAGGCAGAAGGGAAATAAGGGGTCTCTACAATCATGATATGGATATGCTGTTATATCATCTTATGATGTGATTGAGTCATCACTAGATGAATAGGTAGTAGAAGAAAGATGACCGACACGATGAATCAATTCAGAAATCAGTGAAGAATACCCATATGCCTCTCTCTCAGTGGGTGCACTATCTATATCACGCACTAGAGGACTAATATCCAAAAATCAACATGACATTCCATTTGAATAAAACTCAGAAAATTGATGATTATTCCTCAAAACCTCACAAAAATACTCAATCAATTCCCTCTGTTCTACATAATGAATCATTTGTGATGTAGGGGGCATGTCCACATGGAAGACCAGTTGGCCTAGTCCCTCATTAGGATATGTCATCACCCATTAATGAGAATAATACTGTGAGAGGAAATAAGGAGAGTTAGTAGTTGTTCATATGATCAAAGATCTCATATTTCCACTGTATAATATATTTAAAAATTGATGTATTATTCCCGAATGTTGATGCACATGGACTCTAGCCAATGGAATGGGGGAAACACCATGACAACACACACACTGTTGAGAAAATCAGTATGTTGTGTACGACTCATAGAATATATGATAATCTTAGCTGACTACAAAAATACTTCCCCGATGAGAGATCCTTTAAGTCATCTTATCAAGATATCCACTATCGTCATCAATAATCAGATTTCTTGATGCATGGATGGTAGAAAAGTAAAATATGTCAGATCGGCATAGTGCACTTTTCACTTTTGTATGGGATATTGACATAAGTCCAAGTAAATAGATATTCATAATTATTAGGATGGATACAAGATCCGGTATCCTATAGATAATGTATAACTAAAATCAATGGATTTACTCCTTTATCCAGCTGAACATTATCTCTAGAGGATCACTGATCTGGTAAGGAGTGTTACCATGTTGTATATGACCCATCATATGGTTTCAGCATGAAAAAACTAGCACCACTACACTAAAGAGCCATCCTATTCAAGACACACCATCATTAATATTGTTCTATCATGAATTCAATGTGTGTATCCCTAGCTATGAAGAGACACCCAATTTGAAACATAGAAAGAAAACCTACCATCATAAAGTTTGAAGAAACCTCTGAGTTCTTCTAATATCCCCACATGGTGTATTCATTTGCTTCCAAATCATCCCAATACAAGATATAAAAGTCCCAAACACACTGAGAATGACATCAATGGGGGATTATAATATTGGGTCATTCCCTACTTGCACATAAAAAACACTGATCTTGTCAGTGAAGGAAATAAGCAAGCTCATTGTCAGTTCCCTCCCTGGCCTTTACTTCACAACGATGAGAATATTATTTTCCAGAAAGAAATTTTGTATAGGATGATACCATAAATCCATATAAGGATGGAATTAGTCATAAATATCTCATATAGGAGGGATTCCACCTATATGATGGATATCCCACTAACTGATACTCACCTCACCATAAGGAAGATGGAACACATTTGTTCCAGGAAACTGATGACTAATTATTTACCAAAGGAGTTATGGATGACATAAAATGATGAATTGAAATTTTAAAATGGATTCATTGAGATGAAAATGATATATATCATCAAAAAAATTATAAAATCACTACTTCCCCCCTATTGGCCACGTGCATTCAGTATAGAAAATTATGCAAGGACTAAGATCTCATTCAGAGTTCTATCATCCACCAGATGAATCTATAGAATATGATAATATGCTTGAGTAACTCTAGGAAATATGTTGTTTATCATATTCATGACCATACAAACTCATGTGATAACTAGCCAGCATATAAGACAAGCCCTGAGATTGATTTGTAATAAGTCAACTATCTTTAGAAATCGTGGATTGAACAGAGTTTAACTATCGAGATACCTAGAGAAATTGAATGTTACAAAGGGGTGGGGGAGGGAATATAAACCTTATTCAACATTCCAAATTGTTATAGTGGATATTGATATGTTAAGGTGTAATTCATAATACCGGGTGAAAGGAACATCTACAAAACCTCATTATCATTATGCATGTGATGGAAGTGATTAACATTTTTAATCCTGGAAATCATGGACCTCTGGTTGGTCATTGTTGAGGAACCAACCTGAGAACATGATGCCATCTAAAAAAAGTAAGGGGAATAAGTCAAAAAAAAAATTGACAGTATTGATTGAAATAAATTTTACACGATATAAAATAATTACGTTAATCACAAGATTGAGAAAGGAATCTGTGAACCGCATGGATGGTTTGTGTATCACTTTATATTTTGAGGACTTGTGTGGAGAAAACCCAATATAGGGTATCACATGAATCACATGACCCCCATGAAGACTCAAGATATAATGTCCTAAACATGGTCAATCAATCAAAAAATTATTGATTGATCAGTTCACTGAGTCTTATAAACCCACAAAAGGAATCCATATCACTCAAAAATGTTGTATTTGAAATTTCAAATAATCAATTTCATAGTCGAGGAAAATGGGTGATTGAGCGGCAACCAGCTTTGTCCTAGATATTTGGCGAGAAGGGTTTGAGACATGGAATTTAGGACAAGGTTCGTGATCAGGGATCATGATAGAGTCTCGAAACACAAACAATATAAAGATAGATATGTGGATAGGTGGTTGGTAGAATGAGTTGACTACCAACCCGATTGTGGGAAGTTTTGAGAATACTAAAGGTCACTAGGTAGTCAAAATGTCACATGAAACAGTCTTTCCCAACATCATCAATGGTTTTGTTGGGCATTATTTTTCCTGTTTTCATCATAATTGAGTCCATTTACCCTTGAAAATTCTTCCTTATGGGTGTATTTTTGATGCCTACCAAATAAGAACCGAAAAAATTGTCGAATGTAGGAAATACCTGAATACAAGTAATATTATCTTCCCCAGTGATATAATGGAAGAAGAGGATGGTCGATGATTCATGAATCCTATGAGATACTCACTAACACATGATCATTATAAGGTCTCATGAAGTCCCCACACATGGTTCATCACCCACAATGTATAATTTGGATTCCACTTCAATAAACGTGCATGGTCTTGTGAAGGACCCCCAGATAAAAGAATGAGTGACCTGAGGCGACATGGTTAATCATTGGTATGTTCTTGAAAAACCATAATAAATCCTTTGATAATAAATAAGGATGGAATCATAAAGGAAGTGACCCACGATAATCATGAAGCTCATGCACCAGGTCATCATTAAGAAGAATAAAATCCTTTGGTTATATTTATACAATATATGGTATCCTTTATGCCATACCCACATAAAATGATCGGGATAAAGGGGGTAGGCAGGATGTCTTTATAATCAATAAAAAATAGAGATTCACACCCTGATTACCACACAAGATGTCATGAGTCTATGGTGACACATCTTCCACACCTTGCGAGAGCCCCCAGGCTTGTCAACCTCACCATAGATAAGTACTCAATATTTTATTCATAACACCATGGATATCTTAAGATAGGCAGAGAGACATTTCAAAAATATTCTTTCACACTCTCCATATGACCTAAATTGGTCAAGAAAGACATCATCCAAAAAGGGAGTAAAAATATGATATATCACTCATTCCAAATCACATGATCACTGACCATTGTAAAATAAAACAAATGAGGTTAAAGTGAGGAGGAGAGAGAAATTCAACGTGTCTGGAAGGAATGAGAGTCTCCCATGATGACTCGTAAGGAACCACGACCCCTCGGTGACATATATTCCTTGTCTAACAGAATCACATTGGCTTGAAAACGTCAACATTAGGATATAGAATGCTCGGTCACCTCCCGTACGACCCATATTGTCCATACAACACATCTCCAAAAATATATTAAATATACCATAGACAACACATTGGAAATCTCACATGAATCTCAACCTTTGTTACTTCGAAAAAATTGGATTAAAAGGGAGGAGGTGAGAGGTACTCTATATCACTAAAAGGCATGAGACACACCAAAAGAACTCATAAAACTATTCTGTGAGACCCCTAGACTTGTCACCTATTGTATCACAAGTGTCTTCCCATGGAAATTTGAATCTTGTGAAGGGATTAGGACAAGTCAACATGAAAAAATGAATCTACATCGACACAACCATGCGATCGAACATGGATTCTTTAATAAAAAATAACCCGATAAATTATGTATTGAAAAAGGGGACTCATGATCATGAATAATTTGGAAATGCGGTTGAAGTAGTCCATAGTAGAGACTCGCTAACATGAATTGTGCCCGACCCTTCATCAACTCCATCCCGAACATGTACCCAATACACTGCACAAACTGGAATGTATCATGGGTGCTGATGAATATAAATTCCTCACCTCCACATGAATAAAGGGGGATTTTTGAATTATCAGATGCCCATGCCCTATAGGATTCAGCTCTTAACTTTTGAGGAATTCTCGAGGTAACAAATCTTACAACTGACCTTCTATTCTTTAGGTAATATACCTTTAAGAAGTCGTAGTAGACATGCATTAGAAATAAAATGTTTCTCGTGATCACTCACATAACACCCAAAGGACATCAGGTATGAGATGCGAAGAATAAATCGCATGACTTCATGATTTCCTGAGACCCAACGACAACTAACACTGATAAAATCTAAGGCATCACTATACAAGGGTTAGGCCCATGATAAAAGGTGAAATGCCAAATATAAAGACTTTTTTCATGACCCTATGACAGTTTGATCATTTTACCCGATGATGAGTGAAAACACAAGGACATGTCGCTTAGATCTTATGACACTCCACAAATATGCTATCTAGGACACATGAAATGATACATTCATGTTAGAAAAATCGACATGATCCGTGTTTGGATTCCTATTCATTCTCATGAACCCTCTATTATATCACTAATGACTTGTGATGTATTTCATACACATCATCTAAATCATATAATGACACTAGTTCAAAACATTCAAGTCTCATGAAATCAACAGTTTGTGACGTCCAAGCTCCCACAACACCCTCATGGAAAGCTATCCGAGATTCACGATTCCCTACAGATATGTTAGGCATGTGTCATGAAGTATCCAAGAGGTTTTATACAAGGAATGTGATTCCTCTTAGAATATGCCACAATGGTTCTTGCAATACCCCCATATGGGTCAAGATAGGTCCTATGATGGATCACAGGATGTACCATCAAGGAATTACGACGTCTAATAGAAAGTAAGGATACTTCAACATGGAATCCTAGTCTTAGACAACAATGTTTATCCTAAATGTGTATTCCCCAATCCTTATGGAATCCTTAGTGTGTATACCACAACATAAAGGGAAGTACAATGAATCTAAATTTATTCATATTCATGATATATAGGCCACGTCCGTCTAAGGATAAATCTCTATATTGATCATCCATTTTGGGACCATTATTTTAGTCCCTTATCTAATGTAATGATATTGATTACCTAATATACATTGTTTCTCACAAACGAGCATGGGTCATGTGGAATTAGGGAGTTGAAATGGCCATATCATCTTCCTTATAAGCCCCTACAATGGAATGGGGAAAACTTAGTGTGTAAGGCCCAACATAAAATTAACTATGAGAACTCTAATTCCTTCCATAACCAGGATACATATGAAACCTCTATATGGCCCGATATTTATACAAAACACCATATGGATTGATGCAAAAAAATTATCATACCCATAACACATGAGTATGATCAAATACACCCCCTTGATTCTCACTATTTGCATGGTTCATGTGGGATTAGTGGGATATAGAAAACATGTCATTGGCATCCTAAATCTACATCATCCAAGGAAGCATTAGTGTGTAATACCCTACACAAAGGGAACTATTATGACTCTCATTCATGCCAAACTCATGATATATAGGATACCTCTAGCCAATGTTCGAACTCTATGTCAATCATCTTAGAAGATCCTAAAATCTAATCACCCTAATTAAATTAATAAAATAGGTAACATACTATCCATTGTTTATCACATTGAGTAGGGTGTACATGAACTTTGGGAGTTCTGGTAATCAGGTCATATATACCACAATTCACTTCAATGACATAAAAATTTACAATATATAAGTCTTTAAAGAATGAACTTTGAAAACTATGATTATCTCTATATGAAGGATATGTAGAACTTCACTCCATGACCCTAGATTGATGGTTTCCTAGAACACCAAAATATGTCCTTCCGTATGAAATAAAATTGCATAGGATAAATCAACTACATCTTTTTTTATTGCTGCATAAACAAGGAAATGTAGGATGCGTTAAAATGGATAAATCTTATCCTTATAATATTAAAATCCTCATTATATAAAAGTATGTTCTGAAGCTCATAGTTTTATTGTTTGAGCATATAAGAAGCTTCCCATTACTGGGGACTTACAATGAACATAGGACACACACCAATGGACTCACCCAAGTGATCTCAGTATTTTTCATATAAAATAGAATTTGACTGAATTAATTTCAGTATGTTAACTAGTCCCGTATCAGGATTAAGATGACATTTATGATTATATATCTTAAAATATAAGAGATCCCAACTGTAGGAAACAATACCCCCTCCCTCTAATGGATGCGATGATCCCCACAACTGATCCTCGCTACCAATGAATGTCCCATAGTGTTGATGGGCCTAAAAACCCATTCAACCACCATCCTTTGGAAAGTAGTTCTGTACCGATCTGTGAATGGGGTATCCATTGGGAGTTTAGGGTATGGAGACAGTGGAAATGTGATGAGGAAAACCCATTACACACCAAATATACGGGAAAAAAATTAATTTAATTTTTACCATCTAATGATAATCATGATATATCATGACTTATTATTGGCGTTCCTTTTATTCCCCATTTATATATATATTTTCTAACATTTTAACCTTATATAATTATTATTCCCTTTCTAGGATTTATTACTCACCCCTTTCATATGAATGTCCACTAGTTATCCTATGCATTTTTAATTGTGATCATGTTAAGGATGTTTTTCAATAAATATGATGTTTTTTTTTCATTTTAAATAAATATGTAATGTTCCTAATTCTCAAATAAAATAGAATTGTTAATCATTCAGTTTGTAGTATGTTTAATCTTATGTAATAAATCATTAATTAATGTGCAATAAAGTGCATGGACATTATATAATTTGTGTAAGTTATAATTATAGAATTTTTTTGTAGATATGAAATATTAGTGTCATTTTAAAAGAATATATTATAATTAAATGTTTCATTTATGTAACTCAAGTGAAATGAATTTAATATTGCCTAATTTGGTGATAATGATATTTTATCAAAATAATATGTTATTAAATAAGTTAAAAATAATAAAAATCTTAAGGTAATATAGTTTAGATATGATATAATTGAAAATTACATATCTATTCAATTTATAACCCAATTTACACATTATATGTAAGGATTAAAACCAGATACTATTTAAATAGTTGTAACTATAGATAAAATTAAAATTATTTAACAAAGGGTTAATTAAAATGACAAGGATTAAAATAATAACATAACTAGACTAAATTATATTTGATGGTTGTATTATATCATTATAATACCATATATTGAAATCCCATTCCATGTGTGGGAATTTTACTAGATTATGAATGTATTGTAATTTAACCCTTTGATATATTCTGAAATCTCTCCTCCACTCAATTATAAAAAGAATCATCCTCCCTACCATATTTACACAAAATAGAACCCTATAAGGCAAAACATCCATACATGTATATATTATTAACATACCTTTCCACATACTATTTTTTATATATTCTCCAAAGACAAAACCCTAGATCCCTATAGAGGATATCTGAAGTAGTCGTTTCAATGAAGAGTTAATCGCCTTAACTAATCAATTTATTTTATAGGTTTATTTACCACATATAATTGAATTTTTTTACATTATAAAGTAATTTATTTATTATATTAAATATTATTATATGTTATTATTATTATTATTATCAAAACAACATTATAGAACATCTTTCTAACCAAATGAGAAATGAAAGTATCACTCATGCGTACCTACAACTTACCGTATTCGTAGAGTGATACAATTATTTATTCACCGCCAACATTTATGGTTGGTTATTAAGATGATTTTTATTCATATACATAAAATTTATTAAATAATTAAACATTTATAATTATAAAATCAGATCTTCCAACTTATCATGCAATCCTCTGGAAAACGATAACGGTGTTCATACATACGTGTGGACTACCACCTCCATGATGTAATGTGATTTGTTTTTCAATTATATTTTAAATTAATGATATTGGAAAATAATATTATTATTATATATAATATTATAATGATTATAGAATTGTGAATTTATATTTACAATTATTTATTTCCACTAATGAAAAAAAGAAAATAGCATTCTTGTGTATATTTTTCCTACGACAATGAGAACAATATAATTGATTTTTATATTAATAATATTATAGATGTATTTAAATTTGAATATAATGAATATATATAATATTAATTTCATAATTAATATAATATATGTTTTGGAACCCTAATAAATGTAAATTATCAGAACTAAGAAACTGAAATATTCATGTTAAACGAAACAATTCTAACATGGCCATGAAAATTTTAATAAAGAATTTTTGTTAAAAGATGGTCCATAAACGATATAAAGTGATCATATATGATATTATAATAATTAAAACAACAATTTTATAGTATTATAAAAAATTTAAATTCATTATACAGATTCTAGACTTCATTGAATGCAAGAAGAACTCCATGTATGGGGTTTTATGATACAATCTATTTATTTATCAAATTTGATTATGTTCAAGTTGTGGTGAAAATATATTGTGATAAAAATCAATATAATTATTGATTTTATAATACACTAGTTGTTACTTGAATATAAAAATTTCATTTCATTTTACCCACCATATATACCCAAGAAAAAAAAATTTACGATAATCAACTTCATTTCTCTATTAAGCCAAAATGTTTCCCAAATGAATTTTATAAACAAAAAATTCAAATATGGTTTTTCATATTAATCTATTATTTGTTAAAATAATTTTACACATTTCTAAATTTATGAAATCTATTTTAAAAGGAATATTGTTTTTTTCAAAAAGGGAATTTTTAAATATTCCAACAAAATTATTATAGAAATTTATGTTTAAATACTATGGAATGATTGGATTATCACTCTATCAAGACTAATTTTTTATTTCAGGCTTCATTTAAATTATTAAATGTTTCATTAAAATGAAAATTTCCATATTTAAAATTGGTTAAATTTCTTTATATTAGTATTTTCAAATTAAATTCATATTTTCCAAAAAATTATTTTAACTATATTTTAATGGAATTTGTATTCCTCAATGACAAGAATAATTGATATCATATATTATTTACTAGAGAAATGATCCAATTATAACATAATTAATATTTCTATATACAATTTATGAATGTAATGACACATTTTCTATGTAGTTTTTTTCCAATGGGTTTTGTAGCGACTAAATAATGAAATATTTAGGAAACCCATTTCTTTTCAATTGTTTATGACATGAAAAAATGATTCTGAAAAACATTTATTTTTATGGTTTCTGATATAATTAAATATTTATGATATATAGGAATATATATGTTTGATTTTAATTATGTGAAATTTTTAACATGCATATACCTCTAATTCATTTGGTAAATAATTATCTCTCATAATTTGGGTTCTTTTTAAAATTAAGTAATTGGGAGAATATGTGTATAATTTAGGAACCAGTTATTTTGTTTTCCAAATTTACAAAGATACTATAAATAAATAATGTACATTGGTTTAAACTGTTATTTAATTAATATTAATATATTATTGTGAAATATCTATGTAAAAAATATGGGTCTCTATAGTTGGTATCATAGCTAGGTTTAGGTAAACACTATAAACATAATTGAAAAAACATTAAAAAGAAACCAACAGATAGGTCTATGTATTGGATAATAAAAAAACTACTTGTAATGATCCTGATTGAAATAGGTGAATCTTATGGTATTACAGATTAAGGTGTCACAATTTTGAGATCCAATAAATGAATTTTAATTATTATGTGGTTTCCCACCAAGATTATTATTACTCACATCATTATTTTGGGATTTATTCAGTGTCTAGAACCAAAATGTATTTTATTAATGTTGAATGTAATAGAAAAAGGAATGAATTTATTCGTTTCTAATTTAATGTTAAGGGATATTGAATGAAAAATATTATCGATATGTACAGCCAACATTCATAATATATGAATCACGTAGGGCATCTAAATGATAAAAAGAGGAAAAATATTATATTTAATCATTCATGATGTAGTTTATACCTTCATATAGTAGTTCCACTAATATAATATTTACTGATAAATAGATTCATACTTTTTAAATTATACATTCCATCATACTATCTTCAGAACATGGAAATGTTATTCTGGATTTTAATCATTTTGATAGAGAAGCATATTAGTTGTGGACTCTTATGAAAATAATAAGTGAAGAGGATGAAATTGAATAAATTAAGTGTGATAAATATTAGATAATATATTTATATTGGTAAATTCATCATATTCTTCATTTGAAAATACAGAAATAATTCCTTCAGTTAATATAGAAGGATTATGAATCTATTGGTTCTTTTGGTATTATCATCCCATGTAAATATAACAGAGACATATTCTTTAGTTTCTTGAATAGATTTTTTCTTTGAGAGATACCCATAAGGGAAATTAGTAGATATGAATAAATTTTTCCATGTATTATCACAATGGATATGGATATTGGTGTTAACCATAAATCTCATGGTTTTGATAATAATTGATAATTGAAATTCACAAAAAATTCTATATATCTTATAGGGAAGAAAATGAGACATCCTTTATGCTTAATATGTGGTTGGAATCATGGAGGAAATTTTCATAAGAGAAAAAGTAAATGAATCAAGTGTGCGTATTATGTTCATCTGGAAATCAAATGTTGACGTAATGAGATGAAATTATCTAATAATGCAAATAGAGAGAATTATCCATGGAATTCACCACCCACACTAATGTTATTTAATATAATGTGGTTGGAAATTATTCTAACCAAATTCCATATCCTAAAGTTAATAATGATGATCAACATCAAAAAAACTCTTAAGCCAATGGAAATAATGAAATATCATGTGATCATGATTATTATGTCGTGAAAATTATATTTACCATCCACATTAGTACTATTAATATTCGATTTCAATATAGTTTTGGCCACACTTTTATATCTACTGACTTTTTCTGGGTAGCATGGTACCACCAAAATTAATTATATCCTTTAATATTAGAAAAAATAAATAATTATATAACTCCTACATCATAATTCTATTATTCATCCCTAGTTTATGTTTATTATATTTCGTGTCCGACATATATTTTCACTCCACCTCTTGTAGAATTTGATGTTATTTTTGTAATTTATTGGATTTAATCACATAAATACCACACCCAGTTTTTAGGAAGCGAATAAATGTTCAATATTCTCAACTAGACTATGATCTATTATTGTGTGATGAAGGGAATGAACATTCGATGGAAAACAAATCCATCATACGAGTCGTTATTATTATTTAAAAGAGGAATCTTCCCTATATGGTTAGTTAGAAACTAAAAATCAATTATTTTTCTATTGTGCATGATTTTATTGATTTCATTCTAGATTAATCTCAGGGTGTTCCAATTAATTGTGAAGATTATTTTTAATAGAACGAGTACATGGTTCTAAATAAATTTCTAATAATATATAGAAAATGACATTATTTGAGTTTTATTTATTGATTAATACACACATGGAGAATATTGGAAAGGATTCCTCTTTCCAAATGAATCACATTGGGTTTTAATTGTTCATTTTTTTGGAAGAAAGATGGATCAGTGAGAATTTACATTCAATATAAATAACATATAAATATAACTATTAATAACAAGTATCTTCTAACCTACAATACTGGCATGTCTGATCAACTGTGTAGAGATAAATACACTTCAGAGATTGATCTTCAATCTGGATATCATTAATTAAGGGTAAATAAGGATAATATAATGAAGAAAAAATATTGTATAAGGTATGGACACTATGAATTTATAATGATAAAATTTGGTCTAACAAATTCTCTTGTTATCTTCATGGGTTTAAAGAATATATTTTTTAGATATTTCCTTGATTTTATTTTTTTTTTGTCTTTTTAGATGATATTTTTATTTATTCAATGTAAAATTAATATCATTCAGATCATTTGAGAATTGATTTCAGATTCCAAATAAAAGATAATATTTATGATGAAAATTATAAAGTCTGAATTTTGGCATTAGAAAGATTTATTCATAAATTATATAAGATCATAAGAGGGTATATCGGTATAAAATTCATAATGATATATTATAGAATACTAACCTGATCCATATCATGCGACTGTAATCAATATTTTTCTTCATCTAACAATATATTATAGTTTTAGTGTGTATTATTTACAATGATTACTCAATCCATTCACATAGATAGATATTATGTGATTAAAAAAATAAGACATTAGTAAGCATACATAGAAAACAAATATGGTCTTAGCATTAGTTTTAAGGTGATTGAAGGACCATAAGATTAAGTAACCCTCTCTTGGTCTGGACATAGTTGCGGTAATTATTTTATTATTTATATGGATGAATTATCTATAAGGATAATGGTGTGAAATATATATTGATCATAAATTTTAAAATATATTTTCTCTTAGATATAGATGAAAACTTGACAAAGAAGATGTTTCTAAATGATTAAATTTTATATCTTCTCAGTACATTATACCCGAAGAAAAATAATATGATAGAAGATTCACTGAATCTAAAGGATCATATACGCTCGTCTTTGATTGTGTTTAAAAGTTTCCAAAAATTATAATTTTGTATGTATGGATATTGGAATATTATAATTAGTGGAAACAATTTATCTTTCTCAAATGAGCGTTAAACTATATATCCAGGTAATGCGTTTTCGCTAGAAAATGTTTTTCTATGAAAGAATTTATGAAATTTATATGAGTTAAAACTTGATTATGATAAAATAATAAGGTTCATTAATTGTGAAAAAGTCCCTTTTGTACGTTATTTCATGAAGTAGATGATGGATGACACTCACAAATTTTCATTATGCTTGAATCATTGAATTTTGAAAATTTATAGTTAATTTAATGAGTTTTATTTTGGATGAAATGATGAGAGATACTGTAGATTCTGTTTCTTGATGCTTTGTTTGTTAAAAATTAAATGTTATAAGATTGAATCCTAATGTGATGGTATAACCATTATCTATAAAAAATGGAAGTTGGATAATATCACAATTTGTTTTGTTATTGGACACCCCAAAAATCCAATGTAAATAATTTTATTTGGGTTGTTGTTGATCTCCTTAAGATCTTATCAATAATAATTTATATTATTGAAAATTTCTCTATTAATAATAATACTAGTATAAACATTATATATGTGGTAGGATTTCATGGTCTACCCCTATCAATTGTATCAGATAAGGATATGAGGTTTTTCTTTATATTTTCGATTGTTAATCAATGGGATCAAAATATATTGTTATGTTTTATAAATTATTATCATCCTTTGATATATTATCAAAATGAGAGGGTTTTCAAAATGTTGAAGGCATGTTGGGCGATTTCTCTTTGGATTTAAAAGGTGGTTAGAATCAACGCTATACAGTTGTGGAATTTTCTTACAAAAAAACAGTCACTCAATATTTAAGATGGATAATTATGAAGACTTATATGGTAGGTAGTGCATAAGACCAACATGCTAGACTAATGTTAAATAATCAAATCTATTAACATGTAATATAAATGGGGAGCTGGAAGTGAATAGTACATACATTCAACCATAACGATAAGAATCATAGAATTGATAAAAACTAATAAATAAAATCATCAAAAAAATAAAGAATTTTATGTTTGAGATAAGGTATTCATAATAATGTCACATTTGAAGAGTGTTTTTATATTTCATAATCAGGTTAATATTATACAAAGTTCTATTGATTATTTTTGTAATTATTAATATTTTCAAGATTTTATATTTTCAAATGGAACTCCACCCAATCGCTCTAATGTTCATTATGTGTTCCATGTATCTATCTTATGAATTAAAATACCCAATTCATAACATGTTGTTAACTCATATTTCACACCACAAAAGAATAATCATTATTATAATGATTAACCAGTGTAGATTCTACATCATATAGAGAATTTTTGTTAAAGAAAGGCCACTTACCTAGTCAATATTTCCTGGAGTTGCAACCAATTTTGAGAATGATATGTGGGACCCCGAGGATGTGATGAGATAGAACCATTCTATTGTTTATGTATGAACTAGTTGAATTGTGTTGTAAAAACTTAATTTATGGAGGGAAATGTAAAACCATGATATTTTTATTGATTATTTTTAGAAAAATAATTTTATTTTTCTATATCTTGTGTTACATACAACATGGTGTTTAGAAAAACCACATATAAATTTTTAAATATTATTTTTATGTTATATCTTAATCATTGGATTGACGGTTATTAATAGTAATATCGAAATTATTAAAAATATGTGTTATACTCATTTAAAGCCCTATTTCTTTTATTATCCAATGATTATAATTAATAACAAAGATTATTAGAATATAGAAATAAATTGTGTTTCCTGAAAATAATTTTTATGAACCAAATGTAATAATATATTGATATTTTACATAAATTCTATTTAGTGAATAATTTTAACAATATTTATATATTATTTGATTTTTCTAATTTTATAATATTTCAATAAATAATTTTCTATGCATAGGATAATAATAAATCTATTTTTATGATTATAAATTTATTTCTTCCAAAAAGATGTTTTTGTCATATATTTTGGTTTTAAATTAAAATTGAATTCATAAAATTGTAGTTATTGAATTAGTTAAAATTAATTACATATATATAAATAAGACATTTAAAATATTTAATTAACCCATTTTTATTTTCTGAAAATACGAAAAATATTAATGGTATAATTTATCAACTCTATAAAATAAAAATCATGTAAATATATAGATGAAATAGAGATAAATCCATAAGTTCTCATATTCATTATTATATGATTATGTTAATTCATCCCTTATCACCTTAGGATCAAAATTTATTATTCCAATGGACACATTTCCTTGAAAATTATTTATATATTATTTAAATTGATAAATGTTGTAAAATACTAAGCACATAGTTTATCATACCCTTCATATATTTACATAATAAATATATGTGGGATTGAATAATAATTTTATTTTATGAATGATGAATATATAACCATTATGGTAATTTTTTTATATTTTTATTAATTATATAATTACATTAAATGCATATACAAGAGTAGAACAATATTTATTCAATTGAAGGAAAATTAAAATAAATTACATTTAAAATATTAAAAGAAATATAAATAGAGTAGATTTTATTATTAAATGAAATTTATATGTTTATATGAAACATTATTGTTTTATATGTTTTTTATTCAAATTGAATCATTTTTATTATTTTTTCAGTCAAATTAAATTAATAGTATCAAAATTGACAATAAAATTATTTTTAAAATATATTTTTTAATTATTTAAAAGTCATATAAATATTGAAGTAATATTTGGTAAATTTTATATAGTCTTAAAAGTCATAAAAGTTAAATTTATTATCCATCTAAAAACTTAGAGTCATTTATTATAAGCCATTAATATTGAGAATGTTGTTATGATGGTAAAAATTGAAATTGGCTAACTAAGGTTTAATCAAAATTATATGGTTTAAAATCACACAAAACCATCTGTACATTTTATTGGATTATGATATTATAACCCTATACTAAATTTTCTTGAAATCATTTGAAATTTGGATGAATTTGGTTTGATAATTAATTATTATAATTTAAAATTTTGAGAAATTACAAATGTTAATATCAACTCAATTAGAAAATGGAACCTCCTCCCCCACTTATATACATAATTTGAGCCTCATATCTCCACCAAAATATAAATATTTCCTTTTTAAAATTTACATAAAAATTAAAATAGGTTGTGTTCTACTCACAATACCAACCATAGCGATCATTAGAAGGGATCTAAAGGAGTCGTTTCAAAGAAGAGATAATCACCTAAATCGTTAATTATTATACTCTTATTTATATCATATAAATATATAGTATTTTAAAAAAAATTACTACATATTATAATATATTTAAATTTTCCTAAGATTATGAAAAAATAATATTATTTAACCCCCTTTATACCATATTATAAGTGAGAGTATCACATGTTTTTAAGTTGAACATTCTATATACACATTGTGACAAAAATTCTTTTTTTCATCACTATCATTAGATTAGTTGTATTATTTTTCATTTAATGTTTATATATGATATTTATTTCATAATTATATATATTGAATTATATTTTTTTCTATACATACCTACCACCATCTAATTAAAGAAATGATAATTTTGTTCATGCATACATGCATATTATTTCCTATACAAAGCGATGTGATAAATTTTTCATTTATATTTTAAATAGATGATAATGAAGATGAATTAGATGAATATATATGATATGAATGAGATAATATAATTCATATAAATTTGTCTTAATTTTTTCATTTATTTCATTATTTCTGTTGAAAATTGAAAATAACATTCATGCATACCCATGACCTACCATGTCCGAGAACAGTGTAATTCATTTTTCAATATGTAACATTTATTGATGAATATAATTAGGTATACAATAAATGTATATGATAACATTATCATTATTAATAATTTGAAGGTTCTTTAACTAATATAAATATCCGTGGACAAGAACTACTCAACTGAAATACTCATGATGTATGTAACCTTTAACAACTAGAAATGACCTTTTTAATAATGAATTATTGCCAAAATCATGTCTTAAAATATAATAATGGGATTATATATGATATTATTTGTATTAAAATGAAAATTAAAAAGAATTATTATAATTTAAATTTATTATGTAGTATAGTATAGAAGTGTATAAGAAATATGAATTCATGGTAAGAGGTTATTGGTTATACTCACAATGTTTACGATAATTGTTCACGATTATCTCCAGATAACATAACATTATTATCAACCTCTCAGGTTCCTCATTAGTTCTTCTATCCTATATTTATTCATTGAAAATATAACCTTTCATTTCATATTTCACACCTTATGTAGTAATGATCTTGAAAATATACTTCTATGGAATATAGAAATAATTTCTCTATTAGGTTGAAATACATTTTTCATCCATATCACTATTTGATAGATAAATAAAATGTTTTTTCGTATTCTAATATTATTATTTTAATTTATTTTTAACGACATTTTTAACTTTTTACGAAATGGTTGAAATGCATATATTTTAAATTTTACAAATGATGTACTTATTGACATTTCCAAAAAATTTATTTGATGAGTATTTTTAATATTATACAACATGAATGGATTTTATAGCCATCGTGACTAATTTATTATATGATTCTTATTTTGCATGTTTACATTTTGTTTATCAAAAAAATATATTTTTTAATAATTTCTCATTTTATCTAAATAATTTATTCAAAAATGGGAAGTGTATATTCCTCAAGATTGTTATAATGAACCTTTAATTATATTTTTATTAACCAATGAAAAAACACATGATATCAATTATAATTTACTAGGGATATAATCCATGGATAATTTAATTATTATTTATCTATATGGTTAGGAATGGGATGAAACAATGTTTATGAATCCTAAGTCTTTTCCACATTCAATGTTGGTATTAAATGTTGACATTTTTATGGAAATTTATTATTTTCTATATGTGATGAAGTTATGAAATGTTTATGAAAACCATTTATTTTTCAAGGGTTATAAAATGATGAATTCAGCATGAACGTATGGAAAACTTATGTCTGATTTTCATTATGTTACTGGTGTGAGCTATATTTTCCTCAAATGACTAGGGTAAAGATTGATATCTCATGAGATATACAGGATTAGAATGGGGAGTGAAACATGTTCGGTATTGGACCATTTGCATTATAATATTATTGAGATTGAACATTGAAGAAGAAAATGATATTCATAGTGAAACCATTCAAATATTATATCCCTTGGAAATAATCAAAGGCAATTAATAAATTTAATATAAATTATTAAATGTATCCAAATAGGTCTATGTCGTACATTAATGTTATGCTACCACGGTTCAGGACCATTGATTCCCTTTTCATTAAGTTTTTATCAACTACAATGATTTATCTTATAACAAAATATTATGATATTTGTTCTATTGGGGACAGTTTTAAAAATCGAATATCATGTTCTGATACTCATACTATTTTTATGATTACGTGATCATTTATATATCTACTATTTTCTCTTATAGAACATATATACTCTCCATATTCTTATGACTAATTTTCATAGGTTATAAAAAATGATATTAACTATTATATTTCTAAAAACTATTTTTGTGATGAATAAATATGTTAGAGATATTGTGAATATATTATGTACTAGTTATTTATTTTTTAATATTTTTATTGATACTAGACACATTTTTTTGTATGAATCAAATTGGGTTGTAATGAATATTCATTAATTATAATGTAATGTGATTTTATGAAATGTATTGGCCACTATTAGTCAGCCTTCCTATTAATCATTTAATGAAACTATGTTCATAAGTGGAACTAAATGCTCAGGTCAATCTACACTAGAGATAACCTATCATCTGACATTTGAAAAATATTTATCACTGATTAGTATATGGATGATGATATAAAATTTAGGTTATGAAACCATGTATAACCATTTATACAACCTCTATATCACAAGATAACAACAGGTTCACCCATTTCATATTATTTACAACACCAATAACACCATGCATCCTTGAATATGAAAAACATAAGATCATTTAACATAAATATGCATTACCTCATGTTAATATCAATCAGGGGGACAACCTTCAGTTTCCTCTAACTAAAATAAATTAATATTACAAGTATATAAAATATTTTTACGATTCCAAAGTAATGTATAACCATTTGATCATTATATTTTAATGATTCTTACATCCCTACTAAGGTTCAAAATACTGAAAAAATACCCTTGTAACCATGGTGTTACTTTCTACAATAATAATCTGACATGAATCAAATGGTACCCAAATAAAACCACTCACATAAAAACTCAACATGATATTTTACAAATGATATTAATCTCAGAGGGAGCCACCACAATCTTAAAATCACACACTTGTATAATTCATCAACTCCAAACCCCAGGTCATGCTAAAAGGTTACAATGGTAACATTACAAACCTATCAGTATAACATAACTGTTAAAAATAAGATGTAGGAAATCCATTGGAATCCTAAAATTATTGTATGTGAAAATCTTAAGGAAACACCATATCCAATTCCCTACACATGGGCCAAGATAAGAACACCATTTAATGGTTTTATTCCATCCATTACATCAATGCCCATTTATTTTAACTATTAAAGAGGCTTAGAAAATATAATAGTCCTATACTAGTTAGAGATATAATGTGGATGGAACATCGTATGGTTTGAAACTCAAGTAAATTTTTTAAAATTATCAGATAATTGCCTACTAATCCTTTTAATAATCCACATTTTTTCACAATTGATCTATGTTATGTAAATTTTCATTTATATTCTAAATAGGGAAAACACTCTTTAGGTAGTAAAAGAAATTTAAATTAAAAAACACCCTCTTTCAATAGGTATTGATGAAAATGAATAGATTCCTTCATTTTATTGGGTATTAGTTAAGTATGATTACAACATGCATTTATACATAACACAGTATAACTCTATTATGATAATTCAGGAAACAATCCCTTTTTATCAAAAATATAATCCAATTGGATACTTTTTAATCTAGTTTTTGGTTACATAAAAGATTATACACGAACTCGAGAAAGAACCCCCACCCTCTACTAATGTTAGGTCTAGGTGATGTCCTAATATGTTATTGAATAATTACTTTTATAGGGATTGTGAATCACCAATTATAGAGGAAAACACACATTATATTGTAATTGGAATCCATATTTACATAAAGTAATTTTATTTAATAATTAAATTTATGTTTTTATATGTATATATATATATATCATATGATAGTTATATGAATATTTCATTTCCACATTATAATTCCATATTGTTTATATGTTTCAATTATTAAATCATGTTAAATTCAATGACAATTTACATTCGTTCTTAATATTTGACATGTAAAATATGATGACTTGATTACATGGATCATCATTCCCAATTTGCAGATGTAGAGAAATTATAAATTAGAATATGAATTTATTCAATCTCTATCGAGTAATATTTTATCCATTTGAATATAAAGACACAATCCTTTTACACATAATATTACATGATTTTAAAGCAAAATAACAATCAAATACAGACCATGGATTTCAATGTCATGTTCCCTTGGATGACTAAGTACCTAACATGAAATCCCGAAACAAAACTACATAATTAATTTATTCTCCATAATGAGATCATAACATCATTGATGTATTATATCTAAATAGAATATCCTACAGAATACATAAACGATGGGATGAGCTTAATGTCATAGAAAATACAAAACTATTGGAATAAATAATAACACCTGAATTATAATACATAACAAAGTGAAAAAAATGTCATGGAACAAGAATAAGCATATGGACGAATAAAAAATATATTATTGTTTCATTTTTTAAGGGAATCCAAGGAACGTGGAAGAAATAAATAACATAGAATAAACATGATTCATGGATAGCTACCAAGTCAAGAACCGTTTGTAGACAAATTTTTAAAATGTATTAGATTTACTCCCTAATTTTATATATGATGCATAATGAGAGAATGAATTTCACAATTCATTATAATTATTTATGGGTGGACCCAACATAACATATTAATTCATATTTATAGAACATAATTGAAAAACCATAATATAAAAACATCTACAATACCTATGGGATGAAATCGGAATTGTAATCATGTCATATAGAATAACTAATGTGTTTGAAATAATGTTTCATAGGAATTAATAGATTCAAATCATACGTGTACATTAATAAAGAAATATAGTCATATATCATAAATATATAATGTCCAACTTATGTGAAAATTTTTAAAAATAGTTTTTAAGAAACAATAGTAATTATCGACATTAGTGAGGTTTAAGGGAAAATATCAAAGAGACATTAAAGATGAAAATGATTAAGTATTTATATAAAACCATAATGGTATAAAGATATTTATTTATTATTAAATTGTTGATTATAGGAAAATAATTTTTACTCAATTAAGATTGTGGAGTGTACGTGAAAACGAGTATGAAATTGTGATGTTCTCTTTAATCGGGAATTCTTAAAGATTGGAATTGAAAATGATAACTTATAAATTATGTAATTCCACATAAAATTATGATAAATTTATATAGATACATAATTATTGGACATATAAAAATAATTTATAATATTTATTTAAGAATAATGAAGAGATAAATTGGTGTAAATAACAAGAAAGTGTAATCCAAAGCTAATTTGGAGGTACATAGATATCCATTAACTTATGTTATAATGTGTTTTGTACATCAAATTAATGTCATGGATAATTGTATTTTATTCATTAATTATTTAATTCACAACTCTTTTAAAATAAAATTTTATTTAATATATTTTTATTTAGTTCATATATGGCTATTTAGATGAGTTATAGTTTATAATTTTTTATGTTCTGTGGGAATTTGTTTCAAGGTTTCATGGTTAACATCCTTGAGTATAATTATTTGAGTTCATAAAAAATTGAAGAATAAATCCCAAAGTTGAAGGAAATAGTCATAATATAATTAATAAATTTTAAATGTTTGCATATATCTTTTTTATGATATGAGGATGATTAATTGAATATAATGTTAGTGATAAATAGTTAGTTTATTTTTTCAATTTATCAATCATCATGAACAGGTTTTTCATTATTATTTAATATTATTTTTATATATTAGCAATAGAACATTAAAGATGACATAATATACATTTTAAATTTTATTAACAATGACGATTATTTTAATTATCATTCTCGATGGAGGAAATGGAAAACCAAAATTCATCATATATAAATGCATTTAATCGACATATTATAGTTGCTATTATAGTATTTTAGAAAATACAAGAATATAAATGATTATATAGTGGAAAATATAATTAAAAAAATAGAATTATATTACATGAATGAATTTTGACTTATCATTTCTCTTTATATATTGTTGTCAAAGATTACGTTGAAGAAAGAATTAATTTATAAGAGAAAAGTTGATGATTTTACCTCTTCAATATCATCCCCTTGAGAAAATCCTTAAATAACAAGGGTATGGTCATTTGAGGATATAAGAATCTTTTAAGCACTGTGAAATGTCTTGGGTGGGAATTAATAATAATTTAGGCAATATAATTGAATTAGATGGTGTGAGGAGAAGTGGTGGTTACAGGTGGTTTTTGTAGGGGAGGAGAGGGGGTGTCTTAAATAATTTATTCAAGTGATGAATATTTTTATCTCAAAACAATCAATAGTGTTGATTACTATGACTAAATACGGTAAATTGTTCTATAAAATATAAACCAAATGGTTCTTATATCACCCATACATCATCCTTGAATCAAAAAAAAATATTTGTTAAAACCCATAAATTAATGTATGTCACTCTTCCCCAAGAATTCAACTATTTTAGAACAATCCAAAATATTAACCCTAATATTTTTAAAAATTCAAATTAAAAAATCATATACTTTTTATGAAATTTTTTTTCTAAATACGAGAATCATATTTTTTAATTAAAATTATCATTTATTCAAAAAAATTATTTGTTAATATTATAAACGATTTTGTGAGACATTGAAAAATTAATAACAATTTCATAAATATATAATATATTTATAGTACTAGAAAATATTTATTTAAGATTATATTTTATGAAAATATATTTTATTTTAAATATTTTTATTAATTAAAAAATGGTAATTAAACATTAACACTTCACAAAAAATAAAAACACTTAATTTATCATTTTACAATAATTTATTTCCTTATTCGATTATATAAATATAAAATATTTACATTTATAATATTAATAGATTTTATTTATAATTTTATAGGTGGATTTAATAAACTAATGACTATATTACTATTCTTAAATGTCATATTACTATTATAATTGTCAGGTGACTATTCTAATGGTTTGATTTCTAACTGTCATAAGGGTTTACTGCTTCATATAAATAATTCTTATTCCATTCACCAGTCACTTCTATGTTCCCCAAGGATTTATATACTTGAATATTTTTAATGATTATTTTATTAATAACACTATTTTTTATTTTTGTAGTTATTTTCATGAGTATGGTCATTCTAGTGGATTGAGAAGATCTATTTTTTTCTATTCTAATTTTCTTATTTTTTATTTATTTTCAAAAAATAATATTTTGAATTAAAAATGGTTTGTTTGTGACAAATGTTGTAAAGACCCGTAAAATTCAAGGAAATGTTTTTCTTAATTTTATTTGGAATTTTAAAAGAACGCAGTTTCTGACGGCACATGATTCTGAGGCCCGGTGTGCCCGGAATTTCAATCCGAAGTTTAGCTTGGGTACGTTCAGTGAATGAACGAGCGGGAATTTATAATATTTGAACTGGTGCTCGGAATCGAATTCTAAGGGCACCGATGGAACCGTAGCGCCGATAATTGCTTAGGAACACCTGTTCCGAGGTTTCATTTTCACGAGAGAAGAAGATAAAAATTGTGGACGTTTAATTTATATTTTATCTACAATTTTTATTTTCTTTAAGTTGTTTAAGACTTTGGGTGGAAGTTGGGTAACTACACAACATCCCAAGGGAGGTTATCCGGGTGGTGGGGCCCACACAAACCCCAACCCTTCATATTCTTCAACCCCCCTCAACTCACCTTTTAATTTTGATAACTTAAGTATTAATAACTAATGTTATTAATGGTATGAGTTTAATGTGTGTGTAGGTTTGAATTTCAAACTCCAGAAATTCAAACATTATGTTATGTTAATAAAATAAGAGGTGAGATTATTTTATTTGGGGTTGGAACATTGTGGTGGATTTTTGGGAGAAACGACTAAATCTTTGAGGAACATCTTGGCCTTAGATGAAGAACGCGAAGAACACATAGGGCTCCGACGAAGAACGCCGAGTTCTCGGAAACCGATTACGCGATGTCGAGTACCGCGACACCGACACGACTTCCTCCTTCCGCGACGTCTCTTCCAGCGACGAATCCTCGTTAGATGAACCTCCGTTCAGGCTTGCTCGAGGTAGGGGATTTATTTATTTATTTCGTTCGTGAATACTATCTTGTCGTTCTTAGTGAAAATAAGAACAATTGCTAACGACTAACGAGAGGGGGCCAGACCACACAAACACGGCCGACCCTCCTCCATTATTGATGTTGTTTCTAATGTGGTTGGAAAGAAATGGCATGGTGTCGTCGCACCACAAGGGAACGTGTGGCAAGGAATGCGCAGCGCCATCGCATCGCACCGTGAAATCGATCAAGGACGTGATAGCATCACGCCACGTCGGAGAACCACAAAAACACCTCGGCCGGAGCGGGGCCGCGGCGTAGGGGTGCGGCGCCGACGCGCCGCACCAGACGAATCACGGTCGCGGCTGGTTCCACGTCGCAACGGAACAAGGAGACCGGCGGCCGGTTCTGGGACACCGGTGTCAGAGCAGGGAGGGGACCGGCCGACGCTGGTCCTGTGGTGGCAGAAACCGGCAGGCCGGGGTGGGCCGACTGGACAGCAGAACAGCCAGGGCTTCAAACCCCCGGTCGGCCAACAAGCGGCCCCCATTAAGGGGGGTCGCGGTTACAAATCGCGGGGGGCAGCCTCCCCCCCCCCAACTACACCGAACGGATCTTCCGTTCGGCCGAGCCAGCTGGCGCCATGCGCCAGCACGCCGGACCGCCAGGCTCGGTTTGGGCCGACCCATACCCGGGGCGGGTCGACCCGGTTCGGGCCAACCCAGGGGGTCTCGGTCGGGACGGACTGGGCCCGAAACCCCCGTTTTCGGAACCTTTTTGTTCTTTTTCCCATATCACGGGCTACGGACCTCCGATCGACGTGCCATAAGCGGCGATGCGATCCTTTGATAGAGACGGTCGTTTCAGTATATCTCGCTCAATGTTTCGCAATACTTTGAGTTCGGCCAGGTTGGTTCGTACATGAAACCAACCGGGCCCTCGAAGCGGAAACACTCATATCATAAGCTCCAGACGTCCGATTGACATGCCATCGACTTTTTGGATTCATCTTATTGAGACGGATCTATTGGCTTACTCCGCCCGAGGTTTGGATTCATCTTAGTGAGACAGATCTATGTGTCAGTTGATGTATCAGCCTCTTGGCTCAGGGAGAGGACCCTCACGAACGAGCTTGTTGTGTGCGGGAATCCTAGAGCTGGCTGCATTTGCGACTGTGACGACGATAATGACTGTATAGGGAACCTCAGTGGATTCGACGATGACGACTAAAACACTCAGTGATCCTACGTGGATCAGTGCTACCAATCCTGTGTGGGTCCGATCCTGTCTGAGTCAGCAGTCAGCGGTTCTATGTGAGCCAGCGCCTACAGATCATGTGTGGGTCAGATCCTGTGTGGGTCTTTGCGGGGTTTAGTTACGTATCGATCTTGTGTGGGCCAGAACATTCCTCGGTCATTGCAGGGGTTAGTACATATCGATCCTTTGTGGGTCCGACAGAATTAAATGAATCAGTGGATATATCTGATCATCTCTATCATCATACGAAGAAGTTTACCTGTGTGAGGTGAATCATGATTTTATTTCCTATGTGGATTCTATTGTGATATCCTGTGTGGATTTACGTTTTTCTTTATTGTGTGGACTGTGTTGTACTTGGGCACGGATGTTGGAGCCAAACGAGAATTGATGACTTAAGTATATGTATAAACATAAACCTAAGAAATGTCGGATGGTACTTCGTGATTGTATCTCCCTTTTGTGGATTATCCTTTGTGGATTCTGGAAGACCTTCCGTGGTCTCGGGGTCCCTACTGAGTCGATTATACTCACCCCTGCATGGGCTATGCCCGCACTACATTGTGCTGGTTGTAGATGACGGACATCACTGATCGTGGTTGAGGCTTGCGGAGCAGGACGACACCTTGAGGTGGATTACTGGTTGACATACTCGGAGTCGACGGTTGGACCCGAGGAGCTGTAAATGCTAACTGTACCCGCCCTTCAAGTGGGATTTCTAGTGGACAGCTCGACGTTGCTGTTTTACTTTTCAGTTGATGTTTTCCCTTTCCAGTTGTACTTTACTTTCAGATTGGGATTTTATACTAGCCCACTTACTTTCCGCATTTACTGTTGTACTCAATTTTTACTTAGTGTTTACTTCTACTGCTTGCTTTCTCTGTGGTGTTTATGGTTTACATAAAAAGTCAATGCCTTCCCTTTACCGGGATTTACGCCTTGGTGCTAGTCGCCAGCCCCTGGCCTATGGAAGGCAGGCTTGGGGTAGTCACGACACGGGCCCCGAGGACGGGTCGTGACAAATTGGTATCAGAGGGGTTCGGTTCTACCGCAGAACTTGGGACTCTAATCTTTTTCTTTGTGAAGCAGTAATGTTAAGCGTATTGGGTGTGGTTATCAGTCCAGGGAGTCCAGTTATGGTGCGACGGCCGACATATCCGTACACCAGGACCCTGATTTTTGATTTCCGACTTAATGCGTGAAAACATTGATTGAATGTGTGTTTCATGTTTTTTATGTGATTACTCTATGTCAGCTAACCAGGTATAATGTTTGACTGTGTCACACCTGTTTCTTTTCAGGATGGCCCCACGACGTCAGCCAACTAGGGTTCTGAGAGTTGAGCGTGACGACAGCCCACTGAGCGACGAGGCCTCGGTACAGGGCCCTTTGACAGCTGAGGCACCGGCGATACCTTTACCCGCCGAGCCACCAATGCTTCCATCCCCATCCGCTTACGATGCATGTCGACATAGTGCACTGCATGAGTTCCAACTCTAGTGAGCACCCATGATCGCAGGGAGACGGACCCCTAGGCAGCTGAGGACTGGTTGGAGGCAGTGGTACGAGTTTTTCGGTTAGTGAGGACAGTAGGAGACCTCATGGTGATCCTCGCAGTGAGCCTACTGCACGCGGCAATGGGCCGATGGTGGAGCTTGATGCTCCAGGTGCACGTTGAGGCATCTCTTCTCTTGACAGACATTGAGAGCATCTTCCGCTCAGAGTTCGTTCCAGCCACCCTCCGTGCGGTGCACATCCAGGAGCTTCTTTAGCTGCGGTAGGGCAGCTTGACAGTCGCCTAGTACTCGGTGAGTTTTACCGATCTCTCGTGCTACTCGACCGACATGGTACGTGACCCATTCTTCTGGGACCGGACCTTTGAGCAGGGATTGATGAATGAGATCAGGGCATCTCTGATCTCCCTCAGCATTCCGACTCAGGCAGGAGTACTAGAGCGAGCTCTTCTCATCGAGAGTTTTCTTGCTATGTCTACACCAACGGTGAGACCTACAGCAGGGCGACACATGGTAGAGTCTTCTGCAGCCGGCAGTAGACAGATGTCGTAGAGGTCCAAGCGGGCCAGGCCAACGGGCTGATAACCATAGGATACTGGCTCGGAGGTTAGGGGTACACGCAACAGAACCAGTCTTACGAGTGGAAGACATTTCTATGCATGCGGCGGGCAGGGCCACATGGCTCGTGACTACCCGACCCACCATGTAGAGGAGTAGCAGACGGTTGAGGAACCACCTAGGCAGAGGCATAGGTTAGACCGTGGCGGTCCTCATGGAGAATATGGACGAGGTAGAGGAGCAGGCCGAGCAGTATGTGGTGGGCGACGCTTTGAGGCTCTACCACCACAACCACCAGGAGGTCCACCCCGAACTCAGGGGAGAGCACAGCTTCAGGCAGCTGAAGCATACGATCATGGAGCTCCGGAAGCGGGTGGACTAGTGCGGGACTAGCTCTAGGCATTGAGGCCTTTTCACATAATTCCTTGAGCTTCGTAGTTTGTGTTGCCTTGTGTCCTTGTACTTTGAGTTGAAGTAATAAAAGACACTTGCAATGGTGACGTTTGCTTTCTTGTCTTTTGTTTGTTATTACTAAGAGGTTCCTGTTAAAAAAACTATTGACTTGACCCTCACTTACAAGATTCTTACTGGAGAAGACCCAATTACCACACACTCTTGCCGACAGTGTGACTCAACCCTTGGAGGCGAGAGTAACGGTTGGATCTCTTGTTAGCAGCGTCGAGGCCTTACGATGTTATCCATTCCATCAATTAACTAATCATGACGGGATTGACTATATTAGGCAAGGAACGTGGTTCATCTAGGGGATGAGACTGGATTTCCCTTTTTGACAAAGGAGAAATCTTTGCAGCTTTGCAAAACGTTAAGGGGGAAGGGGAAACCCATCGTGTGATCAAACAGATGTCAGCAGAGTTTCTAGGAGCTGAGACAGAGATTGAATAGCGCCCCATTCATTAGGATGCCAAAGGAGGGAGTAGGGTATGTAGTCTACTACGATGCATCATGGACCAGACTCAGATGTGTCCTGATGTAGGAGCGGGCCGTGATCGCCTATGGATCACGTCAGTTTAGGCCGCATGAGCAGAACTATGCTACCCACGACCTGGAGTTAGCAGAAGTGATCTTCTCTCTTAAGACATGGCCACACTACCTGATGGGAGAGCGAATTATAGTTTTTTACGACCATCAGAGTCTCAGGTACATCTTCTTTCAGAAGGTCCTGAATCTGAGATAGCGGTGTTGGCTAGAGTTCCTCCAGGACTATGACTTTGAGATAGTCTATACTTCTGGGAAGGGGAATGTGGTAGACAATGCTCATAGCAGGAGGACGGGCATTCAGCTACTTGAGGAGGTGACAGAGTAGCTAGCCTCTATGCAGATATCCTTCATGAATAGAGATGGAACAGCCTTCCTTCAGTCTCTCACAGTCACCCCTCTACTACTGCTGCAGTTCAAAGAGGCACAGTGTGGGGATGCTGATTGTGAGATGCGGCGTACCCAGATATCCTCAGGACATGCACCTGATGTTTTCTACTTTGGAGTAGTACATGACATCCTTTTCAGAATACCTACCTTGGTACCAGTCACTTTATGAGAGGAGGTGCTGAGAGAGTTTCACACTTCCCCTTTGGAAGTACATCCTAGAGTGGGAAAGATGTACCCGGATCTCAGACGACAGCACTGATGGCCGGGCTTGAAGAAGGTTGTGGCAGATTTCATTTCTCGATACCTCACCTGCCAGCTGGTGAAGGCGGAGCACCAGGTACCAGCAGTCTTGGAACAACCCTTGGAGGTCTCTAAGTGGAAGTGGGATGGGATATCTATGGACTTCGTGACTGGAATTCCACGCACTTCCAGAGGTCACGCCTCCATTTGGGTGATTGTCGACCGACCCACCAAGTCGGCACACTTCTTACCCATCAGAGAGCAGGTCTCATTGGAAATCTTGGGACGACTCTACGTTCAGGAGATTGTGTGGCTTCATGGTGTGCCATCATCTATCATCTCCGATCGAGATGCTATCTTTACTTCCCGGCTTTAGAAGGGGTTACAGGAGGTGTTCGGTACACAGCTACGTCTGAACACAGCCTATCACCCTTTGACGGATGGTCAGACGGAGATGACCATTCAGACTCTCGAGGATATGCTCCGCGCATGTGTCCTCGACTTTTTTCGCAGCTTGGAGTACCACCTACCCATGGTGGAGTTCGCGTACAACAACAGCTAACACTCCACCATCGGGATGGCACCATACGAGGCATTTTACGGCCGACCTTACAGATCTCCTTTGTGCTGGATAGACCCTGGGGAGTCAACACTTGTGTGACCGGAGATGGTCCAGGCCACGACAAAGAAGGTCCAGGTCATCCAAGAGCGGATGAGGACAGATCAGAGACGGCATAAGTCTTATGCTTGCCGGAGGCGGAGGCCAATAGAGTTCTAGGATGGCGACCACGTCTTCTTGGGTGTTGCACCTCGACGTGGATTACGGAGATTTGGCCGAGGCGGCATGTTGTATCCACGCTTCATCGGACCGTTACAGGTCCTCAGTAGGATTGGTGAGGTGTCTTATCTCCAGGATCCACCACCTCAGTTGCATCAGGTGCACGACGTCTTCCATGTATCTCAGCTGAGGAGATACATGCACGACCCGACACATTTCATTGACCATGGGGAGCATGACCTTGATGATGGGGCGAATTTCACAGAGGTCCCGGTGGAAATCGAGGATCAACAAGAACAGGTCCTACGTGGACGGTCGATTCCTCTAGTGGGCATCAGATGTCAGCACATGAACATCTAGGAGAGCCCTTGGGAGCTGGAGGATCAGATGCGTGCTTAGTACCCACATTTCTTTCCATAGTCTTCGATGTATCTTTAAGAGGACGTAAGGCCCTGATCTGGGAGTATTGTAGAGACCCGTAAAATACAAGGGAAATTTTTTCTTAATTTTCATTGGAATTTTAAAAGAACGCAGTTTCTAACGGCACATGATTCTGAGGCCCGGTGTGCCCGGAATTTCTATCTGAAGTTTAGCTCGGGTACGTTCAGTGAACGAACGAGCGTGAATTTCTAAATTTTGAACCGGTTCATGAAATCGAATTCCGAGGGCACCGATGGAACCGTAGCACCAATAATTGCTTAGGAACACATGTTCTAGGGTTGAGTTTTCATGAGAAAAGATGATAAAAATTGTGGAGGTTTAATTTATATTTTAACTATAATTTTTATTTTCTTTATGTGGTTTAAGGATTTAGGTGGAAATTAGGTAACTACCCAACGTCCCAATGGAGTTTATGATTGTGGTGGGGCCCACACAAACCCCAACCCTTCATATTCTTCAACCCCCCTAAACTCACCTTTTAATTTTGATAAATTAAGTATTAATAACTTATGTTATTAATGGTGTGAGTTAAATGTGTGTGTAGGTTTGAATTTCACACTCTTGAAATTCAAAAGTTGTGTTATGTTAATAAAATAAGAGGTGAGCTTATTTTATTTTTGGTTGGAACCTTGTGGTGGAGTTTTGGGAGAAAATGATAATTCTTTGAGGAACTTCTTCGTCTTCGAAGAAGAACACGAATAACACATCGGTCTCCGATGAAGAACGCCGAGTTATCGGAAACCGATTACGCGACGCCGAGTACCGCGACACCGACGTGACATCCTCCATTATTGATGTTGTTTCTAATGTGGGTGGAAAGAAATGGCGTGGTTCCATCACACCACACGAGATCATGCGGCACGGAATGCATGGTGCTGTCGCGCCGCACCATGAAATCGATCAAGGACGTGACACCCTCGTGCTGCGCCGGAGAACCGCAAAAACACCACGGCCGGAGCGGGGCCTCGACGGAGGGGTGCGGCGCCATCGCACCACACCCGATGAATCAAGGTCGCGGCCGGTTACGGGCCGCGACAGAGCAAGGAGACCAGCAGCCGGTTCCGGGCCGCCGGTGTTAGAGCAGGGAGGGGACCGGCCGACGGTGGTCCCGTGATGGTAGAAACCGGCCGGCTGGGGCGGGCCGGCCGGACAGGAGAACAGCCGGGGGTTCATACCCTTGGACGAACATCAAGTGGCCCCCATTAAGGGGGGCCGCGATTACAAATCGCGAGGGGTAGTGCCCCCCCCCCCCCCCCCCCGCTACACCGAACGGCTCGGCCGTTCCGCCGAGCCAGCTGGCGCCGCGCGCCAGTGCGCCGGACCGCCAGGCCGGCAGCCGGGCCGGGCCGGGCCGCGCCCAGCCGGGCCGACCCAGGGGGTCTCGGCCGGGACGGACCGGGCCCGAAACCCCCATTTCCGGAACCTTTTGGTCTTTTTCCCATATCTAATGATACATACCTATGATCGACACGCCGTCAGCGGCGATGTGATCCTTGGATTGAGACAGTCGTTTCAGTATATCGCACTCAAGGTTTCAGAATACTTTGAGTTCGGCCGGGTTTGTTCGTACGCGAAACCAACTGAGCCTTCGAAGCAGAAACGCTCATATCTTAATCTCCGGACGTCCGATTGACGTGTCGTCGACTTGTAGGATTCCTCTTAGTGAGACAGATCTTTTGTCTTACTATGCCCGAGGTTTGGACACAGGTGGAGTACGGTCGGGTTGGTTTTGCCTTAAAAACCAACCGGGCCCCTGGGACGAAAAAGCCAATAACTCTCAGACCGGGCGTCCGATTAATGCGTTGTCTGCGACGTTGAGTTCCTATTGACGATACAGAACATTTGGATTCATCAACTCTGGACTATGTGTCAGTTGATGTATCAGCCTCTCGGCTCGTGGAGAGGACCCTCCCGAACGATCTTGTTGTGTGCGGGAACCCTAGAGTTGGATGTGTTTGCGACTGTGACGACGACGAAGACTATATAGTGATCCTCAGTGGATTCAATGGTGTCGACTACAGCACTCATCGATCCTATGTGGATCAGTGCTACCGATCCTATGTGGGTCTGATCCTCTGTGGGTCAGTGCTCAGCGGTTCTGTGTGAGCCAGCGCCTACTGATCCTGTGTGGGTCCGATCCTGTGTCGGTCTTTGCGCGGGTCAGTTAGCTATCGATCTTGTATGGGTCAGACCCTTCATGGGTCATTCTGGGGGTTAATACCTATCAATCCTTTGTGGGTCTGACAGACATAGATGAATCAGTGGATATATCTGATCATCTCTATTGTCATACGAAGAAGTATACCTGGGTGACATGAATCATGTTTTTCATTCCTATGTGGATTGCGTTGTGTTATCTTCTGTGGATTTACGTTTTGCTTTCATGTGTGGACTGGGTTGTAATTGGGCTCGGATGTTGGAGCCGAATGAGAATTGATGACTTAGGTATATGTATGGGCATATACATAATAAATGTTGGATGTTACTTCGTGATTGTATCTTCCCTTTTTGGATTATCCTTTGTGGATTCTGGGAGACCTTCGGGGGACTCGGGTTCCCTACTAAGTAGCTTATACTCACCCCTGCACCGGGTATGCCCGCACTACATTGTGTTATTCGTAAACGATGGACAACGCTGATCGTGGTTGAGGCTTGTGGAGAAGGACAATACCTGGAGGTGGATCACTGGCAGACGTACTCAGAGTGGACGGTTGGACCCGAGGAGCTGTGGAGGCTAACTGTACCCACCCTTCAGGTGGTATTTCCAGTGGACAGCTCGATGTTGCGGTTTTACTTTTCAGTTGCTGTTTTTCTTTTCCAGTTGTACATTACTTTATGTTTGGGCTTATATAATGGCCCACTTACTTTCCGCACTTACTGTTGTACTCAGTTTTTACTTAGTGTTTACTTCTACTACTTTCTTGGTCTATGGTGTTTGTGGTTTACGTACAAAGGAAATGCCTTCCCTTTATTGGGATTTACGCCTTGGTGCTAGTCGCCAGCCCCTGTCCAATGGAAGGCGGGCTTGGGGTAGTCACGACATGGGCCCCGAGGACGGGTCGTGACAAATGTATTATATCTCATTTATGAGAATAATTTTTTATTGGGATCTATTTGAGATATATGTTCTTTATATAACATAACATATTTATAAGAAGGTAAATCTCATTGATAAGGTTATAGGTCATTACATATCCCCCATTATGAAATCTCAACATCAGAATTTAATTGAACAAGATAAGGTGACATACATATAGGGTACTTCTCTTAATTTTCTTCCTTCAGTTCTCATTTCTTCTCTTTATATTTTGGCTTATTCCTCGGTACATTGACATGGAGTGTATCCTTTTTTCATTTAATGTTATCTCTGATGTCCAAGATCTTCATTGGATGCACCATATAAAAGAGATCATTTACCATATGTAAAACTATTGAATTTATAATATGTGAGAGATTTGGTATTTATATCTTCATGTGAGATATGTGGAATATATTATCTACTTGAGAAATTCTTGGTTAATATTCTATTTGATAAAAGAAAACATGTAAATGATCAATATTATTGACGGGGATGATATATCTGGGACTTCTCTTTCCATTATAACCCAATCAAATGACTCATTTCCATTGAGAAATGAAGATGAATACATTTTCACCGACGTCATATTCTAAATCCCATCTAGGATTATCTATGTAGCTCTTCTTTCAACTTTTTGTATCCCAGATATTACATTAAATGATCTTCATGTTTTCTTCGATTTCGTCTACCATTTTAGGTCCCAATAGCTCATGTTCACCAACTTCATCCATATATGTAGGGGTTCAATATTTTCCCCCATAATGGGATGTATATTGAGCCATTCACATTCTTGAGTCTAAAATATGTTTTTATGGGAAATTGATTGGTGGTATATTCTATTATGATAAACATTTAATTTCCATATAACATAGTCTAAATATGTATTCTAGTGTCTACAGAGTCTTCTTAGATTGCAATCAATTAAGGGATGACAGGTTGTACTGATGTTTTGCTTAGTGTTTATATACTGTGGAAATATTTTCAACATCTTAGTGGTAAATCTAAGATCATGATCAGATACTGTCATTTTTGGTACTCCATGAATCATAAAAACATTTCTGATGTATATCTGTGATTGTCGGTCAAGTGATAAGTCTTCTCGAATCATAATAATTTTAGTATCCATTTTAACACAATCCACAATAAGACATATCACATTAATTCCTCTGGAATTCATATGATGTCAAGTGGAAAATTACATGGTGTTGGTATCCAATTACCATGTAGGTATCAGGAGTGGATGCATCGTACCAATAGAATTCTTTCATTTCACCTTAACATTCTATCATTCCAGATACTTTGATGTATGATTGATGATATCATTATTCTTATTGTCACACTAATAGTTCCCATAGAAGTCTTGATACATATTTTTGACCTTGGGTAGATAGAGAATGTTGATAAATGTTCATTATTCAAGAGACAATTCATTATCATTGTATTTGATAGAACATATTATCATGAAACAAATCCCATAATTCATTCCGGATCAATTTTTAACATAGAGGATCATCCATTTTAGATAGATTCTCACGTATTCTGCATTTCCATGCCATATTTTTGAACATCAATTGTCTTCTCTATGAGTGGTGGTTAAGCTATTAATTATGAAAGAAAAAATGACTTTCATTCATTTCTGATTCTCATGTACATCCTTTTCATGTGTTAGAATATTATTTTTATCCCAATTCACACTATTATTAAATTTGCAGGATCCTCTCTACTAATAGCATCCCCCATAATATTTTTATTACCTATATGGTAGTGTATTGAGCATTCAGAATAATTTATGAACTATAACTGTTTTGGGTGGAACATATTATGATCCTTATGTGAATGTATATACATGAGCCTCTTGGGACTGGTATATATCTCATACTTCACCCCATAGAGATAATACCACCATATTTCTAGGTGTAATTACAATTGCCTACTATACATCATGCATTGGATAGTATTTCTCAGGAACATTCAACATTCCTGGGGAATGGGATATCACATCATCATTTTTCATCTATAAATTACAAAGTGTTAGAAGAATGAAATTTACTCCATAAATAACTAACATTTACTATTAGTTTCATATAGTTTCTCACTTCAAAATGTCTTTAGCATAGTATTTGAGTGATCCTCATTTTCCTCTTTGATGTTCTATTAGATCATAATATGATTTATAATGTCTATAAAAATTTTATCAATGTAATCTATAACGACACTATTCATTAAATCCATGAAATTTATTGAAGAATTAATAACTCTGAAGGCCATCCCTATGAACCTATAGTGTCCATACCTCATTTGAAAGGTATTCCTGGGAATATCATCCTCCCACACCATTAATGGGTGATATCCTGACTGAAGGTCCACCTTAGATACATAAATGGACCCATGTAGTTAATTGAACAAGACATCATTCTGTTGTAGGGGATATTTTTTATCTATCTAGTTTTTTATCACATGCTAATTAGTGAAGATGTGAATTGATATATTCTTATTCATGACGAAGTGGAGTGGAAGACAATAAAATTAATCACTTGAGAGTATGAAACACTTTTCCAGGTTTTATTGTAATTATCATTTCAGTTCATCTAGATCAATGGTGTCCATTATGTTTGGAGACTTCGATATAGGTTTAGTTATAAGAATATGTCAATTACTATGTCAAACTCTATATTTAGAGGAAGACCAGAAAATTATATAGTGAGGATATAAGTGTAGTTCCTCAAAATGGGTATGTCTATAAGCATACACCTCTCATTTTTTTCAATTATTTGAGCTATATATTATTTCTCATAAGTAAATATTATCAACTATTAATATCTACATTTTGATGGAGATTCATCCTCCTTTTAACACTTATATAGAATTAGTGGATTCCATGGTATGTGAAAAGAAATATCCCATTCCAAATAGTTGATGTTTTTATTGTATAGAGATTTATAATCCAGGACCAAAATTTCATCAAACTCATCCAAAAGGTGAAATAAAAGTATTTCACGAGGATTTTTTAACATATATTGACTGTAGATGAGTAATATACATTAGATGAATTAATTACCCCTTAGTTTTTCTCATAGATAACTGATATTTTTATTTTGAATTGGTGATTGAATTATGGTAGTAAACATGAATGAAATGAATAGAAGCATATAACCATAATAAATTGTATGACCACTACTCATTAATTAATAACCTACATACCAATCAACACATCATATATCAAATCCACATTAGTATTACTAATATTATATTCCATTCTTCACTTCCATGGTTGTTTTTTTATTTGTGGCTTTGAATAACTCATTGGTTAGGGAACATGACCATATAATTCACATGTTCTTTGTAGTTAATTCACTATACTATTGGCATAGTGTTCATGTGAACCTCCATTTCCATTTCCACATTAGTTTGTTACCTTATTTCACTATTCAATTCATTATCATGGTGCCACTCATTTCCATACATGATGAAACACCTAGTACAACAATGGATGTTTTCAAAAATCTTCTAGTAACACTTCTTACAAGTATGATGTTGGGTTTTCTTTCCCCTAAAATATTTTTTTGGGAACACCTAATGATAATTCCAAAGTACTTTTCCTATCTCAACCACCATTAAACCATTGAGAATCACCAATAAAAATATAATCATTAATGTATAAATGAAAAATAAATTCATTACTATCCATGTCTATAATTTCAATGTATTTTAGTAGTTGTAGTTGAAACTCACTAAATTACTTATCCTCCTTACTCTCAATAATGATGATATGGCCGAAAGTATAATAGGAAAGAATGATTAATTTCCCTTATATTCATTGATAACCTCATCTTCCTTTTTAATCTGTTTGAGTAAATCCCTTTTTATATGAAGATGAAGAGTTCAAGGAAAATAGTTATTGATTTTTTTTAACAAAATGAACCCATTCCATGGAATCTAATTCATCTTTATACTTTGTGTTCTATATATTTATCCATCACTGATGATATTCACCATCAAAATGATATATCTAGAGCATGACTTTATCTTCTTGTAAGTAATAAAGGACATATAATATATTATCATTGGAGTTAATCTATTATTCTTCGATGATGATATCATAATATCAACTAAAGATATGATTCATTTTTTCATATAAATTTTTTGATCATAATATTATCAATCTTTGAAGAAGGAGGTAATTACACAATATTGATGTCATTATTCATGTCTTGACCCACTTGATACATTACTGTCATGATGTTGTGGTCTCCCATTCTCAACAGTTATGTAATATATTAGGGAAATCACCACACTGTATATCTCATTGGTTTTTGCACAGGATATCATATTTCAGTAAATTAAAAAAAATTCATAATAAAATTACGGGGATTGAATAATTTCTTAACAATAATATAAATAATAATATTTAAACATTGAAGGATAAACATGTTAATGAACAATATATCATAACTTGTGATTCCCTATGATTCAATATAGGCTATCAATGGTGATATAAGTTTCCAGAGGCTCCTTATTGATGTTATCTAGTCCAAAAATTCAAAAATAACTAGACTTCATTTGATTCCAACTATAGATACCCTATCATTTTACATATATCATTAAATGATTTTAATCATACATAACCATCATATAAAATCCATGTATCATAATGATTATTGTATTTTGATGACTAGGTACATAATTAGAATTTTTGAAACCACAATAAAAATATTTTAGTTTATATCCATAATGTGCTCCTAGATTCCCTTCATATGTAACATCATATTGAGATACCATGTAAAATACATGAAGATATGGATGATATAAAATGAAAAATAAAAGAATATTCATCAGAATAAGGCATTGAAAAAGAATTAGAATTCATAAAATATCGGCATAAAAAGTCATTAACAATGATTACACATGTGGGAGAATAACATATAGGTCATGAGATAATGTTACCATGTAAGCATAAGAATGTAGAAATAATATATGAAATGAATAAATAACTTGAGATGGGGATAACTGCCATGATGATATCATATGGGTGAAAAGTCATATAATAGATTTGGATAACCCACTAAGCCTATATAAGACATCTTAGGATTGTAAATATTAACTAATTAATTGGAATAATATATCGGTTCAGAAATTATAAAATAATTATTTAAATTTTTTACAACATAAATAATTTATCAAAATGGATAAACATAAGGTTCACATATCAAAATAAATGGGTATTATAATCAGGTCATATGGATATTCCAATGATTTATTCATTGTGGTGTACATGAAATAATGGATATAAATCATACCTAGTAATTCATATGGGTAATTAGTCATTTATCACGCTTAATGATGTCTGAATGAGGAGAATAATTTTAAAAATAGTTTAAAAAAATAAAAATGAAAAACATTAGTCTGGTTTGAGGGAAAATATTAAATAATAATTAAACTGGAAAAAGAAATAAAATTTTATATAAAACTATAAATGAATTAATAATTCTATTCATTATTCAATGTGTGATTTTTGGAAAATTATTGTGTCTTAAAGCTTCTTAGTTAGTGTACTTTAAAATAGGTATGAAATTGGGAATATCCCATTAATTGGGTATTCTTATTGGGGGAATAGAAAATGGAACCTTATAAAATTTATAATTCACCATAAAAGAAGGATCCATTGATCCGTATACACATGTTTTGTACTGATATAATCAATATAGAATATGTATATATGAATAATGAAGAAATAAATTGTTTTAAGGAGAGGGAAAGCATAACCTGAAGGTAAAATGTATGTTTTGAGAGATCTCATACCATATGTTAGAATGCGTTCTTCACTCGAAAACATTATCCCAAATTGAAAAATTAGATTTGCGAATAATTTAATTAGTAAACTATTAAATATATTTTTGATTTGTAGTAATTTTATTATGTTCCTTTATGGACATCTCTATGAGATATAATGGTTGTTTTTGCTGTTCTATGAGCATTCCTTTAATGGTTTAATGGTTGAGTCCCACTAGTATTATTATGAGAGTTCATTAAAAATGGAAAATAACTATAGTAGTTAAATAAAATGGTATTAAAATACATCTAAAATTTTAAATGAATCCTTATATCATTTTGATAACAGGTATGTGGTTAATTCATTTGATAAATTGTTAATGATACATGTTTAGTTTGATTTGGTTGTTTTTCGAACATCTAGAATTAGTTTTGTCATATTAGTTAATATAATTTATAGAAATTAGTTCTAGAGTATTAAAAATATATAATATACATTTCAAAATTTTGTTTAGTCATTATTATGTAGGCATGACCTTCATTTGTGATGTTAATGGAAAATGAAAAATCATCATCCACAAAAGCCGTGAATTGACATATTTTGGACAATGATTTTGTTTTTAGGATAAAAATAAAATATAAGATATATGAAAATGTATATTAAATTAACAAAATAGAATTATTTTGTATATATTATACTATAGTTATCAATTCACTTTGTATTGAAGGGGAAAGGATGAGGTTGAAGAAAAAATGAATTTAAACTATATTAATGGAGGATTTTACCTATTGAATATCATCTCATTGAGAACCTCCTTTGGGAACATAGTTTTTTTTTTATTTATAATTCAATCTCACAGACCTAATTAAGATTCTAGTTAAATGAATTTGTTAGAATTTATACAATCTAAAATCCTTATAATGTTTTAGGAGAAGTGGCGGTGAGGGGACGTATTTATAGGAAAGGAGAGTGGTGTTTTTTATTATATTATTCAATTTTTTATTATTTTGTCTCAATTATATCAATAGTGTTGATTTATATAACTTAGTAAATTGAATGGTTCAATATATTTCAAAATAATGGTTTCTACTATTATCCATAAATCATCCATGAATAAAAAAATTCAATTAATTATTACATTCTGTTAATTAAGGTATTTCATTATTCACAAAAAAATCAATAAATTTTTGACAAATCCCAATAAATCAACATAATCATTATTAAATTATTAGATCTAAAAATTAGAATAAACTTTAGTAAAAAATTACAAATATTAAAAATATTTTTTCCAATTAAAAGTATCAATTTTTGAAATATACATAGTTTAATATCATATCTGCTTTTATGAAACTTTCAGAAATTAAATAATGACTCATAAAATTGAATGGTAAATATAATTAAAAAAATTAATTTATGAATCTATTTTAGAAACATAAAATTCCCTTAAATAACTATATTAATTATATAATTGTAGATAAAAATTTACATTTCATAAAATTACCAACACTAATTTTATCATTTTAACCAATTATTTTCTTATTTAATGATATAAATATATCAACTTTTCATTTATATGTTTCCAAAATTTATTTATTACTTCATAGGTAAGGTAAATACTCTAATTTCTCAACTAATATTCCTAACGGTCACATTGCTTTTCAAAATGCTAGTGTAATATTCCAACATTCTATTTCAAAAGGATTTAATGGTTAACTACATATGATAAAAAAGTATTACATAATTAATTAGTAACATTCATTTTCATGAAAGGTCATTTATACATTCATATTTGAAATGAATATTTTATTTTCAGTATTATGTTTAATTTCGACTTCTTTGTTCATGAGTCAGGTTATTGTAGTGGATCATGAAAATCTAAATTTTCTTATTTATATTATATTATTTTATATTTATCAACGCAATAAAATATTTTTAATTCTTATAGGTTTCATTTTTGAATTAATATTTATTATTCAATAATGAGATTACTATTTTTATTCGGTTTTCAATGTGATTTATGTTCTTTTTAATGCATGAGATAATTATAAGAAGGGAAATTTCAATGATAAAATCTTGGGTTGTTAAAATGAAACAAATATCCCATGGATAAAAAATTCCATAATTTGATATTAATGATTACACCATCAAGCTATGTGGGAAAGAACCATTTAGGATTATATGAACACATTAATTTACCAATTGTTTATATCATTCATCCAATAAACATTTTTAAAATAATATATATTTTATTGAAGGTACATCATCATGATGAATGAAATGAACACAATAAATAAACATGAATAAAATAAGAATAAAATATTCATTCTCAAGTTCGTATACATATGCCTAATAAAATACCACCTTTTTTTACCAGACCATGTGTAAAGAATCTATAATGCAGATAAATTCCACATGTTATGTGCATCACCGAATAGTTAATTCATTATTACTATAATATGATAAAACTATAATAGAAAATCACATATTAGGTACTAGGGGTTCCCCTTATTCCAAGGAAACATACTCCCAAAAACAATATAATTTCAAATATTATCACACGTTCCTTTTCAATTTTCTACCAACAAAAAAATACAAGAAAAAGTGGAAAACAAAGACATCCCTTTTGACATATCAGACCCGGTTAACTCATATATAGACCAACCAAATTAGCATGATGGCCCTATGAGAACGTCCCCATATACCCGAAGATTATTACGAGCATGGAGGATCTATGATGGTATGGTGGGAAGTCTTCAAAATATTTTTTAGAAGAGTGTAAAAAAGGAGAAATATAAGTACAACTTTGTTGAAGTATTGTAATATTGGAATCAAGAAAAGTTAACATACAAAAAAATTATGTTACATAAATACTACCATATTTCATAAACATGGTGGTTTCATAATTTTTATTAGTGGAAGAGTACAGAAATAAATAAGCACACATACAAGTATATTATCTATACAAAATAAACCAAAAGGACCGAAGATGTATCCAATAGAATCGTGAGAACAAACTGGGTCTGATGCTTCCATACCTCGTACTAGTACATATGTTATTATAGTAATAGAAGGGACAATTACTTTTTCCACAACCAACATCCTTGAAGTATTTTTAGGTGATACTCTACAGATTGAATTCGGTGTGAGTAATACTCAACAAGCCCCCACCAACGATGTATATAACTAAAAAAATATATGATTATATAATTAAATATTGTGAATGTAATGGTCGAAATTGTCATAAATAAACTTAATGAACCCATTTTATCTTACGTTTATCACAAGAAAACCATCATACACTATCTTCTTCCTATAATCAAAAATATATCTCCAAACATTCTCTATTTTATGAATCAAAACGAATAGTAATTCCATTTAATTATATACAATCTATCAGGAGAATCATCTCAATAATTTACTAGTAAAAATAAATAAGTTCCAGTTATTTTATTTCAATATTATCTCTATGGAATTTCCTGACCATTAATTCTGAAAACAACATTATAGATCTTCACATACTTTAATTATGATTATGTAATATGGATGGTCATATATATTGGTTATGTGTATATCATATGAAAATTTATATCTATTTATAATAATTAAGCAACCAATAATGAAAATTCCATTATATAAATTAATAATGAAGTAAATGAACTATATAGATATTTTAATTTTAGTGCAAATTAGGAATTCGATTTATCATTTATATTTTATGATATAAGTGTTATAAAATCGTTCCAATTTTAATGCACATGAATATATATTATTTTTCAAGATTCAATTGACGTGGTCATAACATTCACATTTTATTTAATTCCTCTATATGTAATCAATATTTCCAATGGATTTTACCTATAAAATTTCATTTATTAACATAACTAATATCATTACACTAGCCCAAACTTATAAAAAAAAACACCTTAGTGACGTTTAGGTTATAATTGGAATATAATTTATTATGAAATATAGAAAAAACCACCTAAGGGGAATTTTTTTGGTTGAGGGTTTCAACCACCTACTGGTTATTAGTTTTCATAAAATTTCGACCATCCCATTCTAGAAAATAATTTACAGGTTTATTGATTTTTGGAGAAACCAATATATGATCTTATGTTTTACCTAATGCAATCACGATTAATAAAGCAAATAACATAAGGAAAATTTATAGACCTCCAACCATAGATTGGATGTCAGTTCCTCATGTAGTAGCCATCTAAAATTTATTATATAACTAGAAAAATAATAGGTGTTATAAATGTCCTAAATATAGGGCATATCAGTACAATTGGAAGTACATTCTGATACTATAATGAAAATGGAAACATGATGTAAGAGTATTTATATACATACGATTATATATGCAATATCATGAACAACAATTGATTTCATGTTCAAACAAGGAGATCTCCGAACACATAGATTAATTGATGAGGAGTGATATAACATGGGAGGGGGTTTTGTGTAAGACAAATGATGGTGAGAGATGAGAGAATAAGATTTTAGGTAGATAAATTAGAATGGAAATTTCACATATTTTAAGAGGGTACATGGTTTGGAAGCACAGTTAGAAAAATGTGTGCTAGCAATGTTCCAACACTACCCCACAACAAACATCCTCATGAGCTCAGCACATGGTTAGAAAAATTGTGTGCTATGTATGCACCCACAATACCATTGGATCTTCCACCTCATGTGGCTATAAAGATCAAAATAAAATCTTTACACATGGCATTAATTCTGCATCTATAATTTATTTTATTTATTATCAGGGTTATATGACCTCCCTCGTGTGGTTTGTCATCCTATACACCTTCATCATAGGGTCACATGGTTGTCCAGAACATATCACATGGTTTAAACAAACCCTTTCCCCATACACATTCAGAAACATGGTTGATCGACATAGTTATTACTAACCATGATCTAACCATGATCCTTAGTATTCATATATAATTTCTGGTGCTCCGGGATTGGAATAATCTCTTGACACCCTCAAAACCTTCCTCATCCCCTTAGACACATATTTGTACACACAAAGCATGGTTAAAAATAAAACTGAAATAATAAAAACCTCATTGAAAAACACATATCATATAGATCATTTGGTCTATTTAGAATCATCAAATTGTATTTATACATTTTTAGATATCCTTTTTATATTATCTTTTGATTTAATCATGTGGTTCAATTATTTTTTTAATTGTTTTAATGGTTTTTACATACTAAAGGGAAATCGTTTTACATATAAGGAAAGAATTTGATCATCAAAATATAAGGCATATATTGTAGATAATTTATCATCCAAACTTTTTACATTATATTATTTTAATATTTTTATATAATTTAATATAGTATTTTTACCATAAATTAATATTATTGTCATTTTATGAATATTCAAAAATTTTGACTTTGAAAAAAACATGAAAGATATGGAAATATATTATAAAACATTAAAATATCATAAATATGAGGTATATACTAAATTAATTATTGGTAAAAATAACTCAACATATACATTTCTCTATTAGAGTATTTAAATTCATTTTCTTGATATTTTTAATTGCTTTCACAAACACTATATCTATGTTATAGAAGATTTTGAAGTAATATTTTAATCACTAAAAATAAAAATACATTACCATGATTAAAAAATAATTTATATTTAAAATAAACATTTATAATTGATGATATGATTTCTTTTTTCCATTCACAAATTATAAAAACAATAAAAACCATGAAAGTAAGAATTTTAAATTTAAGGAACAAATTTCATCTTAATGGGGCTTCTCTTCCTGGAAATGAATTTCTATGGGAAATATATATTTTCATATGATTTTTCCCATATAAGACCTTAAAATTAGATCTTGGGGCCTTGGTTCTATTGCACTGAAACCCAAAATTATTCATTTTCGTGAATGGTACAAGAAATTCAATCCTCTGGAAGTGGGTAATTCTACAACGTATGTTTGGGTTCGCATTTATGGATTAAATTGGATTCTTTGGCATCCGAAAAGTTTATATAATATTGTGATGTCTATTAGAATTCTAATTAAAATCTACAAGGAAACGAAAGTTTCTTTCTTTGGACACATCACTAGATTCTTAGATGATGTTGAACTGGGTTCTACTCTTATGGAAAAGATAATGCTTTCCATGGAGGAGTAAATCGTTGAGTTAAAGATCATTTATGAAAAATAACCAAAAAATTTCAAGGATTGTATTGTGATTAGTCATGATAAATCTACATGTAGACGCTCCATCATTTGACGCTTATGCACTCTATGGGGACATGATGCAAATAATTGTTATAATAAACACAAATCCACACAGGCTCAAAAGACTACTGAGAACAACACACAGTTGGATGAAATTAATGATAGTGTGGAAGGAAGTGAAAAAATTCATAGGTGATGAGAATGGGGTCAGATTATGCAAGAAATCTTATACTAACAACTTTTCCACAGAAAATAATTCTTGTAATGAAAAAAATGCATTAAGTAGTGGTGAATATTTGAAGGATGATCAAATGGTTGAAGATAATATTCAAAAAGAGATTGATCATCAACATACAAAGGAAAGGATGGTAACTTCAGCTAACCGAAAGGGAAAGAAAATTTTGGATTTGGACTCTTCTGTCATTTCAAAAAATTTGCATGCACCCCCAAAACAGTTTGTGGATAAAGATGGTATTCAGAATGTTTCCTATAAATAGAAAAAGGATCTAGTTGTTCTTCCAATGGTGGATGAGCAGGTTACTATAGGTAATCTCCCTCCCCCCTGTGACCAAAATTTTAATGGTGTCGATATATCACATGTCTCTATCATGGGAAAATATGAAGAGTTAATGGAGTAAAAGAGTATTGCTACATTTGAAGCAATTGAAGATAAAGAGGATATAAACATAGTGGAACATAAAGCCACTCCTGAGAAAAGAAAAGAAGACAACTCTAATGATAGCCCTGATGCTGAAACATTACTAGAATGAGTTCAGTCTATAACCTCAAATAGATGGAGAGGAAGAGGTCGGGGGCGCGGTCGAGGTAAAGCGGGATGGTTTTTTTTCAACAGGAGGAAAGAAAACTCACTGAACGGTTGATGAAAAATATAGTCTAGTAATTGTTGGTTGTGGACTTTGGTCATTTTGATTCTTGTACTCCCTTGGACATTTCCTTTACTTAATTTTAATATAAGAGGTGCAACCTCTATCATTTTAAAACTAAAATAAATACTAAATGGAAAAAGGAAATAATTTCAATGTTTGGATTATTATGGAATATATATATTCATATAATGAAATTAATATACATTTTTGAATTAATTTCATACCTTATCACATTAGTTTTATCCCTAATTTACTCATTTTAATTTTATCGTGGTAACCAAAATTTACAATGGTAACTATTTCTATTGAAAAAAAATAAAATAGTAATAGTATCCAAATTTTAACATCCAATTTCAGAAATTGGAAAAAAATAGGCTACAAATTATTTAACAAGAATAAATTAATATATGTTAAAAATTCAATATGAAACATAAAATATTGTTTTTGAAAGAAAATCATGTTTATACCAAAAAATGGGCTTAACCCAAAATCGGGAATAATGATGACCCAATTTTAGTTAATTATATTATTTATAATTAATTGATAGTACTGTTATTTTATGATAAACGGGATTTTAAAATAATCATATTTAGTTAATGGAAATGATAGTTTTACAAAAAACAATACTTTTAACTATTCAATAAAAAATAAATCATTTTTAAAATGAAATTATAAATCACCCTAAGATTATTTTATTTGTATCATTTCTGAAATTATATAGTGTTATTAAATAAATTTTATAGAATATTAAACCAAAATTATTAAATTAAATCACAATGAATCAATATTATAACTTTTTCAGAAACTATATTTTTCATGGATAAGATAACAATATTAAAAAAATTCTTATTTACTATGAAATAATCAATAAATTATTATATATTAGATTAATTAAATGTTTATGAAAATTTAGATAATCATATTAACACCAAAAAAATAAATTTCAAAGTTATATTTGTTACAATTAAATAATTATATTTTTTCATTAGTATATGTCTGTTGTCTATTGTTGTATACACTACGGAATATATTTTTATTTTAAAATCATATAATATTACATTTAGTAAATTAGGATCTCCATATAAAATTTTTTTCCCATCATATGGTTTTTCATATTTTTATGTCAAATTTTGTTTAAGGGTGAGAATGTAGTGAGCTGATATTTTAATATATGTATTGATCCAATTAACTGAAATATGATTGATAGCTTTTTCCACACTCAAAACAAAACCAAAAGAATAATATTATTCAGTATCCAAATCAAACTGATCCTTTGGATAAGTAGGTATTAATAAGAGTAAATGAATTATTAAATATATATATTTACAGAGTTAGTTATATATATATTTTTGTAATTTATTTCTCTCTTCATGAATCTATATTTTTATATCCTATTCATTTTATACATACACTATATATATTATTATAATATGAATACATTAATAAATTATAATATTTATTGATTAATGATATCTGTAATATTGTTACTTAATATTTTAGAATATTTACAACTTATAATTTATAAATGGCTGATTTCCTATAAAAACAACTTTTCTCAATAATTTTTGTTATTGATAAAAAAATAAATTTAAAAATTATGTTATATAAATTTTTAACACATTAATATAATCTATTTATTTATAATGAAAATTCTACCTTCTTGTGAGTTTTTTTTTCATAAATAATTAAAACATAGTTTCATTTTGAAAAATAATCTATTTTCAATAATGGTCACTCTTATCACATTCCCTGTACATGTAAAGGGAATAAATTTCTATAAAAGATGTTTATTTATAATATATATATTTTAATGATGTAATAATAAATCAAATTTATTATTTGGAACTTTTAATTCTAAATTTTAATATAAAAAACATAATATAGTTTTTTTATAATTTAAAACATATTTTAGATTTTTTATTGTAATTAAATATTTTAATGGTGAGACATGGTTATAGACTAGTTAAAAAGTAAAATGAATGTTTTTATTTTTATTATAAATTAATTACTATATTGAAGAATATTAACCACAAAAAATTTAACTTATATATACATGTAATGTTTAAAAATAAAATTTAATTTCAGTACAATTTGTTTTGCGTTATGTGTTTTTCTTTTAATATAAATTTTTCTCATACATCCAAATGAATTATTTAAATATAGTGGAAATTAAAAATCCTAATAATCGTATTTAGTAATAAGGATCAAATTTTATTTATATTAATAAATTAAATTCCAAATATAATATATAATTAAGAGTAATAATTTTTTAAATGACTAATATGAGGTGGATCAAACATTCTTAAATGATCCTGAACATTATAGCTTCAATAATTTATTTTTCACGATTTAAAGAATTACATTCATGTTTTACCTACATTTCCCCATAAAACTCACATAACATTCATGTAATTAAAATCATACCACTTACATAACATTTTTCTCCAATGAAAAGTACCTTTTATTCACTTATAAAAGGGAGATAATATTTAATAGTTAAATTATCCACTTATATTTTGAAATTTCCTTGAATTTATTCCAAATTTTTCACTCATTTATTTCCATTATATTACCTAATTAACACTTTCTCCAAAATTATCATAAGTCCCTCAAATATAAGTCCTTCAAAATTGGATATTCAAGGTATCAATGAAGGCAATGAAATTTTTATAACAATTATTCCATAATCATTGTGTTAAAAACAAAAAAAATTACCATTGTTTAATAAATAAATAATCATAATTTTTAAAAACATGCCTTATTATAATAGATTTAAATTCATTATTTGTCGTCCTTAATGTTGTTAGAAACAAATAATTATTGTTATTGTGTCTTCATGGATTACCAACTCCATGAAATTTGGATTTAATTTTTCATCACCACATATGATGGATTTTTTAAATATTGAGCTGATTAATAAATATTATCTATATAAGGTATTTATTATTTTTAATTGATTACATACTCTACATCTTCACCACTATCAATCCTTGAGAAATAGAAATTTCAATCGTGTGTGGCAGAGACTAATTCCTCATTGGGATGACATTTCACTTTCATTTTCCATATCAAATTATATCTATTGGTGTAACCATGTATCGAAAGAATACAAATTGATATTTAGTATAAAATTATCACTCAATAATGATAATGTTATAAATTTCATATGTAATGTTAGTAATAAATAAATGTTGTTAAATTATCCGCTAAAAAATACATAGTAATATGGATTTTATAAATTAAACTAACTCATGGATAACCTATTATAATGTTGAAATAATTTTTAATTGTAATATTAACATGAATAAAAATATAAAATTCTATATATTTAAAAAAAATTCTATAAAAATTATCATGTAAAAAAAATATTTTATCATTAAGTAATTAACCAAACAATACCAAGTGATCGACATTAGATGAAATTTTATTGAATATAATTACCAAAATATAATATATTTTCTATAAAATTTAAATTGATTTTAATAATTTTTATGGGTATATATATAATTAAATAATTTTATTATTCAGTAAATAATTTTAATGAGAAAAATTCTCTCTGAATCAATAATGGGTTTTATCATGAAACATCATTATTTGAGACAGATGTTTAATGATGAATCTAATATATTTTCAAAGGTTTATATAGTACCAATTTGATATATAATTTCATCTATTTACTCTATTAATGGTATTTTAAGATCAATTTCAATATCTATATCTTTTTAAAAGGCTCTACTAGAGTTTTTCTTAATCTATAAAGGAATCTTCAACTCATCTTCTCGTAATTATGGGATGTTTTAAGGTTATTCAGAAATATAATACTTCTATGGTTTGTGCACTTTCAGAGTATGTGATTTTATCTATTGTAGTATTTAAATAATTTTATTTATAGAGTAATATGATATTCATATTTCCAATGACTTTTCATTTTGAACATACAAAATGTGTAAGGGGTTTTCATGAATCGATCCTCTTCTATATGACATTGTCACTCAAGATTTACAATTTTCTTTAATGACTGATATATTCTAATATATGATGTTATTATGTTATATTTACACATGATTCTCAAGGGAAATCATTTTCTAATCATATTTTTCTTCCTCAATTATATTAATGATTCAAAAAAATGTATTTATATTAAGAATGATCCATACACATTTTAATTGAATTCTATTTCATGTTCATACTTCTACATCCCTCCATTGTTCAACGGTCTTTAATGGAAACAAAAATAGTTTTGTTATCCATTTATATTCTTATTTATCTTATCTACTATCTATACTAAAGATGTCTTTCTCCATCTTATGTGTCACCTAATTATGTGGCCACATCACCTTAAAAATTACGCTCCTCCCACCCATATCGTGCTTCCCTCTACCCCAATCCGATTACCTTGTGCTACTTCCTCCATATTAGGGTTTCCTTTCATCATCTTCCGCCCCCGCCTCCGCACTCGTGCTTCCGTCCACCACGATTTCATTACCCCTCGCTACCTCTTTCACCTTAGGTTTCCTTTCATATTCTTCCACCCCGCCCCACCCCGCCCCGCCACGCCCCACCCCGCACACGCCTCACCTAAGCCCCCGCTCCTGGAATTTGCTCCTCCTTCCACTATGGACTACAGTTCATGCATGCTTACTATCCTCATCTCCACCTCCCCACCTCCCCACCTCCACTCCCTACATCCACCTCCCTCTGGTAACTCCGCCTATGACTGCAAAACCACCAAATGCTCCAGCTCCTAGGCCTTATGATCCTACCCATCCGGCTCCAACACCTCTCGCCCCTACACGTATGTCACCCAAGCATCAGGCTCCCACGACTCCGCATCTGGCTGCTTGGCCTCTGCCGCATCTGACTCCTGCATATCCACCGGTTCCACTTCGGCATGCTCCTCCTCTACCTCCACCGTGATTATGAAAAAACCCCTAGGTTGATTGACTACACTGTTTACCATGCTAATTCATATATGTTAATTTTAACAGGTTATTCTGCAATGTTCCCAGTGTTGTTTGCTGCAGGTTTTTTGCGTGTCTTTCTACGCTAGTTATGCTCGATGATTTCCATCAGCACAATGTTTGATCATATGGTTTGCGAGTTCTGATATGTGTACTCCTTGGATATTGGACATATTTAACTCATCATATGCTCTACTATCCCAACATTAGGGCATTAAGGCTTCCAATTTCCATTCAATGGTGACCCATGATGATTTCAGGTGATGTTTAAGGTTTGGTTTTTTCTTGAACTTCCCAGCTATAGGTATTGTGCCTCCAAAATTATATCTTTATGTATAAACTGATTCATTAGATTCTTAGAAGTTTTTCTGAAGTGATTACTTATAGGTATAATCCTGTGGGTCAGTCATTTTACTAGCCTAAAATAGAGACAATGTCATGAAAGTCTCATGTTCTGATAAATTGTACTCAAGGATTCTAGATATGACTCTTCATAATGAATTATGTAGTATATTAGAGATGTGAAAATTGATGCATTTTCATTGTTTGTTTTTTCATATAAACATGTTTCATGATAAGAGAAAAGTGATATGGAAGAAAATATGTTTCTACTGTAATTGTTTAGTAGTGCATTGTTTTCAACTGATTGATATTCTACCAAGATGCACTTTCATCCGAATCTACTATCTATACTAAAGCAGGATTTCCTCCTACTGATGTGTCACTTCCACGCGTTTCCACATATCCAAATTACTCATCTCCGTGATTTTTTAATAAGTATAGGGTAAATCAAATATATTAATGAATAATGTAACAATTACACATTCTTTTCATCCAAATGTTGGACCATTGGAAGGTAGGGATATTTCCATGGATCATGTGACAATTTAATATTCTTTTCCTCCCAATAGTGGACCATTTTAATAATGTTGTCCATCATTTATTATGTGCAGGGATAAATCTGATATGCCCATCCTAAACTGTTAGTCATATTTCATTAGTATATAAAATTATTTTTAAACATTAAATTTATAATTTTTTAACTGTTATCCAATGAAATTCTTGAGTATGTTTGAAGATATTGATGTTTAATATTCAATATAATGATATAATGAAATTATATTTGTTGTTTCTGCTCTCTTAGCTATGTGCATATTTGTTGTACACTTTTATTGCTATAATTTGTACCATTAATTTAGGGTTTCAATATATTCCATGTAGTCAGTATTAATGTAGGCTTTAGATCCTACATATAATGTGATAGAGATTACTATAACTTCATTCTAGAGGTTTAAAACACCATGCAACAAACATGAGCTAAAATTTTAAAGTAGCCGATCATTTTATTGTGTCTAACTTATTTGAATACTATTACTAAGTATCAATTCTGATACATGTTTTTGAAAATTGGGTAGCTGGACTATATATCAAATGTGGTAGATGTTTTTGAAAAATGGATCATTTGTTATGTTTTAGAAGTGGACAAGGATTTTAATTTGATCAGTGGATGTTTTACAAGGTGATGTCTTCATCAGCCAATGTGGTTTATTTATATTTATTCCATATTCATAGGATAATTATTATCATTTTTTTCATAGGAAATTTTTTTATCGTCCTAAATCACCAGAATAACTCGACACACTAAAGTACAAAAGGCTTCCAAAATCAGCACTAGCTGGGATGTAGGTATGGGATTCCCAGAATCAATGCATGCTTGAAGGTATAAAATTTCTTTCTTTTTTGAACTTCAATGATGAAAAATACATGAAAATATAAGAATTCTCTTTTTATGATGGATACTTTATATATATATTAAATGATGTATGAAATTTCATTATATGATTGTGAATTTTATTTCAGGTGTTTTTTTTATCAAAAATAACATCTAAATCAACTTATTTACTTGACTCTACAGATGATATATATGGAGTGTAATGTTAGACTAATACTCTTCTGTGTAAATTAATTTTTTTTTCTTCAAAGAAGTTATGATGTAGTATTTGATGGTCCTAGTGGAGAAAGAAAAGGGTATAATTCTTTCTACGCATTCAATATTAGTCTGAAGTTGATAGAATATCCATTTATTGGATCTGGAACAACTTTCTAACAGTTGATTCTGCTCAATGACTACTTTTTACTACTCTGTTTCATAATATTTTCCTCGAGTTTGTTAGTCATTCTATAACATGTATTCCTTCATTATATATTTGATAGAGAGGGTTTCTCAATATGTTACTATTGATCATGAAAAAATCTGTAACTAATATACCAACATTCATGTGTGAATAGTTTCTTCCACGTACATGGCCACAACAACTCCATTTTAAAACTGTTTTATTCATTTTACAAATGTGTTATATCAACATGATAACTGTGCATGTTTATCAGTGAAGCCTAACTAACCATAGTATTCACTACGGTTTATATTTTTGAGGTAGTTATTCTAATCATGATAGTTGTTTCATATAGTTCATTTATTTAGGAACTCTTTGTTTCTTATACTTATATTATTCATGTTTAGGAATTGATGGATTATTCCTTTTGAAGTACTTCTCTTATTCATTACAACACTGGATGTATAACTATCTAAAATAATAATGATTCATTTTATGCGGTGTAATTTTTTAAGGTAGTTCTTTTATTCATGACAATATATCTTTCTATTTCAAAGAAAATATGATATTGTGAATATCTATTCTCCCCCTACAAATTATATATTCATGAAGTTAGATATGAAATGAATATATTGGATGAAAATAAAGATATTGACCAAGGTATTCTATAAATTCAACAACGATCCTTTCAAATGAATAACATGATATAATGATTCATAAATCATGTCATCATTATGATTGTAGTTGTTTATTATTACAAATACGGATTATTTTTTCTTTTCAGAAAAATGTTTCAAAACATTAATTTATTATTAAATTAAAGGAAAACATTAATTAAAATAATCCATACTATATTCCAATGTAAAACTTTGGTAAGTTTTTGGATTTATGTAATCAACTATTTTTTTCTATTCCTTCATGATTTTGGCAGTTAAGGGATCAATACAATAACTTGATTATAAATGATTTCTTTTGGTCACCCATGAACATGTTCTTCTATCAGTGCCTAATTGAATAAGGCATTCTCGAAATTCTATTGTGATCCTTACAATCAGAAGTGATTCATTTTATGTTTTCTATTATGTTGCAAAATATAGGAAGATGATAAAAAGTTCTCAAAATCCTACTACAATATAGATTGAAAATGGAAGTGGGTGACCATGTATGGATACCATTTCAAATTAGTATGATATAGTTCTAGGAATGTCTATTTGAAATAAGCTATAGATTCTGATTCACTCTTATGAACTCAATTTAAGATTTCACTATACTATGATAGTTTTTCCCCAAACAAAGGTTACAACCCTAATATCTGGACTGATTCCTTGAGTGGTAGTTTGATTAATTATCTTTCATGTTCTTGAGATAAGAAAATATTAATAGAAAATGTTTTATTTATTTTATTTCCATCATATCTCATCCAATTATCTTATCCCATATCTTACTTTTGTTTAAAGGTACACTAAATTTTGAGGGGTTGTGCCTTTCCAGCCTACTGATGACTGTTAGGGAATATATATGAAGTTAACAGATAAAATAGATGATAGAAAACAAAATGTGATCTCAACCTGAGACTAAAGAATTGTGCATGGGAGCTTTTAAGGTGTGCCATTCACTATCTGCTTGATTTTTAGCAACAAAAAACTATCAACTGATGTTTTCTATATATTTTACGGTATGTTTCAACTAAGAGAATATGTTTTTCTAAAAATGAGGAATCATTTTTTTTTGGATTAGAAGGAATATCCATTTTTTTGGTTATGCACAATATCATACGTTCGAGTTTACCAACGTTTTATTCCATTGGGTTTTTAACAGTTAATTAGTTTGGCATGTGTATTTCATATCCATCCACTATACACATTCCAGTTTACCTATATTTTATTTTAATATTTACTATGTACTTTCAAACTAAACAAATTCTGCAGTGTATAAATTCATATACAAGAATCACTTTTTAGAACATGTATTTACCTATTCACTGCTTGCAAATCAGCCACCCATATGAATATGTCTTATATATTTCTGAAAAAGGAGACATATTTATGTATTATACACCACAATTTAGTATATAAACTTTCTTAATCTGATTGAATCTTATAATTTCACACTATATCGACCATTCTCCACATTTAACATCCATTTTTCTTAACAAGTACATGCTTCCCAAATTTTACTCTTCATTAGGTTAAATATAATTTCATTGAAAACATTTTTTTGGGTGGAAGATATAAAAATAAATGAAAATTTTATAGTTATATATATACCAGGTATTCCATGAACAAAAATACATTTTTGGTTTTTGACCACTTTCTCCTTCCATAAACATGTTTCTTTGTTTACAATTTCTTAGATTATCTAGACATTCCATGAGATCCCAAATTAGCATGCAGCAAACATATTCCATCATATATGTAGATTTAGAATGGATTTTTATCATTATTGTTTTCAAAATCATACAATTGTGAAGACACGTACAATATATTGCACCTCCATTGTTCATAATATTATAACAAATATTGAATTTTAATTGTATTTTATGTCTCCTTTGTTTCATTGATAAGGTCCATAAGTAATTTATATTCATGAAATTTCATTTCTATAAATGTATTCTATACAAAAAAAACCTTCTTAATTTTTAGAACAGTAATTACATTGACATAATACTTGCTGATTATTCTGAGGAGTATGTGTAATAAAGATCTATCAATTTTTATTTCCCTTTTATATCATCATTTACTTATTAACCCTCTACATTTACATACATTGAAATGAAGAATTGATCTTCTAAAATAATGATGGATTTTTTTTTCTCAATTGAACAGAGTTTTGATTGCTACTAAAATGATCTTGAAGCCATTGAACTTGTAGCTCAGTTATGAAACTCTTGAAATCCACTAGTACGAAGACTTAATCTTCCATTTTATGCTACAATTCCAATTGAAAAACGACTCTTCCACATTAGGTGGAATTACCTCACTAACTTGAATCATCGTTGAGCAATGTGAACCATGAAGTTGATACACCACTAAAGATGTTTTATAGGGAGTCCATGTCACGTCAATTGAGACCAATCGAGTGCCAGGGTTGGAGCCTTTGGATTGAGATCAATCCATTGCATGCAAAATTCTTGACTTGTGTTTAAGGTGATGTAATGTCCTTCACAACTATTATGTTCAAAAAATGGTTTGATATTATTGAAAATACGATTTATTTTTCTTAATTGTTACATTCGATGATTATAAATATGTTTTATGATATTCTACAGTTCATTCTACATCAAGAATTTTTAAATTAATTAATCTCTATTATTTCTGGGTATATCATTATTATGTATCCTGAATGTACCTGGTTTCTCATTTTATGTCCACCTATCTTCTTTCGTGGCTATTAATTATCTTAATCAATACTCAAAATTTTTTCTCACCATCTTCATATCATTACAATACACCATTTTTTTAAGATAACTATTATATAATGTCCTTCACCTCTATTAAGTTTGAAAAATGGTATTATATTATTGAATGCAATGAAATATTTTCATCCATATCACGTAATTTTAATTTTCACATCCTTCGGTAAATTTTGATTCATTGTTTTATTGCTACCCCATATAGAAAACAGATTTCATTGTTTATTTTCCCACCTATACTAAATGTAACAGGGATCCACAATTCTACAAACCCAACATTTTAAAAGAGGATACAATATAGAAACGACTCACACCCATACTATTAGAATTTTACAAGAAATGACATCTAAGAAATTACCAAGCAAGATATGGATGCAACTCTCTCATCAAAGATCACACCAAAAAATAGTTAAAAATAAGGTTACAGAACTCAAACCATATGTTCATACACATTATTTTTTGTAAACATTTACATATGTTCACATTGTATCATACTAACTGATTTAGGTTAACATTCAAAATTTAATGTCCATATTTTCATATTCAATAATAATTTTTTCTTTTCGTAAATTTAGGTTACTTCATGTTTTTTTTTTCTCCATCTCTCTTATTTTATCATGTTCTATATTCATCACCATTAGTGTTTACTCTATTTCACAATGTCATGAGTAGATCACTCACTTTATTATCATATTTTTATTCTAAACATTATATTGACTACAACGAAATTTCAATTTTGTTAATTATTTTGAACCATATGATTTGAAATAAAATTTAGTAGTTTCGTGCATTTGCACAGGCAGACTACTAGTTTAATTTCAATGAAATGTTTTCATTATCCACATTTAATAGGGTGGGTTTCAATAAAGTTATTTCAAAATGATCAAATGGATTTCCCTTCCATTATAATTATTTTTATTATTTACTCCACTTTTTTAGTTGATAAAGATTGATTATTTTTCAGGGATTAATCATTAATTTTGATTTTAATTATAATTGTTTTAATTATATTTTAACATTATTCATTTTTATACATTATTATTAAATATTTTTTTAATGTTAATTGTTTTTAATTTATTTTCAATTATCCATTTTTAAAAACACATTTCCATTGTTGGGACCTTTGGTTTTGAAGTCATTATATTTAGAATTTCATAATACTTATACATTTATTTTGAAGAATATTTTTTAAATTAATTTGACTTAATGTTTATAAAAGTATGTATAAATACATTTGTATATTCACCTATATTTACCCTTAAAGGATTATCATTCATGAGGTGATGTTTTCATCTCTTTTTATATGATATTATTATTCGATCCATTTTAAAAATTAGATTTCTTTTATATTTTTTAAATCTTATGTTCAATACATTTGTTATTTTTAAAGGTATATGAAAATAATAATTTTCCCAATGTGTTTTTATATAATAATTTCAAAATATCATCAAGCCTATTTTTCATTCTTTGGTATTTTATGATGTGAATAATTTATTAATTTTTCACATTAACGTATAGATACTGAGATGGGTGGGGCTATATCTCGAAAAAATACATTATCTGCGGGATTACATCCCATAAGATTTAAAAGCTATTTTAATTGAGTTTGTGGTATATAGGTTCTCCAAAGCTGAGTGCGAGGGATTCTATATCTACACATAATTTTTTGACCAAACGGTTTGGTGGGTATCTTGGTTCATGAAGATATTAAATCATATGGATATGAATATGCCTCTTTCATTACTCTATTAATGGATAAATTGTATAATTTATATTATATTTTTTTATAAAATGGTAATATTATTTTAATTTGGGATTCCATTCTTGTATTTGATGTTCATGGTTAATAATAAATGAAATGCATCAATTTAAATTATTTATTTTTCCTTATTCATTATTTTGATCATGTTTATGTTCTAACAAATATATCATATATTTTTTAATCCTTTACTGATCATTTGAGATCACTAGTCCATATATTTATATTCCAATGATTTTGAAGGTGATTATATCATTTGATATTTATAGTAAGGGGTCTATATAATCATGATCATGGAGAAATGTTCAGAAGTTTATTAAAATAATATCTTTATGATGCTAATATCCAAGACACTAAACCTTTATGTATTTGGGTTGTGAAACTCTTTTTGATATGTATTATTTATAACTATTGATAAATGTACTATGTTATATATTTTTATCTAGGGTAACTATAGTTAGTATTAATAGTGGTATTAGTTGTTTTATGATATTTTGTTAGTTATTTTAGGGACTAGATTAGATTACCTATGTGAAAACCCTACATATGAGAATATATATAAGATGATGTCATAAAATATTTGTAAAACATGAGTAGATGGTATTCCCATTTAATAAATTTCTACTCATATAATACATGTGGATGGAAGATCTGGAAAAAATTTCCCTGGGGTAATAACCATGAGAATGTTGTAGTTTTTATTAAATCAATCATAACATGGTATATGAAAAAGTGTCATAACTATACACAAATATTAGAACTCCTGGTTTTTATAATTTGGTTGTTTATATGGTCTTTAAAACCCATTCTGACGGATTGATTTTATATAATCTATAAGGATTTGGTTAACAAGAACAAGATAACCAAACATAATGTGACCAAGGTGAAACTAAGTTTGATATCTTTTTAACTCAATGAAATCCATGAGAATATGTTATTGTGAAAGAAAAAAATTAGTTTTATTATATTTTATATTATTCATTGTGATAATTCCCATATGATATTATGTTTTTATCACTCATGATGACCATTTCAATTTTTGTAATAGTTGTGATCAAATAGATTTGAGGTAACCAATTTTGGGAATTTTAAGGTGATGATTAACTTGAAAATATAACACTGGAATTTGAGATATAGAAAAAAACATATTCATTATCATGGAATGACTATCAAAAAGAATGATTAATAATGTAACCATAGTTAAAATATCCAGTCCACCTAAGATGAGAATGTTCATGTCCTACGAAAATTTTGGAAATGTATATGATGAAATAAAGGCTATTATACCACCTATACATCAAAATATGGGAACTATTTACAATGGATTTTTTAAGTCCACTATAATACCTATAATTTTTGGTCAATTAGAGTATAAAATTATATGTTAATGGGGAAAAAATAATGATATGGTTATGGAATATAATGGTCTTTTTAATGGTCAGCTAACAATTTGATGTTTTAGATGTGAGGAATTTAGTCACTATAGAACATAATTCCCACAAATATGGGTTAATTTTGATGGCCAACACTAACTAACTATTCAGTCACATGATCAAGGAATATGCTATTAGACATCTACTGAGTTAGATTCTGATTTTTTACTCATGACTTGTCAATGACTTATGTCATGTATTATTTTAGAAACTTTGTATTTATATATAATTAAAATAATGGTGGTATATTTATTATATAAATGTTATATGAATCATATTCATAGTTCAGGAATTTTATTACTGATAATAATATCTCATATTCACTTATTATGATTTTATTTGAAACGAAATATCTTATTTTGCAAGGCCTCATGTCCATGTGATTATAGAGACATCTATCATTGTTTCTAAAATCAATCCATAATCTGCTACTAATGTATGGTAAATTTGGATCTTCAGGTTATAATTATAACCATCATAAGAGTATTATAATTATCCATATGTAATATATTTTTTGGGGATAATTCATTGAATATTTTAATTTAATATATGTTTTCCTATAAATAAGACAAATTTTTTCAATGAATTAATATAAACAAAAAAAACCAACTATGAAATGATTAGTACATTAAGAAATACCATTTTTATTTATAGTATTTAATATGTGTATGAATAATATGGAATATATATATATATATACCTGAATTATTTTATAAAATTCTTCTTAATTCATTATAGTATTTATGATTTTATAATTTTATATGTAGTAAATTTTATTAAATTATAGTATATATATAATTATAATATTATTAAATTAAAAAAAATAAAAATTAATTTATAAAATATATATTTATTATTATTTCTTAGAAATTATGAATAAGAACAACTAGTATGTTAAAATATTTGTTTTTATATAAAAACAGATTATCACAATAACTTATTTTTTTAAATAACAATTTAATTTATAAATAATATAATTTAAATATAAAAGATGAATATTATTTTTTGATATATAATGAAAGTATTAGTTTATGTTAATTTTTAGGTTTTTTGAACATAATTGATTTTTATATGAGTTGTACAAAATAAAGTTTGTGTCAAAACAATGACTTTAATCACAATTAAATTATATGATCACAAAAAAATTTATAAAAAATATATAAATTGATATAATATATATTTCAATGGTATAATAATGAAATATAAAATATTATTTTTAACTTATAAATTATATTATTTATATTTTTGGACATAAAAAATATTAGATTTTAAAAAAATTGTTTGCTTATTTTAATTTAATATTTTAATGGTGAAATTTGTTTTTATATTTATTTTAAATAAAATTTTATTTTATTTTTAATATTAAATTAATAATTATCATTAAAATTGAATATAATAAAAAATTTATCTTATATATTATTTTTTATTTTACAAACACTATTTTATTTAAATACAATTTTTATGGGTAATACTTGTTTAGTTTAAAATTAAAATTTATTGTTTTTTTATATTGAAATTCGTTAAATAGAGCCCAAATTTAGAAACCTATTATAATTATTTTGTTATAAGGGTCTAATTTTTTTTTGTGATGTAATTTACATGATTATTATTTTATTGAGAGTGGAGTGTGTATAAATGGAAAATCTAATGTAGCATGAGTATTCATAAATTAAACTAAAAATAAAATATTTTATCAATCATTAGATAGGTTTTTAATTCATGAATAAATGTCTTAGAAAACAAAAATCACCAATATCTCTTAGTATTCATGTCATTATAATATAACCCCTTCCATAACATCATATCCTTTAAAGTTCCCTCTTCTTTCATTATATATTATGGCAGAACATACAACATTTCAATACTACACAAATATTTTGATATTTCCATGAGACACTTAGAAAATTTCCAATAGCTGATTTCCATTAAACACTAAAATTATATTTATCACAAAAAATTATTATATGTACCTCAAATATAAGGCCTTGATCAAGTATAAGATTAAGGTCTAAATATAGTCACCGCATTATTCGTATCATTTCAATCTAATTAATTTATTTCTAATCCAAATATTAACATGGAATAATAACATCCTAATAATAATTATTCTGTTTATAAGTTTTTAAAATAATGTCAAAACTATTATTTATTCTATTCCATCAACAATGAAAATCATGAATTGTTGTTAGTGGATATGGGTGAAGTACTACTTCCTTGAAGTGATAATTTGGTTTTTTCATCACCACCTGTCATGGAAGAAATTAATGAAGGTATTTATAAATATGTAGTATTATTAATATGTATTTATGACTCCAAATTGATCACTTAGTATCCACCTTCACCCCTCTCAATCAATAAGAGTTGGAAACAATAATATTAAATTGTGTAGACTACCACTTCAATGAGTTGATTATTCGTTTCCATTTTCCATGTCACCTAAGATGACTGGAATTAAATATGTATTAAAATATAAAATGTATTACTTAATAATTAATTAAAATTATATAATGACTATATTATATAATCTATATGTAATATTATGAAAAAATGGTTATAGAGAACTTTTTCAATAAAATGATGTATTAATGTAACTTTTTAAAATTGTGTACCTTCTTGATGGACCTAAGTAATTCAATAAATTATGTTCTAATGGAATATTAAATTAAATAATATAATTAAATTTTATATAATTTTAAACTAATTTTAAATAGATATGTTCATATTCAAAAAATAGAAAGTATTCGGATTAAATAAACCAAAAAACCATGATTGGATGACGTAAAAAGAAACCTTATAAAAAATAAGTATCAAAATAAAACAAATTGGCCATGTAATATTAGTTATATGTTAATATGGTTCCATGAAAAATTTATAAGGTACCATTTTTCATGGTTCATTATGTTTATTGACTGGGCTGAACACTTTGGGTCATTTTTTTGGGTTTCATCTCAAAACAAAAAGCTATGTGACACATGTTCTTTTAAGCACCTAATTTATATTAAATGATTTACATAATTCCAATTGTATATTTAATAAAATTTATTGTCCATATAGATGTGTTTTTATGTTTAAATTATTGAACTCTTTTTTTCAAGGGTTTTCTATTATAATGACTTTTATACTATAAGGTTTTGTTCATTTCAATTTCTCTTCATTGAGACATGTTTTCTATTATGCATTAATATCTTATTTTTATGATGTATATAAATCCCATGAATTTATATTTACATAATGAATGATTTAATTCATTTCAATTTTAGAACTATAGATTATTAATATTTCAAATAATTTCGTTTGAAATATTACTAATTTCGTAACATGTTTTCATGCTCAAAATATTTTCAATAGGTCTTCTTCATTCCAATTTGAATGTTATAGATCATTAAAGATATATCTTAGTCTATAATGATGATATGTTGTATTTATAACTTTTATTTTTGGGAAATAATTCTTCACACCAGAATAATATTCCACAATTTTTAATATATTGTTAAAATGAATTTATGTTAATAATGAATACCAATACTTTTAATGACTATTTATTCCATGTCCAAATTATCTCATCCCACCAATATTATATTTTTCCTTGTGAAAACTAAATTTTTTAGATATCCAATGAATATTTTATTCTAGTTATTTAATTTTAATGTTAATGTTTATTTCCCCCATTTGATGATGTGGGTTTTAATAACGTTATTTCAAACTATTCAAAATGATGATTTATCAATTAAAATTAAAAAAATATTTATCATTCAAACCATATTTCCATTTGACATATATATTGTTTTGGTTTTTATTATTAAATATTCTTTTAAATTTAATATTATTAAATTTTATTTCAATTCCCATTTTGAAATTTTTTTATCTTAAATAATTTACTATTATTAATGATTCTTTTAAGAGTAAAATATTTCAATGTATTTTCACTTTTAACTTTTAATAAACATTATTTATTTCCAAGTTTGTTTTAATTGGAACTTATTTTATTATAATTTTATAAATTATTCACTTTCCATTTATAATAGTATTTCTAATAGTAAATAACACATTTATTTTTAGAAGGAACCATGAAAACCACATTTCTTTAATCATTTTTCCCTACATGATATTTCATTTATGTGGAATTATTTCATTCACCAAATATATGTAAATATGATACAATCCCATTTGAAAAATAATTTTTTTGATAACATATTATTTTTAAGTTCATGAGAAATGATTATTTATGAATGGATGGAGATACCCATTAATTTTCCATCGGTTAATTATATGATGATTTTGAAATAACATGAAACCCATTTTTCATTCCTAGTGTTATTTAATGATGTAATTATTTTTTTCAAGTGTCGTATAAATATATAGTTTATATGATTGGTTGGGAAAATATATCACTTCAATGAAGTGTTTAGGGGCTTATATGTCATGAGAAAGGAATTTTATTTAAATGGATTAGCATGTATATATGTTCTCACTTGGTGACCAACATGTAGTTTATCTTTACTCACAATTTTATGAGCGAACCAGATGGTGGGTTGTTATGATAAAAAATATAAGAAATAATATGATTATGTTTATGACACTTCATTTTCCATGTTCATGGATACTGTTATATAATTCATGTTTTATTTTATCATGCCCTAGTAAAGGTTTTTTCGTTTGTTATTTACTAATAAAATTTCAGCTTTAGGGTTGAAACTTATTGTTTTATGTTCATTTATGTTTCATTTTTTTATAATTTATTATTATTCATTGATATAAGAATTATGTACTTTTAAAATTTATCTGTTACAAATAATTTGATCTCAGAATTATCATATGTTTCTATTCCGTTGGTTATGAAGATGATTATATAACGTGATATATAATGGAAAGGTTATATTGGAGAATAATTATGATGATTTTGTTTCATTACTGTAAAACAATATTTTGTTATAGTTAATCACTATGAAAATAAACATTTCATTCATTGTTGTTCGCGACTATTTATTGATGTATTATTAATATAATTTGATTAATTTATTATTTGTGTTATGTTTATATGGGGTCAATACAAAGTAATTATTTTAAAATTATGATCTACAATTTATAATATAATTTTTACTGTATTTTAAATTATTTATTGAGAAATAATTAATCTAATAAATGCACTACATCATGAAATTATAAAAAACAATAGTTTGGATATTTAAGCTATTAATTTGATCTATCTTTGAAATTATTCTCTGTATTATCAAATAGATATTGAAAACTATCAGTATATTTTAGATAGTGTATTTTTTTAATGATATAGATAAATAATATAATTAATACTATTATGACCTAGGAGGATGAAATCCATCATCACGAATATGATAATAAATTAGTTTAAAAGGATCAAGTTTTTTATAATATAGTTTCTATAAGATACAAATGGGAAATACAATCAAGATAATATAGGGGAAAATATTATAGTACGTGTTATTATAGTTGTAAGATTTCTAAATTAGATAAATGATCTCCAAAGTTCAATAAATTAAGAAGATGATTCATAAAATATTAATACATATTCAATAAAATTTATGAAAATTAAATAGAGGATATATAATATTATCATAACAATGATGTACATATCAAACTATATATTCATCCACTTATAGAGAAGATGTTGTATGATATAAATTATAAAAGATGATTTTCTTTTGAAAACAGATAGAATGTATTAAAAGTTTCTAATAGATTCTCTGATGACATAAATTATAAATATAATTTGAACACTAATAATAAGAATAAAAATAAATTTGATAATATATATTCTACTTATTAGACCATATTTTTACAATAATTTTTTTCAATAGAATCTAAATATAATTATTAATATTATGATGAACTAAATAGATATTGTTCTATATTTCATGATAAATATATATTTTTTCAAATATCGAATGATGAAGTTTATAAAATTATAATATTATTTTGTAGAAATTTATACATTATAATATTATAATATGAAGAATTAATAACTTTTTGGTAAAGGTAATATATCCATTTCTATGCATGATAGTAAAATTATAGAATTTTTATCTATTAGTGATAATTTAAAGTTTTAAGGTTTTATGATTACTCAGGGATAAGATTATCAGAATAATATTTATGGTATTCAAATTTATATAGAAAATAAAAAAGTTGTTTAAACTATAGAGATTTATAAACATTGTAGAAACTAGTTTTCTAATTGTTCTAATTGATAATCAATTCCATGTTTTATATTATTTTTATGGAATTTCATGAAATTATATTAATAATTGTACTTTAAGATTACCTCAATTATATGATATCTAGAATACACATATTCCAAAATATTTACCTCTTTTAGTGGAAAAAAATGGGTCCCAATGAAAGAATATTTGGATTCCAAAATATATAGTTTCTAATTTAAATGAACCAAAAAGTTTTTTTTGGAACATAAATAGCTACTTTATTTGATAACTTTTAATTGAATGGAAATGATACAAATAGTTAAATTTATTATATTTGTGACCCCATGATATTTCAAAAGAATAATATTTTCAATAGCATGTTTAACACTTGAAACTGAGTTTCAACAAAAAAACGATATAAATTTATTTAAACATGAATGAATTATCCTAGATATTAAAATGGTTAGTATGAAAAAGAATAAATGACTTATATAATTTATATAATTCACCTACTGAATAATTTTATTTAGAGACTATAATTAAATATTTAATAAATATTAATCACAGTCATTTTTGTCATCGACTATATGTTTCTTTAAAAAATGTGTATTTAATATTTTTTATGAGAAACAAAATATAAATATTTTGAAAAAATATGGAAAATTATTTTCCTAAAAAGGAAATCATTTTTGTATCATAATATCAATTAAACATTTGGGTAACATTTTGATATTTTTCAACAAAATAACAATTTTTTAGCGAATGATAAAAACAATTCCTATAAAATTAGAATTTGTTAATTATAAATTATGTGATGTTAATTATTTATTTTGGGATAAAATTTTAAAATTTAATATTTAGTTTTATTAAATAAAATAATTAAATTTAATTCATATTTATATTGTATTCTTGTTTATGTTTATTCAATGGATTAAAAATATATATTTTTTAAATTTATTTTAATGTGCATAAGGATTCCACATTTTAATTACGTAATATAACACCATGTGAGAAATGATTTAAATAAATATTAAGAATAATATATTTATATATAATTATTAATTTTTTTCATTTAATTAGGTTTCCATTTCTAATGGTTATTATAAGAGCATATTATGCTTGAAAAATTCATTTCTTGAAAAAAACTTTTCGAACAAGTATTGGGGGTTTAATTTTAAATAAAATTCATCCAATTTTATGAGATTAATTTGGAATAGAAGAATAATTATTTTAAATAATATTTTATATTTTATAGTGAGGTTTAAAAAACATGGCACCAATATTCATAGTGAAAATTTAAATTTTAATTACATCATTTTGTGTAAAAACTAGTTTATTTTTGGTTAAATTTTAAATATAATTTCTAGAAATGACAAAAAAAATTGTTAATTATAATTTTATGGTAATTTTTATTCATTATATATTATAATTGTTTATAATGATCCATTTTATATCCTTGTATGATTTGAAAAATGTGGGTGTAATTCTTGCTTTTCAAATATTCCATTGACTTCCTCTCCCCCATTCATAAAAGGCCACCCCCTCCATAATATTTTAAACACTTTAAAAAATCATTAGATCATAAAATACATTAACAAATTACTAAAAAAATTACATTCCATCTTCCTATAATTGTTTTGACAAGAAAACTGTATTTATAAGGATTTTAGTCCAAGCTAGAATAAGTTGTCTGTAGAAGAAGTATTTTCCTTAAAAGTGCATTTCATATTTATTCTTCCTCCACCTACTCTAAATATTATTCGAACGGGATTATAAAACTTCCTTTGAATTTTTAGTATAATAATATAATTTAATTTTTTTGAATTAAATAAAATATTCTCCTCCTCCCTAAAATGGGTAACAAAATTGTTGATCGTCTATATGAGGGATTACATCCATGAAAACCAAAAAATGATTCTTTTCCATCACCACTAAGAATTGATAGATATAGTATTTTGTTAAATTTATTATATTATATTAATGATGAAATATTAATTTTCATATATAAATTAAATATATTCCTTGTTTCATTCTATTTGTTAGGGTATTCGATAACCGCGCTCGTGTGTAAGGGGGACTATCGCCTCATGAAGTGAACTGATTCATTTTCCAAATAACAAACACATTGAAGGTTATAAGGATTATTTTTATTTTTATATAAGATATTAGTGACATAAAAATTACTATGGAAAAGAAATATATCATATAATTTCATTATTTAAAATCCATTGAATAAATGATAACATCATTCGTGTGTATGAATGATTTCTGCCTCACGAAGCAATATGAATATTTTTTATTATCACGTCACATAGATGTTATATTTCATGTTATTTTAATAAATAATATTATATTAATGATATAATGATCATCATGGATATATCATGTAACACTTACCTTTTTTCAATAATGATGATCAAAATTTAGAATAATTACATAGGCAGACATATGTCCAAACATCTCTATTAAAGAAATGCATTTCATTTTTCTTAAGCATATATTATGGTTAGTTTTAAAAGAATAAACTTTATTTAAAATTGATTATTTTTTCATTATTAACATTCTAAATATGATTAAATAATAATATATTTTACCTTAGTCAACTTACCAATTAGGTTGTAGGCATATGAGTCATTTATAGTTAAACCATTCGACGTGAAATTAATTAGATAAGTAATTGATTATTAAATGGTAAGAGAAAAAATAGAATAATAAAACTGAAATTTTTTCAAGTAAAATATATTAATTTACATAAATTTGTTATTCTAGATGATAAGGAAATCCCATGATGATTTAGGATCAAGTTAAGGGTTTTGTCTCAAAAAATAATTCTTTTATACACAAGTTTTTATAAAACTAAATTATTTTAAATGGTGTATATTCCACACCTATACATACATTAGCATGAATAATTCATAAATAACTATATTTTAAGGTATAATTCATCTAATTCATCGATTTCATTTGTTATTCATCATTTTTGAATTATTTTAGTGTTTATGATTCAATCTCATTTTTGTGAGATTGTTTATGCATGAATATCCATTGTTGGAAATTACCAAACCATGTTTTAATAATTACATTTAGTTTTATTATTATCTTTTGAATTATGAAATTTTCAATCTATATTATCATTTTCCTCTACATGATACATAAAATTATCATGAAATTGTTTTCACGAAAATCGTACTTCCTTTCTCTATTCAGTTAAAATTCATTTTCCTTCTGTATATCTATTTTATAATAAATGTATTCAAAAATATTTTTAATACTCTCCAATAATTGTAAAAATTAATTTTTATCATTTTTTACTTTTTAAAAAACTATTTAAAAGAAATATTCATTTTGTTCTTAGAATAAATTACTTTTATTAAATATGTTAATAGAATCTTTATTTTAAAATGTAATGCCGGAAAATTATTTCTATCAATATGACCATTATTGTCCATGAATATTCCATTATTTATTTCAACAGTTATTTTAGAATAATTTATATCCACAATTTTTTTCGAATTTTTGTTTTTCAAATGTTATTTTCAAATCAAGAAGGATATTTTCCTCAAAAATGTTTTCAATTATTTAAAGGTATTTCTATCTATCAACAAAAAAACAATTATTATTATGGGATTATTCTAGAGACAACATAAATTTCCCACATATGATTTCATAGATTACACCACCTTATATTAAAAGGGTAATTCATTCCTTATGTTCATTTCTCAAAAACCTTAACTATGAAATTTAATTTTATTATGATATTATAAAGGATTATGTAACCCATTTTCGATACATGGGAAATTTTTGTGTTATTATATATTATTGACTTACCATATGTCTCAAAAATAGATAATTAACATGAACTTAATGTTTAGGAAATATATCTGTACCACTGTTTCGTTTATCATATGTTGTCCTGATATTTCATGTTTGAGGATAGAGATTAAACTAGATCCATTATATGACTTTTTCCACCAAATGATATTGTATAGGATGTTAGCCTTGATTTGTGTTTATGTCATGTTAGATGATTCTAAAACATTTATTATTTTACAAGGATCTTATAATACCATGATCATTATGTTATTATTATTTTTTATTACTCATGTGACTTATATTTAAAAATATTTTGTAACTTGTTTGGCTCACATGTTATATTTCCTTAGAATGCTTATTACCTTATTGGGATTTTTGATAACCCCTTTTTTATGTATTATCTTGGTAAACCAATGAAATTTTATGAGGTCAAATGGATCATAGGATCTAATTATTGTGAATTAAATAATGATTCCATGTTTTATTTTCCTTTTAATGTAATATAAATTTATTATTTAAAAAAAACTTGGCCAAAAAATATTTTGAAATGTACTTGATTGATATTTATGTGTAAAAAGAACGTAATAATATATATAAATTGGTTTTGTCATTATAATATGAATAATATTTTTCATGAAATATGATTGGATAGTTTCCTAATTTTTATTATCTATTATAGGTTGATTTTGGATATAAGACTATTTTGGGATAATATAAAAGGAAATATTATTAGTTTTTAGATAATTTTGAAATAATAATTTTATGTCATAAATATAGGTAAATATTTTAATAGTATATGAAAATATAATAATTATCTATCATAATTTTGATGATTGATATTTGGATCATTTTTCTAATAAAAAATCATCTATCTTTAATTGAATTTTTCAATTATTTAAAGTGACAAAAAATGAAACTATATATAAAATAAATAATAAATATTTTTCAAGTCATTATTTTAATAAATTGAGTATCAAAAATATTTAATTTCATATTTTTCCTAGAAGACAACATATTTTAATTCATTATTCTTTGATGTCGTTTCTCAATATGAATTGTATGGTTCAATTTCATATACTGGTAATTTATTATTATATGATTTATATAAAATAGGAATGAAAATAAAATATTATATAAAAAATTCAATATGATTTGAACATCTAGCCCATTTTAAATTATAAATATTGATATGTTTTGTCATGCATGAACTGTTACTCTTAGTGGAATGTCAATTAATTTTATTTTTGATGTATTATTTTTCATTATTTACATGTCTTTTATTTTTTATGATATAATTTTATTTTTTACGTTATTCTTTAAATTTTGAAAATAGGATTAATATAAAAAATATTACAAAATCATTTCAGTTGGAAATATCCATAGATGTGAATTTGAATTATTGATTATTACACATTTTATTCAAATCATTGTATTAAACATATATTTGAATCCCAATTAACACATTGACAAACAGTCCAATTATAAAGATAAACTAGACATTTCAAGAAAAATATATGGACACTATTTGTGGAATATATATGGCCAGCGATTTTTTGGGTTTAAAATATTATTATATCATTTTATATTACAAAAAGAGTTCAAATAAGACTTATTTTCAATAAAACTTTTTATGATAAGTAGAGTGGGAGGACTGTTTTTGATAATTTATGATTTTTAATGTTAATGGACGATTTATAATGTTATTGGGTGATTTCAATAGATTCATTAATAGTTATTAAATTTTCCTATATTAATCCAATAATATTGTTAATTTATAATTTTTTATATTCTTAGAGAAACTGGAATTTATCTAAAAATAGATCACAATGAGGATTTTATTGAATTAATTATTGTTTGAAGATAAATTTTTATTTTCGATTTATTTATTGAATAATAAATTTGTTATTATATTTTTTTAAATATATAAATTTTAAAATTTTTTTTTTTACTATTGAAATTTAATAAAAATATACAAATATAACTTATTTAAAAAACGGTTTTTTTTAATTTTTAATTAAATTAAATTTTATTTTAAATTGAATTATAATTTATGTATTTAAAAAAATTGTTGATTAAAATAAGTTTTATTATATTTGTTAAAATGTAGATATTTGGAATTGTAATTGTGTTATGATATTTTAGAATTTATTTTTACTAAAAAATATTTTTTTATACTACTGGTTAATTTTTTTTCTTTTCAAAATAACTTTATGATTGAGGAATGATCAATTATTTTACTAGTGATGTTGATTCTCATGTGAAAACACACCTAAAATATCATGTGACCAAACATGGTATCTAACATTGAATTGAATGAAAATACATGTGACCATGCCTAAAATTAAGGTGTCCATGAAATATTATATAGAGGAATGAACTAATCATACCCTCACTCAGAGTATACATAATATGTCTCCCACATTATACAAAAATAAAACCATCATATATGAAAATATGATCCCCCATCCTCAATCTACATAAATACTCCCCAAAAAACAACAACATGTAAAAATAAATAAAAAGTTGTGTTCCATGATCATATGATGGATAAGTTATTCCAACTATATAAAAAACCCATATTAAACACCATTCAACTAGATAAATCCACCACAAAGGATGATGTAACACTACCACTCTATTATAGAAGCCAAATCATGAACTACCTGTAGATACTGAACCCCTGAGTGCCTTATCAGGACACACAACTATTGATGCACTCTGCATTCTACCTTGATCCACATTTGAAAACTCCTAATTGTTCACCTATTGACAGTGGCCTCTATCTATTTATGGAACCCGATGAACTCCATTGAAGCTCTTCTGATACTATTTATTAAGAATTCCAGTCATAAGTTTGACATATAAAAACCACCAAGGCCTAAATTTATGATGATATTAAGAGAAGCAATTCCATGTTTGGATTGAAACATTATAAATGTGTTTTCATAATTATTTTGTTATAATACTAATTTTTTTGAATGTATTTTTAATAAATGTTAGACCACAATGTCCCATGTTATTATGGATTCAAATCCATAGAAGACAACAAACTATGTTCACAGAAATTTCCCAATGGATGAACCATGTTAAAGAAGTCGATCTAAGCACACTACTAAAGACCTAAATACATATAATCACTATGTAACAAAATTATTCAATCCGTACCCAAGCTAGAACATGTATTGTTAATATCATTTCAACTTATTATGTGACTTAGGGAATCATATCAATTTTCACTACACATATGATTTATCAGGATATATTTTATAGGAAAACATTAAAGGAGTATAATTGGATCCACAATGCACTGAATCTATACTTCTCTGAATTTTCATGAATGCATGGAGAAACGATCATGGTATAAATTCCCAATGTAATATAAGAACTCAATAAAACTTATCATGAAATTTTATGATTATCCAATATGATAGATGTATCTCATCAATAAATCATGATTTTCAATGAAGAAATTGTGGTTAAAAAGAAGTCACATGCTATAAATGTTATCCATTATAACATATTTTAAAATATTATCCAACATATTATAAAAACATTTAATATCAATAATATTTATTTCTTAAATTTCAATTCTATACTGATTTTATTCCTGGTTAAACTATGATTTTTGAATTTTATATTCACATTAATCTTCTAGTTTTCTCCATATTCGTGTCATAAATGTTGTCTTGTAAGCTCTGTATCTATGAAATAACCCATGGTATATGGCCATACAGAACATCCCATAGGCGCCAAAAATCATGAGTCAATATTTTTATGATTTGGCATCAATGTTGCATAAAGGAACTACACATTGGGAGATCAATGATAATCATTTTCACTTTTTGATGGGCTATTTCACTATCCAATATATCCAATCTTTTCTCACTACCTTCTCTCAATCCGTAGAGAATTCCATTTTAGCACTGTGGATTATGGGATGAATATAATTTTATTTATAAGAGTGCAATGATACTGGATACGTTGACATGTTGTTATAATTGATTCTTCACTAATAAAGAGTTGGAACTGGATATACCAAGATTTATTTCTATTTGTTACGTTTAAAAGTTAAAATTAGATATAGAAGAGAAATAGATGAATAAAATTGAAATGGTTATAAAATTGGAATTAAAGAGGATAATAAATAATTTTACTGACTAACTATGGATCAAATCCCCAATAACCCTGAATTATTGAGTTTTTTTATTATATTTGATTTGAAATAGATGAATATTGATAAAAAACCCAAAACCACATTAAGGGATGTATTAAAAAATATGTCAAAACAATACGTGATCATAATAGTTAGAATGGGACCCATTCATGATCCTTGTGAAACTAAATCTATTATCAATATGTAGAATTCCTTGATTTAGTAAAATAGATAATATTTTTGACTACAACTTGCTACAACTAGACGATCTTTTTTTCCTTATGGATGTTGATTAAGGTTTGAGATTCACTACTTTTTTCACTATGTATATATACATTCTAGATCTAAAACATGAAACTAAATAATGGATATTCACTTCTCATCAATTATGTTTGAATAAATACTTTCCTTACTCAAATGAACAACATTTAATAAATACGTAATAGAAAAATAAAAAAGCATATTATTATTCTATCAAATACGTAAAACCAAAGAGTGATTACTTGTAGATAACAAGACTAATCCTAGAAAACAGAAATAGAGTATACCAGATAAGTTATTAATCTAATATCATTCCCTCTCACACATCCATAAATACATTCTCAAGTAACTCATGATTAGTTAAGAGACCACATCTGAGAAACATGGATGATATTAGACTCGACAATGGAATATAATTATTATAATTTTGTCTAAATTAAATGTGAATATTTTTTGAGGATATAGATTATGAATTTCTGATGCATGATTCCATAGTGGGTAATTCTAATTTCATTTTTTTCATAATTTCAAGAAAAAATAATTCTCTTTTGGAATAATGAATCATAATATTATTGACTCAGTTAAATTTCAGGAGGAACTTATTTATAAAGTGGAATATCCCCCTCAAAAGTACAATGAAAAAACTATAATGAGGAATAATTGAATAGAAATTCAGTGTGGCTACATATAATGTGACATTTTTAAATTGTTAGATATGATGGGGGAAATAATTATTTAATTTCATAATGCATTAATATTATTAAACATGAAAAACAAATTTACTCCCCCTTTGATGAATTTTGTTAAGTAACATTATTGGATCGTATGCAGTATGTTCAAAATTCCTTGACCTGTGTAGAAGAAAGCAATAAGACCTCATACATCATCCATACCATCCCAAAAAAAACTGGTTCATCACACTTATGAGAGGGTGGACCTAAAAAATATTTTATAATTGGGCCTCTATGATGTAGAGTTTATGAAATCTTGAGGGATCCAAAATTTTTGTTTCTTTCCATAAATGATCAACCTTCTATCTTACCACAGATAATTGAAACGTTTTCTAGCAGAAAATAGCATATTCTATAGAAACTCTAGATGGATTTAACAAATAATTCACCACCTTATTTTATCTATATTTAATTTATTTTGTATGATTATATTTATTTTGTAAGATGATTTTAATTAAAATTGTTTTTTATATAAAGGAAACGAAGTGGAAAACATATATTGGTGCCCCATTGAATACCATTTTAATCTAAAATAATAATGATGATAAAATCCCAACCATTATATTCAATACTATTAATTAAATATTTCAAATTAACCACATTCCATCACACTCATGGTCACCTTGGTATTTAAAAAATTTGATGAAATCTATAAGATTTTATAAAATTTATTAGTGGTATAGCTATAATGATTTGTATTAGTTATAAAGAATCTCCTAGATGAATGATTATTTTTTTAATTCATTTAACCTATTCTTTATTATATTATAACTCTTATTATGTATATTAAAAAATATATAATCTATTTTGTAGTTGAAAAAAACTATAAATTGTTTTCAATCAATGATTTTTCTAAAATACATTTACATTAATAGAAAAAATCATTGAAAATTTTAAACACCAGTTATATGTAATGAGATAAATCATATTATTTAATATTATAATATATAATTATTTCTACAGTATAAATGTTTTTTATGTGATTTTAAATAATTTCTAAAACAATATACTGTGAATTTCAATTTAGATCCACCAGTATGTTTCCGAAATTCTGATTCCCGCCTCGATAAGTTTTTGGACAATCGTTAACATCGTCTTTCTGAAACCCTAACATCTTGAGAGAAGATAGATATTTTTATATAAACACTAAAACATTTAGTTTATTCTTTTTAAAAAATTTATATATCATGAGGTACATTCAATATGTCCAAGGCATTGGATTGGAATGTTCCTCATCCATCCTTTGTCCAAACATTTCACATTGATCCTAGATATATCATTTGATAACTATGAATTTTATTATATGCTTAATAATCACAATATGCTGAATTATCTATTAATAACAATCACTATAAATTAAAATTTCATGATTATTTATAGTCATATTGTGGGTGAAAGGATTTTCCATGTGATTTTATATGTTGCGATAATTGTATGGTAACAGGTCTATGAGAGTTGTAAGTCTCTATATTGGAGTGTTTTGAAAGGGGGAAATTGATTGGAGTAAATTTATATTCAATTTATTTTTATAATCATTTAATCATTAAATTTTATGAAAAAATAAAAAGTGGATTGTTTTAAATCATTTATTCTACTAACCTGAGGGGTTTATGACTGTAATCAAATAAAAGGTCATGTTCGGTATTTCTTATTAGGATATTGGAAATTAATTACTCTAAAAAGAGACGGAATGATGAAAAAAAATTAGATATATATAAAAAATAAGATATTATGAAGGAACATTCATTAGATTCTTTTCATGACACATGTTTATTGAAAAGAAGAGTACATTTCATTGTGTGTGTCACTTCTTTTGTAGGTGGGATTGAGTCAAAGATTCATCCATGGTTTACTCGATAAATCATTCACAATATTTAATGAATAAAACCTTCCCCTTTTTAACAGATTATTTTTGAAACACTTTCTCAATGAAGTAAATTCAATTTTTTATTAAAAAGTCCTCATGATTTGATGTATTTTTCATGATTCTCAATGTAGATATAAGAAAATATGAGTATCATACCAGGTAAATAAATAATATAAAATTTTCATATTTAATAGAATTTCTAAATTAATTATTAATTTTACTTTAAAGGGGATACTATGTTCGATGGGGTATCTGATACACAACCATGAGTTTCTTTGAAATAATACGTTGCACAAAACATTGGGTGATAATGAAAAATAATAATATAATATAAATATTTTAAAAGGTAGTTAACCGCTAGCCGTTGTATTGGTGGGAATGAATTGAACTAACTAAAATATGATTATACATGTTTGTTAAATTTGTTTTCATTTATCCAAGAAAATTTAGAGGCTTAAAATGTTAGTAAATCTAATTTTAAGCATAATTAAATATAAAAGGATGATTTACCACCTTTTGACATGAAACCACTTTAAATCGAGGTTTGGACATTTTTATATGTTATATTTGAGAAAATAAAATTCTTCTTTTGAATTGGGATATCAAAATTTAATTTGGGTAAAAGTTTTGTAATTTTATAATAAAATTCAGTTTTTGATCAATAGTGAATAATATTGTATTGTAATTACAATCATCATTTTAATTTAACTTATTTATATAGATAGATTTTATTTTATAATGGTTATAATGTTTAATTATATTATATTTTAACCATTTAATCCATTGGTGGTAATTGGAATTAATTTCACATTAAAATTGGACGTAAACCTGTGTCAATCTTTTTATAGATATTGTTTCCTAAATACACGCTATTTGTTTTGACAATGATAATTAATTTTAAATTAATAAATGAAACTTCAATGTATTGAATTATGTAAAATAGACATCATTTTTTAATTTGGAATATCAAATATATCTTAGGCTGAAGTTTTGGTATTTTTCTGAAAACATCAATTTTTGATGAATAGTGATACCACTATATAGTAGTCAAAAAACAACATTTTTCATTCAAATAAAAAATTTCCACATCTATGAATATAATTTTTAAAAGCAGACATACATTGTTGTTATAATTATGTACAATGTATTTAATTAAAAAGAAAATTATTTTTTGGTGAAAAGTAACTTTTGACTTTTATTTGCCTTAGTTAAAGGTAAATAGGGTAATTCGTGTTATAAAGAATATTATAATAATACTAAATTACCTTATCATAGGTCATAACCTTATTGGATGAGTTAGGGTCTTCCATTTACATCTTCAGGTCAATTTTGGGGCCCCATAGAGCCATTTAATATGGATAATGACAAATTATTTTAATTAATTTAATGTAATGACCAAATTGACATAAACACATTTTTGTTAGTAAATTAATTTTTTACATAGGGTTATGTAATGATTTATGTTCATATATAAATATTGATTTTAAGGCTAAAAATATTTCCTACATGATGTTAGATGTTTTTTGAAATTTTTAGACATCATATAAATTAAATAATTTATGACAGAAAAATGATGCAGTATTTACCTCATTAATAAATGATTTAAATAAATAAGATTATAAATATTAAAAAAAATACAAAACCAGTCCAATTCGTATTATATGAATTTATTTCAACCATGATTCATCCTATCATCATCTCTAATATGTTTTGGACCTTTACAAACTAAGAAACATTATCTAATAAAATAATAGATTCACACATTCCTATAGAGCCCCTCCTCACGCTTATAAAAATCCCTCACATCTAACTCATTCCACACACATATCAAGCACCTTGGATCGTCCAAAACCTGACCAAATAATCTCTCATGATCCATATCATCCACCTAGAAGCCTTACCTTAGGCATAAGTCACTTCAAGAAGTCTTTTTTATTTCAATCCAAAGTGAGTTACCCAGACTAAAGGTAATGGTTTCCCTTAACTCATTATCTTTTAGTTTACTTCTCCAACAACTAAACTCAATTTATAACTTTATTTTATAACAAAACTAGTATCATCAATAAACTAGGTTTTTGTTATGATAATTATTATGACTATACTTACAAAAACCTCCGTTTAATGGTTATATAACATATTGCTTCTCTCGATGGAAAACTAACACCTCACGAAGGGATGATTGTTCAATTATCTCTTACCGCATCTCATAGTTGACATTAAGATGGAACTATATTTATATATGATATATAATATATTTATGTTTTTTTATTTGGTATTTTTCATTTATAGCATAACTATATTCTTATTATAATGGGTAAACACGATAATTTCATTTTAGGAAGTTCGGACTACTGCCCCATCGAAGTGATATGACTCGTTCATGACTTATATGGAATGTATAAAGGGTAGAAATAATGAAATTATATATGATATTCTAAATTAATATTAATATTATAATGTATTATTATTTTTCCATTCTATTACAATATGAAATAGAAATGGATGTAGCGTGCATTCGTACATACGACATACCATCTCCATGAACGGTGCATTTCATTTCTTATCTCAGAATGTATTGTACTGTTATAAATACATGTATATACTGGATATATATGATATATATGATATCTAAGTCATGAGTATCATTCGGGATATAATAAACTATTTACCACATGATCAACATGTAATTACTGGAAGTACGTTTTTGACTCAAATACCAAATATCGACAAATTGTTAATTATTAACATAAATGATTACATAAAGTTTATAACATAGTAATAAGTGATATTAAAGGAATTTTAAATTTTAAAAAGGTACTTAATAATGTGTAAAATAAATTATGTTTATTATTCCAGAAAAATAAGGAACAAACAAGTCATGTCAGACACAGGGTTAAGGATTTCTTATCTGACTTTTAATTCCGTGAGTTTTCCATTGTTCACCACATATTTATTCTATGTGGTGTGATGTATACTACCATTGACATATACTATCATGATTATGATTATATTCATGGTATTTTGTGATTAATTTTGTGTTTAGTATCATTTGATATTATGACTCGATTGATTACAACGTTGTTAGGGTTTTTCATCCCACTTTTTATTCCCATGAGATTCCTACTATATTTGCCAATATATCATTTTGTGTGGTGTATATAATTGTCATTATTATATTAATTGTTTAAAATTCATTAATTTATTTGTAATTACATCTTCACTGTATGCTCCTTCTATCATGAGGTTTATGTTTCGAACAATACCAAATCGGTGAGGGAACCTTTCACCCTCAACATTTTAAAGACTAATTTCTGTTGTGTATTTTAGTTTCCATCATCTATAGTTGGGATATTTTATCCTATGTACTTAATGATGTAAATTTTATGTCCTAGTGATTAGATATACTTTTTTCTGTAATCAATTCATTTATTGAATTATAATGTGACGTCATTATGTTGTCAAAGTTTGGTAAGGGAACTTCTTCACCAAATTTAAATTCATTGGGTTAAACTTCTACTTCTTGATTATGTCGTGCTATGAATATATGGGAATAACCTATAATTTTATTAAAATTAATATACACTTTTATGGAGTGTATTCATATTTATCAGACATTATTATGTATTTTATTTTCCCTAAATCTAAAAATAGTATTTTTATATGGGATTTCGTCTCAATTTACATACCATTGAGAATTTATTGTTGATATGAACCAATTCACTCATATGTGGTGTATATAATATGGTTTGGGATATTATATCATGAATCCCTTTATTCTAATGATACTATAAAGTTCTAATTAATTTTTATTTCTCAATTATTTGTATTCAATCTTCTCTCATTTTTTAAAAAATCCTTAACTAAAATATTGTTTTATATGTCTTAAAGATTTACTCTTCTAAATATTTCTCAATAATGTCATGTTTTCAAAAATGGTTTTTAGGATTTATTTATATATGAAATTAATGTTCTCAAATGATAAATCATTTAAAATATTCACAGTTGTATGGGACACATTGATTAAAAAATCCCATTATTAAATGTTTTAAATGGTTTTGAAAATAATTTGATAAATCATTGTTTATTTCAATATAATGATTTCATATATTGTTATTGGAATGGGGAAATGTTATATTTCTTTTATTTTTGTGTTATTTGTTATGAATATAATATGTTTATTGGGCATTGTTTATGTATATGGTTGGTTCCGTGATAAACCTCAGGCGGGTGATTCCGAGATTTCTCTCCAATGCACTCGGTAACGTGACAGAGGTAAACAGGATGTTTCTCCTAAGAGATTTTGGGAATATACTGTCATGGGTATTCGAAGTGTAACTCCATACGTATCTAGGACATCCAAAATATAAGAATGATATGTATTTAATAAGTTTCCTTATATGAATTATGATTTATATTTTTTATTTATATATCAAAGGATTTCATGAGGTATGTTATTATTAAAAAGTATGGTTTGATTGATTTGTATTATTTAATGGGATAATGTTTTCTTTTCTTATTTTATAACCCTTACTGAAATTTTTATGCTCATTCCATGTTTTAGAAATGTTTTCCATGTTACTTAAAGATGAATAAGGTTAAGGATGGGATCAAAGAAAAGTCATGTTGTCTAAAAAAGGAACTAAACATGTTTCTTTTTTAGAGTTTAATATTTTCTAAAAAATGGATACTGAGAAGTAGTGTCTATATGAAATATTCTAGTTGTTATGTAATAGTTATGGATAAATTCTCCAAAACTCTAAACTTGAAAAGATCCTCGAAGTGAATTCTTGACATAATTCATGATTATATAATTTTTCTGTCTGGGTCATTATAGTTTGTATCATAGGTTGGTATAGATAAAATTAGTGGTTTGGGGGTTATTTAATCATAAATTACATAACCATAATGGTAAGAATATTTTAATGATTTATAGTTTTATTAGATAATGTGAATTAGTTTAAAATATCATTAAGATGTATATCATAGTATTTACCCTCCTCATATGATATTATATGTTGATTTTATTGATATACTCACAATAACCATTTTGGTTCTTGTAAATGGCTTGATCTAGAAATCTCCAAATTAATAGTGGATGTGATGAAAATTGTGACGATTTTCTAAATGAGAAATTGAATGAAATGGGAGATGCATTTGGAACTCTTGTGGTTATTCTCCACAAACTATCTAGAGTCATGATTGGCAACATGATCCTTGGTGATTTTTATAATTCATTGTATATGTGAGAAACAAATCTCCACAGATGTTCAGGTAATAATCTTAAAGTTATGTATATTCAAAAACCAATTTTCCAAAAAGGAGGAATGAAATGCATAGGAAATTGTATTAATTTGATGGGAATATGCTATAGATGAGGAAGTGAAAGTCATAAATTAAGAGCCTTCCATGGAAAAAGGAATCATCCAATTGGCAATAGGAAAGGGAAATAAGTTCTTTTTGAAGGAACAATTGAATGTTTGAAATATGGTGTGCATGGTCATTATACAAAGATATGTACTACGAATATGTTTAAGGAATGGGATCATCAAAATTGTACAAATATATGATTACCAATACCTACTTCCATTCAAATTGAGAATAAGAAACCTGAAAATGGCCAATGAAAGGTATAGATTATTTCTCAACATATGTATTGAAATTTTTGAATCTTAGGATATGATTCATGATTTGGTTTCTAGTATAGAATCATTTTATAATAAGTTGGTAAATAATGGATAATGGATCTTTAAGAACATTGAATGTGTAAGAAGTCAACATATAATGAATTAAAGAGTTACAGTAGATTTTAAGATCATGAAATACTTAAATGTATTAAGTCTCTTTTGAGGATGTGATTAGATTAGATGAATTTTTATAGTATGTGTAACCCTGATGTTCAATATATGAAAATTGCTTTCAGGGAATAATTATCTTTTATTTTATGGATATAGTTTTAATGAACCATTTGGGTTTATATGATCCTTAAATTTTTGATAATTGCAGTTTAATACAATTTGGGATGCAAAATGAACGTTATTATTTATCTTATATGGTTAAAATTTGATATGATTATTTTTTATAAATTTTTACCTTCTTAGAAATGTTATAAAATTATATAATTTTTGAAAAAAGACAACAAATAGAACGTGTGACAACCTGTCGTGTCGGAAAAAGTTGTTGGAATCGAACCCCCAACCAAAGTGCAACTGGGATTTAATGCCTCCCACTGGACTACTTGAAGTCCCAACTTAGTACGACTAATTCTTTTTTGGTTGATGATTTTACAAATCATGAATCAAATGATATTGGTTTATCTATGGAAATGGAAAACCTATCATAGGGAATATGTGATTACGTTAATTACAATTTAATATGAGACTTTAAGAGTCACTGATGTTATTTGGAGATAAATGATAAGATTTATCCTGGAATAATATGTGATTAAATCCTTCTGATATTTGGATTTCTATCTTAGATTGGACTGTATTGAAGAATTTTGTGGACAATTATTTATCGAATGAGATTTGTTTAACTTTGGGTAGTGTTTGACAAATTTTAGAGATTATGAGTTCTTTTTATTTTTGTAAAATATAATCCTTTTTAGGGATTATCTAATCTTATAATAAACATTTTTTGTTTTGGTTGATGTCTAAAGATAGTGGAAATATATAGTTCAGCTTTTGTAGATTATTTGATTCTATAGAAGTTTATTCTAGCACTTCAGCTGTGACCATGTCATCTGGAATGCATACCATTGGGAGAAAAGATGTGTTTATGGTAGAATTTTATTAATGGATGACAGTCTACATGACAAGTAAGTATATTTACGTACAATCGTAGTGTAGTTATTAATAAAATTCATCCACTCAATGAGAAGGATCTTGAAGTAAAAAAATTTAAGCTCCATATTATCATCATACATTTACCCAACCACATATTAACGGTATTGTGGTGGTTAACTTTATGTGATCATGTTCTCTATCACTCTCTATTAATCTATGAGAGTTAGTTTCTCTTCCATATCCATGTTTTCAGGGATTCCTTGTATATATTATCTTGGATGACCTTTTTATATATATTTCATTATTTTAAATTGATTGGTTTATTTAATATTTCTCTGATGTGGGACTTTCAATGATATTTCCAAGCCCAATTTTAAATTTGCGAGGACGCAATTTCCAAAAGGGGGGAAAGATGTAACATCCCTAGTAAATACAGAATAAGACATATTCATATTTATTAAAATTAATATATTAATTATTAATTTTTCTTTAATGGGGAATCTATGTTTGATGGCGTACTTGATACATAACAACAAGTTTGTTTGCAATGCTCTGTTGAACACAACATTGGGTCATACTGGAAAATAATAATTTAATATTAATATTTTAAATGGTTGTTCGCACCTTGTCGTTGTATTGGTGGTAATGAATATAACTAAAAATAATATGATTATAAATGTATGTTAAATGTTTTTACATTTATCCAAAAGAAGATAGAGGCCTAAAATGTGAATAAATCAAATTTTAAACATAATTAACTTCAAAAGGTTGATTTAACACCATTTGATAGAGAACCCATTTTTAAATAATGTTTTTGTTTTTTTTAAATGTTCTACATGAAAATATAAATTTCTTATTTAGAATCGTAACATCAAAATTCACATTGGAAAAAAAAGTTGTATTTTTCTGATAAAATTAATTGTTTGATGAATAGTGAAAAATACTGTATTTTTATTCAAATATGATTTTGAATCTAAATTATTTATATTGATAGATTATATTTTTAATTGTTTTTAAGAGAAACTAGATTATAATTTTACCATATAATCCAATGGTGGTCATTGGAAATAATTTCACTTTGAGATTGACGTAAACAAGTGTCAATCTTTTGATAGATATTGTTTCTTAAAAACACGCTATTTGTTTTTACCACGAGAATTAATTTTAAATTTATAATCACAACTTATATGTTTTGAATTATGTAAAATAGAAATAATTTTTAAATTATTAATATCGAATATAGCATTGGCTTATTTTGTGGTTAATTTTATGAAAAACGTCAGTTTTTTGATTAATAGTGAAACCACTAAGTAGTAGTTAAAAAACTGACTTTTTCATTTAAATGAAATATTACCACTTCTATGAATTGAATTTTGAGAATAAGAAATAAATGTTTGTTATTATAAATTATATTGTGGTTCAATAAGATGAAAATAATTTTTTCCTGAGTAGTAACTTTTGACTTTTATTTACCGCGATTAAAGGTAAACTGGGTAATTTAATGTAAAAACAAAATCATAATAATTCAAACATACATTAAAACTTTTCCTATCATTATTAAATGATTCCTGGACGACCATGATCATCTTGGGGTCTATTTGGGGACCCCATTGATCCACATAAGAGTGATAATGACCCTTTATTTTAATTAATTTAATGTAAAGACCAAAATGACAAAAACAAATATCTCTTAATAAATTAATTTTTATATAAGGATAGGTAAGTAATATTTTTGACTATAAATATTCATTATAAATATAATACAATTTACTAGATCATGGTATTTGTTTTGTAATTTTTATTAATCAAATAAATTAACTTATTTATGACACAAAAATGATGCAGTATTTACCTCCTTAATAAATGATTTAAATAAATATGTTTCTTAACTTTAAAATAACATTCAAAACCGATCCAATTATTATTGGATGGCTTTATTTCAATTATTATTCATCATATTTTTAATTTTAATATGATTTGGACCAATAGAAACTGAAAATCATTATATAACAAAATAATAGTTTCACACTTTCCTTAAGAGCTCATCCTCTCCCTTATAAAAAAACCTAACACCTAACTCATTACACACGCCTCTAACTCCCATTGGATTATCCGAACTCGACCTAAATAATCTCTCACAATCCATCTCTTCCACCTATGATCCTTACCACAGGTAGAACTCACTTTAAGAGGTCCTTTACGTTCAAACCAAAGGGTGTTACCAAAATTAAAGGTAATGGTTTATCTTACCTTATTTTCTTTTATTTAACTTATCAAACCCCTAAAAGCTTTTTATTATTTTCATTTATAACAAAAATATTATACTAAATATAATGGGATGTTGTTTTTAGAATGATTCAAACTACACTCTCAAACACCTCCATTTAATGGGTCATGAACATATTGTTTCTGTGGAAGGAAAACTAACGCTTCATGAAGTGGTGATTGTACAATTATATCCTACCGCCTCTCATGGTGTCCATTAAGATGGAACTGTATTTATATACGTAATAAATTATATTTATATTTTCATTATACTCCTGTATTTTTCATTTATAGCATAACATTATGGTTTCCATATTGGGTAAATGTGATAATTTCATTTGAGGATGTGCAGACTACCACACCCTCAAAGTGATATGACACGTTCAGGCCTTATGTGAAACATATAATGGGTAAAGATAATTACATTATATATGAAATTATACATGAATTATAATATAATTATGTATCATTAAGATTACATTCCATTATAATATGATATATAAATGGAATTAGCATTCATTCATATGTACGACTTTCCGTCTCCATGAACGGTGCATTTAATTTCTTATTTCCAAGTATTATGTACTATTATAAATAGATGTATAAAATAGATAAATAAGATATATATAATATCTATGTCATGAATATCATTCTGGATATAATAATCTTTTGACCACATGAACAAATTGTAATTATTATAAGTCCATTTTTGACTCAAATACCAAATATCGACAAAATGAACATTATTAACTTAAATGAATACATAATGTTTATAAAAAGATAATATGTTATAAAAAGGAATATTAAAATTTAAAAAGGTTCTTAATCGAGTTTAAAATAACTTAAGTTTATTATTTAGGAATAATTAGGGACAAACAAGTCAAGTTTTTCATAAGGTTAGGGATTTCATATCTCACATTAAATTCTGTAAGATTTCCACTGTTCGCCACTTATTTATTACATGTGGGGTATTGTATTCTACAATTGATATATATTATCATGATTAAATTTATATTAATGGTATTGTGTGATTAATATCATGGTTATTAACTATGGTCTTATAAACAGATTGTTTACAACATGGAAATGGGTTTTCATCTCACTTTTTATTCATGTGAGATTCCTGTTATATTTTCCACTCTTTCCTTTTGGGTGGTGTATTTACTTCCCATTATTATATTCATCTTGTAATATAAATTATATAATGTGTATATACATCTATATTGTAATATCTTTCTTTCAAGAGGTGTATGTTTTGAAAGTTAACAAATCAGGGAGGGAACCATTATCCCTACAATTTTTAGAAGACTTCTTTTTGTTATGTATTTTAATTTTCATGTTGTTTCGTTAGGATATGTTCTTCTATATCCCTCCTGCTATAAATTTTATTTCTATGTGATCAGGTAAACTTTTCCCTTTCTTAAATTAATTTTCTATATTTAAATTGACATCGTTTGGCTGTCAAATTCTTGTAAAGGAACTTCTTCACCCAATTTCAATTCTTTGGGTTAAACTTATACTTCTTCATTCGGTCGTGCTATGAATAAGTGTGATTAACCTAGTATTTGTTTCTCTTAATATCAACATATATTGACTGTATTATTTTTTTTCACACATTATTATGTAATTTATTTATCCTTAATATAAGGATACAATATTAATAATGGATTTCGTCTCAATTTACATTTCATTGTGACATCATTGTTTTTATGCACCAATTCACTCTTATGTGGTTTATATAATGTCCTTTGGAATATTATATCATGAATCCCTTTATTCTAATGATATTATATTTTTTTGATAAAATTTTAATCCTCAATTATTTGTATTCAAGCATCTCTCATTTGTTAAAAAACCCTTTAATGAAAGTATCGTTTTAAATGTTTTAATGATATCTTCTTATAAAATTTTGACATTAATTTCAATGTTTTAAAAAATGGGTTTTAGGAATTATTTATATATAAATTAATATTTTCAAATTATAATTAATTTAAAAGAATCAATGTGATGTGGGACACATGGATTCAAAAATATCGTTATGAAATGCATTAAATGGTTTTGAAAATGATTAGGTAAATAATTGTTTACGTCAATATCATGATTTAATATATTGGGACTAGAATGTGGAAATGTTATATTTCCTTTATGTTTGTGTTATGCGTTATGAATATGATATTGTTATTGGAATTTTTTTGCATATATGAGTGATTCTGTGATAACTTAAGGTGGGTGAGCCCAATATAGCTCTACAATGCATTGGGTAATGTGACGGAGGTAATCATGATGTTTCTCCTAAGAGAATTAAGGAATATAGTGCGATGGTTATTCCATGTCTAACTCCCTATGTAGTTGTGATAGCTAAAATGTATGTTAGATATGGATGCCAAAATTATCTTTTATGATTTATGGTTTGTTTATGTTATTCATAATTCAAATGATCTCATGTGTTATGTTATGATGGAAAAGTATGGTTTCTTTGATTTTTATTTCTTAATGGGCTAATGTTTCCATTACTTATTTTATAACCCTTACTGACCTATTTTTTATCATCACATGTTTTGAAAAGTTTTTCACATGACATAAATATCAATAGGGTCATGGATGGGATCATGAAAAATTCATACTGTCTAAAACATGGAACTTGACATGTTTCATTTTAAGTGTTTCTTATTTTATAAAAAATTGATACTTGGTAGTAGTGTATACATGTAATATTCATTCCAGTTGTGATAGCTACAATGTAAGTCTAAACTGATATTTTTTAAAATATCTTGTAAAAAAACATTTCCATATAATATCTATTTATAAACATAATTATTTAGAGACACCTCATTTACTGATGTTTTCTAGAAATGATTGAAAATGAAAACTCATTTACCGATGATTCTAGAAAATGACGGGATTGTTTTATATTTTTATATTAAAAAAAATTATACTTTATTTCTAGTACCCAACACTTGTTCACCCCCTCACCTCTACAGTACCTCCCTATCCAATACAGTACCCCTACCTAACCCCCTACAGTACCTCCTCTCGGATATAGAACCCCATTCAATATGATTCCCCATAGCCCTGACTAACCTTCCCTCACCGCCTCGATTTCAGAAACTGTTTTCCCATTACCCCAAGCCCCACATCCCATTCATGTTCTACCCTCTACCCCGTGCCTTTGGTCTTGTTCATCCCTTTTCCCCAAGACCCATTCCGCATTTCACCCACAATCCAAGCCCCGAATCCCTCACACCAAATATTAAAAAGTGTGCTAACAAAAGTCAAACTTGTCACCTACTACCTAACATTTAAATACACTATGAACTATCCCATCTAGATTTTGAATAAATTGAAAAATTTTGTTATATATATATATATATTAAGAGATTTTAGTAATTATATAAATAATATATATATATATATATTAATATACATATTTTAATATATATGTCTGCGTTTATATTAATATTATTTATTATATAAATTTGTTTATATATATATATGTGTGTGTGGTTATGATATATATACATATATATATATCTGTGTGTGTGTGTGTAAATATATATGTTTATGTATGTATATATATATATAATTGGACATGTTTTAAAATACTGATAAAAAAAAGGTCTTCAAAATAGCAAGATTTTCTTAAAAACATTACTAAAATTTTAATATATATGTGTCTTTATATATGAATATAGGTATATAGATATATATGTGTGTGTGTGTGTGTTTGTTTATTTGTTTGTTATATCTATATACATATATATATTTATATACGAGTGATTATATATATATTTTCTGTGTTTATATAGGTTATTAAAATTATATATATTTACATAGATGTGGGGATATGATATATATATATAGCTACATTTTTTCAAAATTATTACTAAATTTGGAAAATTATCCACAACTAGTCTCTAAAATTTTAAAACTATTCTTAAAACATCACTAATTTTTTGTTTTTTTAATGAAAGATCACTAAATTTATCAATTTTTGAGGTTTTTAAAAAAGAATTAGAAAATTATTTTTTTCTATAGTGATCCATACATTATATCTAATTGGATTAAGATTAAGAAGTTAAATATATTTCCATATATGGAGTCAAAATATGGATTTTCATTTGATTTTTTGACTATTTATCCTAGAATTAAACAATAGAATGGAATTATTTTGTGATTTATATTACCTATTAACATTGATAATTTAATGAAAATCCATAGGATAAAATTTTATAAAAAATTGATTTTGTATTTTAAATTACCTTGGGAATTAAATTTTAGTATACCTGGATGAATTATTTTTGTATTACAAGTATTTTATTTTATTAGGGTTGTTTGAAATGAATTTGAAATTATTTTTCTAGAGGATGAAATTATATATTTCAATAGTTTTTAAATTTTTCATAATTATTTAGACTTTGAAATATGATTTTTTTTACTTTTGAATGTTTATTTTTTTAAATTATCAATGTAATCCTATCGAGTATGCATGATAAATTAAGTGAGCACACATGTTGATTCTTAGGTGACTATGAACTTGATATATCAACTGAATGTGCCTAGAAACTAAATGATCATTGATGAAACATTCAAGTGATTACACATATAATTTAGGGGGATGAGAACATAATTTAGACCTAGTTATGAACTAATTGTCCCATAATAGTCAATATACCAACCACATCACCCACTTTCAACTGAACACATATCTGTAGTCACTTAAGTGACCATGATCCCCCATCCCCAAGCTACCGTGAGTAACTCCTACCACATTCCATAAGTGAAACAAATCCATGAAACTACCGTTCTATCAAGGAAATGTTCTCAGAGTCACCTCTTGTAAATCAAAATTTTCCAATGATTCCTAGTTCAATAATGTTTTAGAATACAACCATGTAATGAACTAAAGATCCACCAAATATTGTTTCTGAAGAAATAAATCCTCGATGCTCACAGACCATCTAAGGAATGAGTCTCGATATTATTTATAGTACCACATTTCATTATGTATGAAATTGAATATGTGAAATCATGGTGATATAAATTGAGTCCATATAAATAGTATTTCATTCTTTCCATGAAATAGAAATCATATTCCTCACATCACCGCTAGATAAAGATGATCCACAATTCAATCATACATTAATACTCACCTATAAAACCTAAATATCTAAATGCAAGTAGAGATTAAACCCCACAAGTGTAGTGTGAAGCCAAAACATTATTGAATCTGTATATATTTGTCAAAGATCCACATTAAAAGAACATAGACCATGATTTAATTAATATAATCAACCCCATTGAAGAAGAAACCGATTCCATCTGTTGAAGCTCTCAATGTGCATCGAAAGAGGAATCCATGTCGTGAGTCTGAATTAGATTAACCAATAAGGCTGAAATTATATTTGAGATACAGAAAGTAAATTTCATGTTTATAATGATGGATAATATGAAATGTTTTGAAATAATTTGTTTATATTTATTTATGTGAATGTATTAGGATGGAATTGGTGATGTAAATAAACTAAATGGTTGTACATTTGGGTTTTGAAGACATCACACACTATGTTCTTATAAAAATTTATCAATGGATGTATCATGATTTTGGGAAATCCAAGACCTCTTCTAATGACCTAAATACATCGTATTAAGTTGGGGAAAAATTTAATAATCCATGCCCAAACTTGTATATGTAGTGAAGAAATCATTTTGTGAGTAATCATGAGATTCGTGACCACAATCAGTTTTCAATTTACATGGGATGTAATTGAAAAAATTTGGTGGAAACGTTCTTAAAGAGTATCATTAGGGTTACGAATAAATAAAATAGTTCACCTCATATTTTTTTCAATGGATTGAAGATACTATATTTGAATAATTTCAATATTTAAAATACCATCAAAATCCAAATATTCATGACCTTTGATGATGATCCACCATTACATGAGGAGCCCATAGAGTAAAGATAGATGCTCAGAGCACTATAGTAAAGGATGGATAATTTAAATAATTTAATTTTTTCCAACTACTCCATTTTAAATTATTTTACGTTTTTAATAATATCTTATAGTCACTATAATTAATAACTATACAAATTTAAATCACTACTATATCTATTATTGGATGAAAAAATTTATGTGAATTTTTGATTCGCATGATTCCTTATGTTTTCACATACTCATGATGTAAACAGGGGTTTTCTGATCCATATATATGGATAACTTAACCAAGGGCGAGGACCATGGAAAAGATAACAGCAGTGCCACATGTCCATGTTCTATAAATTTTGAATTTCTCAACGATGATGAAGTACTGAAATGGATAGTGGTATATCAAAAATATTTTATTTGACTATTAGATGATCTAATTTTCCCACTAATTTATAAAATCATGTTAGACACCCTTCCCTTAGAATACTATGCATACCATTGAAGTATATGGAATGATGGATGATCAATATATGATGGTTATTGGCGTTGGGGAAATAGATACCTCGATTTAGTGTGTTTATTTAACAATTACTAAGGAGTTGGTGGTATATTATGTAACATAAGATATTCAATATGATATGTTTAATACAAAAAACATGATAGATAATAGTAGTTGATGAATAATATTAATGTGATTTCAAAATGTAAATTTAGTTGTATAATAAATAATACATTTGATCAACCACAGATCCAATACCCATTTAACATGAATTCGTGTGATTTATATTTATATTTATTAAAATTTAAAAAATGGAACAATAAAATTGCATCTATGAATATTTTTAAATTTCAGAAAATAAAAACAAATACCTAAAATAGAGTTAAATAGTTAGAATCTTACCCACACATGATCCTTGGGAGATAACCTTATTTAGATCTATAATACATTACATAATTTTAAAAAAAATTGATTTATCACAACCACATGAGAATTTTTTATATGAAACATTTATAATATAAATTGTATGGATAAACATGTGAAATTTTTTCCAAAGTCTAATCAATAAATATTTCTTTTATATTCATGTCATTCAAATGATTATCGAATTTTTCATTAAAGAATAAGGATAAATTCAAAAATTCATGTAAATCCCATGGAATGTGCTCCTTTTGTTGAAAATTAAATTTAAATTATGGTTATTAAATATAAATTACAAAAAAAATTAGACATCTTGCTCAAATCCTCACATTAAGTTATAATTATATGTAGTATGTTTTTTTAGAACCATTTATATTGGAGTTATTAATTGAATAGTATGAGATTACACTATGTAAAAGACATCAAAATAGAATATAAAACCCTTTATATTTAATTATTACAAGTACACAAGAAGGAATTGGTTGTTGGTTATGTGAATGATATATAGAAAAATTATTACTATTTATGTTAATGAATCAAACAAAATCCCTTGAAGAACCTATGAATAATTTAATTTATATTTTATATAGGAATAATTATTTAATCTATTTTATAATATATAATGTTTTCTAATCAGTTAAGGGACATAATGAATATATATTTATTTGAATAAATTTGTGTGTTTGAAAAAACATGATTATCATGGCATGGCTACATCAAATAAGGAAAGATTATAGGAAGTAGTTTACAATTAAGAGGACATGATAGATTATGAAGTAACTCTTTCACTTATTATTTCATTAAATCCCATTATGATCATTTCTGATTAAATATCTTATATTAATTACAAAAAAAGATATATGTTCATTAGTAATTTTTCATTTATATTTATAATAATGGAAATTATTTAAATGAACTACTTGATTTCTAGATCCATATTTAAAAAAATTATACGATTAAAAAAGAATTATATTTTCTTTAATATGATCCTATATCAGGTTATTAATGTAATATTGTTCCTTATTTTTCAAAATGGATAATACTTAGCGATAGAAGAAAAAACATTTATTATGATAACATCATCAAAATATATGTTTTTCAAAAAATATGGTGATGAGATTTTTTTCAGCAACCCAAATTATCTATTACAGTTTATAAAAAAATCATGTATGTGGTTTTTGTTTTACATATTATGGATAATTGAAATTATTTCTTGTTTTTATAATCATTTATACAGACCATAAGAAAAATTAAATAAAATTAATAATATATTGGATTTATTTATGAATTTTATTCATCAAAATAAAAAACCATATGAAAATATTATGCATTATAATATTCATCATGACATTCATAAATATAAGAATTTTCTATATAGTTAGATGTATTATATAAAATTTTGGATAATTTTATATCATACTTATAACATACCATATATCATTTATATTGTGTGTGTAATTATTTTCATGTTCCAAACTAATTATAAATAATATCATGCGAGAGATACAATGTGAGTAGGGATTATCAGGGGAGTGAAGGAACCTCCACTAATACCCAGTCATGGATCATTATAAGGTGGACTCGTCACATTATATCTGTGGTGATGGCCGATACGCCGCTGCCCCCTCTTCAGAAAAGTAGGGAGGCTCTAATTACATTCTTACAATTCACTAACCTAAATATCATCCTTAACTATCCCATATCCATATTAGTCTGAATGCCTCTTATCTTCATCGAGGGGTCACTTATATTCTTCATTCCCTCGAGGATTTCACAGAGTATTCATCCACTCACGGGATGTCCCTAGTTGCATGTTTTGGTCGATCATGACCATCACTATATTACTTCAACAGATTCATCAACAGTGCCTGACCGATGCCAGAGCGAGTTGTACTCAGACAACTGGATTAACTCCATTTACATTTTTTTCATTTCACCAGTTATGATGACCTCGCCTCTACATGGTCCAATGGGATTCACTCAAGTGAAGGATCCACGTTCATTACTCTCACATAGTGCTACGAATTCCACGAGATGAGTTATCCCAGTATCATGTTTATTTGTGTAATAAATCTAGGTATTCCCCTTCCATTCAAAATTTTTGCAATTATTCAAATTATAGGTAACCTTGAAGAAATATTTCTGGAATTTTATGGGCATTCAAAATCCATATTCTACCCCATTTCACCAAATATTTCCATGGTAGTTCATATTTGAAAGTCTTCTATTTAGGCTTTATATATGAAGGTGGGAGAATAATATCATTTCCATAAACAAGTGGTATTCATGTACTAGTACAATTTCTAGGTCTTGTATTACTGTTTGGGTGACATACAACCGAACAATCATTCATCTCCTGAGAATCCTCTATTTTTGGTTGATATCATCTGGCTATCTGCTTCTTAAGTGGGTCATAATGCCAATATCTCAGACTATGCATGTCTCACATCATGTGTTTCTCTTTGAAAGAAGGCTAGTATTATTCATTATAACAAGAATTTTGATGAAATTTTTTTCTCCTCTGTGTTGAAATTTTTTATAGACCAATCATATTGTACCATAGGATGAGGAGCCTCAGTTACACTCCTCTACTATTGTTCCTTATTTTTATCATATGATTTCTAGTTGAGGCTGTTGAATGTTGGAGTTTTCTCATCGCTTTTCACCAACCATGTCTCCCACTAAACCAAGTTGAAATGGTTATATCTAGGTGGATGAAGGAGTGCCTCCAATCTTGGTGCCTCATGACTTTCAATATTCCCCTTCCTCAGTCAATCTAAGGAATTGGTTTCAGGACTTTGTTGAATTGGAGTAAGGTGATTCTAAACAGGATTGATGGATAGTGGTCATCCCAATGTATAATATGATGTCAAATGGTTCTAATAACCATGTTCATCAAGTGTAAGGTGACATATAAATATACTATGTACCGATTACAGATTTTGATTTTGATATTCACATGATTGAAGATGAAATTTATTGTTAGTTTTCAATGGTGAAAGTTATGGGAATTCATGGTTTAGGTCATTATAGAACAATAAGGAATAAAGGGAGGAAGGGAACCCTGGACTATGGGATTCACATTATGCTTGAGGGGAACAAATATAAATGGAATTAGAAATATTCTTACCAGCCTAATCTCATAGAGACAATGTCTACTTAAAGGGAAGGGGACAATAAGGAATTTTAATATATGGTCAATATGTATGATCTGGATCATGAGTAGAACCAAAATATCAAAGTGGAAATCCATTTGACAGAGGTTTATGATTCTATTGGAATAAGAGAATAATTGTGTTAAAATTGAAGACTCAAATTTAATGTAGAGATACCTCATGTGTGTGGGTGGAGCAAAAAGTGGTGTCCAACATGAACTATGAATAGTTTCCAAAAGGATTGGATAAAAAAAAGTAGCGCTAATTAAATACATGAATATAATTTGTAGAATAGTGGATATTGATAGAAAAAAATTTCTAGATCTCATTCTCTACTATAAAGAATAAATACCTGAAGGAGACATCCATATTAACAAAAAAAAGGATACAGCCAAATGAATACATGAAATTATTATACAAGTATAACTTAATGATCATTAAACGGTGTGGATCAACAAACCCAATTTCATTTTTTTCGAAATATTCTAATTGGAAAATGATCATTATGTAGTAATACATCATGACATGGGATATGTTAGCATTCCATTTTGATGAAATTTAAAGGAATACCTAGATACTCTAGTACCAACATTACAACGAGGATCATATAGATTTATTGGTTCTAATAAACTTATAATTTTATTTATTTATTTCATGATTTATTTCTATGATAAATTCTCTAAATTTATTCCCTTTGTACGTTCACCACTTTTCCCAAATACTGCATTTGAAATAAATATTACATTTTCTGTTAGTAATGTTAGAGATTCAAAAAATCTATTTTATGGTATTGTATGTTTTAAAATCACAATTTTATGTTTCATTAATATTAATATTCAAATTTAATTTTATACCGGGATAAATAATTTATAATTTTAATATTAATGTGAAACATTACATCAAGAACCATTACTTTCATTTTAAAACTTTATTTACTTATCCTAGATAGAGTCAAAAAAACGAAATATCAGTAGATGAATCATGATATTTGGTATCCAGATGTTTTTATATGGTTTTATATATGCGGAAAAATTAGATGAAATTCATAACAATTTAAAAAAATTCCCATTAAATTTGATTACATAAGTGCTATCAACATTTCTAAAAATCAAATAATCCACTATAGAATATATCACATTGATTTAAGACAGTAATTATTTATAAGATAGAATGAAAATATTGATATTTGTGTTAGGGTAATTTATGTTTAAAATTTGTTATTAAATATTTTTCTAAAGGCTATAAATTATAATTGATATAAATTTATTAATATTTTCTTGGTTATTTTGAGTTAAAGTCATTTTTTTTCTTATCATATTTGCTTTATTAATTTCATTAAAATGTTTTTATATTTAAAATTATAAAATTTATCTTATATATCCAACAACTAAAAATTGGGTAGATGATATGATATAATGCACCAATCCCTCTTACATGATTCCAACAAAACAATGCCTACACATATCTATGTCATGATGGTTGCATAGAGTTGTATCTTTTCCTATATAGTCCTCACCAACAACACGATGCATCACCCAAATTATCTAGACCCATCGTGACGTTCATCCATTTACAATTTTTGGAAAGATAAAAGATATACACTAATGTTATATGTCTTTTCAATAGTTTTCAATCCACTCATATCTCTTTTTGGAATCCCACCTCGTAATGCTATGTCAAACTAAGTTGATTTACTCATTAATGTGCTTCACTGGTTGACTTGTTACACTACATCACCTACTACTATATGGTGTGTCAAATGCCCTATGACCCAAAGGCCAATGGTGTCTCTAATACCCTAGGTCCTGATGACTCAAATTTGTTTCTCATGTGCCCAATTTGGGTGAATTGTTCCACAACTATAGTAACATCGAATTCCTCCCTCGTCTAGTTTGGAAACATAGGTTTTAGATTCCATGAACGTCCACACACCGATCATTAAAAGTGTTACAAAATCTTACATAATATTACGTTGGTTGATATATAAATTTTTATATTTTTTTCATTAATAATATTTATACAATTGTAAATAAAAAATAATATTATATTTTTCATCATTTCTGACATCTAACATTAGATATATTTTATTCTAACATGTATGAATTATTTTAAGGGGGTTTATGTTTCTTTTAATTCAATAATTATTTTAGTTTAAGTATATAAAACATTAGTTAATTTATTTTACAATAGAATCAGTATAAAACTATTTGAAACCATAATCTTATCAACCCCATCCAAAAACTGAATCCTAGTATTTTGTTTGATTGAATCCATTAATTTTGGAGGATTTAAAAATATAGACTGGTGAATCCTCAAATTATTCAATTTATTATTTGAAGGATGATTCAAAGTAGAATATTAAATATTTTAAAGAAATTTATATTAGTTATCTTAATATAATGAATATTTTCAGGAAAGAATTTTGTTTTACTCAATGATATATCATTCTGATCGGATTAAGAAAAATATTATCTATGATGTCAAAGTCTAATAATATTATTTTAATAAGGGGTTTCTCTTCTGGAGTGAACTATAAAATATTATATTGATAGTAAATGAGATGTGTGCTTCATTTTATTTAAATGAACTCCTAAAAATTATACATTATCCATATGAAGGTTGATTTTATTAAAAAATATCTATGGTAAAATATGAAAAATTTAAATATAAAGACAATATAAATCATTTAATTCAAAAAAAATTTGTTGTAGAGAAATAAAGATATATTGTTTTACAATCTCTTTAGTTGGATTAATGAAAAATCATTTATGCTTGTATATATAAAAGTATTGGGGAATATATTAATGTATTATATATAAATATATATCAATTATATATATTATTGAATAAGGAAATGGTAAATATATTATGAAATACATTTGGAGTAATAGATCATGGAACAATGAAACATGTTTAAAAAAAGAAAACATTTTTAAGTTCCAAGAACAAATTTTTTATCCCAATATATTTAATAATATTTTTACATGTAACAACTATCAAATAAACTTTTCTATTGTGATATAGAATGATGATTTTGTGGAAGAAAATAATGACATTATTATAAACATGGTGGGGGATTTTAATTTTCTAATAAATATGGGTAACCTATTTATATGTGAACAAGATATATTAAACATGTCAAAAACATTATCTCAAACTAATGGCGAACGTGATCTCTTTGATAAATTCCATAAACATATAGTTATTGGTTTTTGATGGTTTTTAATTAATCTAACTCTCATAGGTCATGGAATATTTTCATTAATATTGGGAGAATTCCTTTAATGATGTTGTTCTTGAAACCTAGAATAGAAATAATAAATCATCACAACACATAATTCAGGGCAGACCATTGTGGATTTCTAAAAGCATATGGGGATCCCCATCCCGGTATCCAATGGTGATGACTCGATAGCCAGATATTCCCCCACATATCGTCTGCATGATCTATCCTTATAGAGCCACATATATTATTTCTCATTACGGTAGACTGACATGTTTCCTATCAGATTAGTGTTGGGAGTAGAAATTTTATAATATGGGAAATGGATAATGAATTTGAGATCCCTTTTTTTATATGGGTTTTGGTCCATATAGATTTGGACTTTAGAGATAACAGGGCCTAGGCCACTAGTGAATTGTCAATAGTGTCTTCTACTGATTCTACAAGTAAGGTTTTACTTGAGGCTGATAGGGAAAACATCATCAACGATAATTCAAGTGATGATGACCAACCACATGACATAGAGCCCAATCCATTTATATAAATCTAAAGGGTTATCCAAACACTACAACTTTGGATTAATTTCTAGAGTATGAATAAGAAGTTCCAGAATATGTGAAAATAATTAATGCTAATAGGGATGATGAAATACACATAATCTGATATCGGGTGTTGAAGTGTATATGATTCTCCAATGGTATCACCCTAGAGACACAATCGGTAAACCAAATAGGGTATCTCCATCACATGATGTAGAATCATTGTTTCGGTCGTGTGGATGCTATAGGTCTTCATATCATGATCCATGTCTGCCTCACCAATAATATATGGTAATGTAGTCAACACCAAGATGAATAATGCCATTAGGAGAAGGTTGAAAACATCCAGAATCACCATGATTCCAACTAGAAAATTCTACACCTATAAAAACAATCAGATGATCCTTCATCCTTTATTGCCACTAATTCAAGGATTTTTTTCTATCTATGGAATATACTTGAGGTGGATAAGGAGAAGATAATATATTCATATCATCTAGGGGATGATCTCCATGTCAAGTGTGATCAGGTATAGAATGGTGTGAATATGCATCACTAAGAAGAATATGAGGAATAAAGGGAGATCAAGTTGCGAAAGATGATCCTGGAGGCCACACACCAATGATTAATTGATATGATGGGATCAATCCCTAGAGAAGACCCATATGAACACCTTTGTTGACTTGTAACTATCATTAAAAACATTATATGTGTATATAATCCTTGGTTTCATACTCACACTCCAATAATATCTATTAGAAAACAAACAACATATCCATAATCACATGTTAGTAATTCCCATTGTGATAAATAAGGGATTTCCCCATAATCATTCGCTATGTATGAGAGTGTATGATAAATATAAAAAATGGAGATCTTTCTATTTTTCACTAACCTCTATGAGTGTTGGGGCTCAAGTATATTGTGGTAGGAGGCGAGGGATCTGGATGAATCCAACCTACATCTACCAAACATGTAAAGAATACTAAGATGATAATTCCATGACTGTTGGAATCTATTCAAAAAAATAGGATTGGGAAATTTGTATCTCAATGCCCAATACTAGGAAAAAAAATATGAGTGATTTATTGATATTGAACAACATACTATGTCTGAAACTCAATATCAATATCACATAGTCATAAACGAGGACTAACAAATGAGGGTTTCCCTATAACTATGTTTGAAACATTGGTCCTGTCTCTAATATTTGTCAAAGTCTTCATGAAAATTGGTGATGGGTAGTAGGTTGTCTAATTCATCATGAGACAAAGCCATTAGGGGGTCTCTTCATACGTTTAATAGGTTGATGATATGAATAAATGGTCACCAAATCCATTTGTGTGGGGTTTTTGGATTGTATTAAATGATTTTAAAAATCTTGTAGTAACCCCAAAATGTCTTAGAATGGATTGGTGTAAGTGTACTAGTCTGAAAAAAGATCAATCCCTTCAACCTAGGGAGCATCATCTTGGATGTTTTGCGACACTAGATAATGCGATCTGCATGGTATATGAACAAAATTGTTCATGTAACTCTCAGGTGATGGCCTTGGACATTTTTAATTTTATGTTGTTGAAATGAGCACAAAATACATGATTCTTAACATCATACAATGAGAATGATGTATGGTACAGTTTAACATCATGTAACCAAGACTCTTCACAATGTTTATGGTTATACTTCTTGGACCCTAGATAATTGTTTAATGTCATTTCTCATTAACTATAGGAATATATATTCTTATAATATTATTTACAAAGTAAATGAACATAAATTGAATGTACCAATGGAGGCTTGCACACCCAAATATTATCAAGGAACATATAGGAATTTGGTTTCTCAAAACAAGCATATTTGTTGTGGCAGAGTATTAACCTAACCTGAATTTGGGGAAAAGGATCATAGTTCCACAAAATGCTTTCTTAGTAAGGATCCTAGTTTATGGTAATAGAGTGTGGATTGAGAAACCCTCATGTGGATTATCTACATAAGTTCCCAGCCATCCAAAAACTCATAATCTCTAATGAGCCCAAATTGGTATTGGATGAAAGGAATACTATATGGGTTTTACATCAACTGTGGGAGAATTCATTAGGGGATACACCTATAGTGGAATCCCTCCATGGTATAAGAGTTTGAAAATGAGGAAAATTGAGACTTACTTGGTTTGTATAAAGATGCGACTAGCAAGAATGTACTGACAGTTGACAATTTTGGAAATAAATGGACCATGAGTATACCTGTAATGGGTGGTGCGAGAAAATTGAGGATCAATTCTTGAATAATATTTATACACATTATCCACTATTTATTACAAAAAATCCATTATAGTTTATTCCCAAGAGGGGGGGGGGGGGTTATCCATAAATGGATTGAGACCATCACTATTATGGGGTTCGTCAGGATGTGAAAGATGGTGGGAACTCAAACCATGAAATATGAGAAGTGTAAAACCAATTATAGAGTGGGAAACGAAGAAAATAAGTACCAATTAGTTTACTTTAATTTTTATTGGACTCTTAAAATTAGTTTAAAGTCATGTTGTAGGGAATAATATGAATAATATATGTTAAATGTGTTAGACAATATTTGTATAATGTTTTATGTCCTGTTTCATGTACTGTAAGAGAAATGTCTATATCATGAGTGTTTATGTAGAAAAAAATAAAAAAATATGACATAAATGAGGGAATAAGTATCCCAAATAACACATAATTACCTTATGATGAACTGAATACATTTTTTGGTTTGTGATATTGGACCTTAATCGTGGCCTAGGGGATGGAGATTAATGAACCACTGGCTCGACCCTATGAGAAAATGTCCTTGTGTCACTATATATCCAAAAAATATGGGAATCAAGAAAAACAATGTTCATAGACACATAGTAGAGAGAAACATTAACTGGTTGGGGGAATCCTCTCCAGCGAGGAAGCTCAACCATCTCATAGTTACCATGTGGTATCCTGGATATGATTAGGGTATAGTTGGAGTTTAACATTATGCATTAAGGATAATGGCTCTTAGGTGAAGGTATTATAATTCAAAATATGGGGGATGTTATCTAAAATGGGTACGTGTGGTGGGATTTTATGATAAAATGGATATAAAACAGGGACTATGAGGTCCAAAACCTCACAACACATTCCATATGATTCTTTCATATTGTTTAATTTCATGATTCTTAGATTAATACCATTTTTTTAAAATTCCTACATTTAGAACCTGGGAGACGACATGCCCTAAAATGGATTTATGTGTTGTGGTAGAGAAAGGAATATTAATATAACGAATTCCTAGGAGGATAGATGTCACACCACATAATATAGTAGGGGAATCAGTGACTATCCATGAGGACCCTAGTATATCATGGATGGATGGATTGTCAATCATAAACAATATTATGAGGCTTATATGCCATGAATGGGGCCTGAGGGAGAAATTACAAAGGGGAGGTGAATTTTTATGTATTCTAAAATATTTAGTGTTTGATCATCACTATGTATCTCATAAAGAAGATAATCATTACCCACATTGTTCTAGAATTTTTTTATATTTAATGTCAAATGTTAAGGATGTTTGTATACCAACATGAAGGAGGGAGAACATTATGGCTGGACACGAGATTGATGATATGGGAATAAATTTGTATCACATGAGGGTGTGAATCTGTCCACACATTTTTCTTGTGAAGAAATACCTCTAGATGGTATAAAACATACATAGTGAGGATGGATTTTTTTTTATATTTTTTTATTTTTCATCTATTTTTAAGTGTCTTGTCCAAGATTGAATTTGTAGGCATCACTATATATACATTGTAGACAGGAATCATGCCATAAGTTTTTTTTATGGGCCACATGGTATATGAACCTTGCAGAAGGTGAAGTCCTCTAATCTGGGAATACCATAATGTTTCGTCACTTATTGTTCTGTGGCGAACACTATGATATTGCATTTTAAGGTCATGTGACGGGACCTATCCATGATGATTAATTTTGTGTGGAAAAGACATTATGGGAGAGGAATTATCAAGCAACATGTTTATGGTGTGAAAAAAAACAATCCGATGTTAATAAGGACCACAATGGTCTATGCCATACCACATACTCCAACAAAAAACCCACACACAGTTTAGAGAGATGATGATTTGAATAGGTCTTTTAGATTAAGGTTATAGAACTCGAACCATGTCGGATAATATCTCAAATTGGTACATGTAGTGTGGTTTTTTGATAAGAATTACATTAATTTGTGAGGAGGGGGATCAGTACTGCACAACACATCACAAAAGAGGACTGCATACATTTTAATTTCAGGATTCTTAGACTAAGATCACAATTTAAAGGCCACATAGTCTGGCCCTTGGGATGGAGACTCCCCGAAATGGACATATGCGGCATGGAAGAGTAATGAATCATACACGAATGAACACCTATGATGGATGATGATTCTCCATATTATACCATAGGGGCCTCTCTGACAAGACCAGTGGACCGTAGTATGGCATGGTTGGAAGGATAATTTATAGTAAATGATGTTATGATGCTTGTGTGCCATGAATGGGGAATCAACATCGTTAACCCTCAACAATATCACATACAACATGGGATATTATATAAAAATGAAAACCAATGGTGCCCCACTTCCACATATATGAAATATGTGGATCACACCATCACATCATCATATATCATATATACATATTGAAATAGAATATTTTTATGGTCCCACAACAATCTTTATGACATGTAACATAAAAAACCTATTATAACTCAATCCTTAATATCTCATACCCAATGTAAGATACAATAAATAATCAGATTATATACATAAAATATATATAATAACAATTTAGAAACTATATATGGGGTTACATGTGTTTGAAATTACCATAGTCCATTATATCCCTCTACAAATATAATTTTTTAAACTATACCATATGCATAAAATCACAAATAATATCCTAGAGATAGGAAAATGAACATAGGGGGTAGTTATCCATCTATCCTCCCACATAGATTTTGGGGAATACACCCTTCTAGAGTCCACCAGGTTTCATTATCACTAATTGATATGGTTGGCGTGGATTATTAAATCATCGAATACAAAGGATATAATATAGTTCAAAACCACACTAAGGGAATTACATGGTCATAGAATCATATAAATCTAATGTAACTCATACTTCCATCTTCCATTACTAATACTATATATCTTATACCAAAATATGTATTTAAAGGAATACCTTTAAATTATTCTTGTAAATTTATAAAAATTCATTAACCATAAACTAACAACAAAAAGACAATTAATTTATTAAAAATCTATCCATGTCTATTACATCAAAGAATAATTCAAACCAATTCCATAGGTTTATAAGATCCAAATCATTTCAACATTTGTATTCTATAAACACCAAACTCATGGGTGATATCATTTATTAAACATTAATATAATCATTACAAAATCCACATGATCTAGAAAACCCATTCTATGCTACTATAAATAGGAAACATGCAACTAGGAACAACCATCATCTTTAAGAAGGTCTAAATAATATGAAGAAAAAAATTTGAAACCCAACCATTATCTATTAATAAATCCATTCAATCAATAATCCAATTTTACCACATCAATGGGAAAGCCTTGCTTCAACCAATTCAATCTTCTTCAATGTAATCCCGAAAACCCACATGTGTATCCTAATGCAACTCTCTATCTTAGACATCAACTACCAACACAACATTAATACCACCACCCCGACAAATATAGCATCTTATATCCTAGGATTAGCTATCCCAGGCTCATATAGCATCACATCAAATATATGACCCAATAATAAATTTTGAAATAATCAATAAACTTTGTAAATAGGACAATCGAGGATCTAAAACAATGCATATATCCTTCACTGGGAAATGATCCCTCAGAGTTCCAACATACTTCTCTTGACCTACCCTTGTAGATATAAAACTCATTCCCCAAAAGATAAATTTATCGAAAAATGGTATTTAATCCTTCTTGATTGACCCAATTCATTATTAATATGTTCCATCCACATAAAAACTAAGAGATAAAGCTAAAATAAGATAACAAATTTATTTAACAATTAATTGAAATATGCATCCCAACATGTATTCCAATTTCAAAAAACCTGTGAAATAATAATTTATTAACATGTTTTTAATTATTTTCATCAAAAATAATTACCATGCTTCCCATTATGTATCAAAATTCCATAAAAATATGGATATTCGTATTCAATTAAAAATAAATATCCCCATCAATTTCATAATTATATGATCATAAAAAGAATTATATTTATAAAAACATATCGCCCTATTCCCTAAATAATTCATTATTAATTAACATCACCTTTATGTTCTTTAGTTTGTTTCCTCAGGAAATAAATTCTTAAATAATCATAACAAAATGCAATATAAGCATATCATAAATCACACACTATCTAGAAAATAAATATGGACACTGTAATCACTATAAAAAGAAATGATAGATGATCATATTCTAATTGTTTATTAATATAGTTCAATAATTATTTCTTTAATTCCAAATTCATCCTAGGGGATAATCCATGATAACTCTATGATTGTACAAAAATAGTTAGGACATGAAATAAATCAGCTGTTTAGAGGATTAATCATTATGTGACTTAATGTACAAAAAAATTGAGTCACGTGTAAGATGAAATCACCATGGGAGGAAACATGTTCCAAAATAGATATAGTCCATAACTATAAGGAAATTATTCAGAAACCTTAATATCTAGATTAATAGAACAAGAAATAATTATGGAAGGACCATTATTTTCAAGTAAAATGGATTTGGGATGATCAGAAATTCAGTTCTGAATGTTTTATTCTAACCATTTTAGATCTCTTTAAACTTCATGAACAATGAATCTTTTATATCATCATCCCAATGCAAAAGAAAGGATATAATTTCTATTGATGAATCATTATTTGAATTCCCTTAGTTCATACCGCTGAATGTCCCACATGGCAATTTTCAAGAATATAACACAAATCTCCAAGTTTATAATTTCATATTTCTTGAAGAATGATGCAGATAAATACCCCACATTTCCTATTCAAAAAACTATTTGCATAAAGAAGTTTCCTCTATCCAATTGATGTTTTCATTTTAATTTTACCTATAATTCACATATCCAACCTGCCATATAGCTAATCCACATAGCTGATCACTCACTTAGCCTATCTCTCACATAGATTATTAAAGATGTCGATATTTCCACTTATCCAATACATGTAAATCATCACTGAGGTATAAAATTCACATAGTTGATCACTCACATAACCGATCTTTCAAATAACCAATACCCCATTTAGTTAATCACTCATGTAGTCAATCCACAATGTCAATCCCGACACATAGTCAATTCACATAGTCGATTCCCCATGTTGCTGATGATTCCATTTTTTCATGTATCCATGTAAATGATCCAACCATGTAGTAGATACATCAATATATCGATTGTAAACACATAGAATATGGATCCACATAGATAGTGTCTCTATGCAGGTGATTTGATTAGACATGAATTGGTTTGAAAACCAAGCTGTAAACTGCCCATTTAGGATTCAAAAACCACACCCATATTTATTCCTCAATGATTTAAGGTTTTAATAGTTGAAAAAAATCGATACCCACTCTATACCTCAATTGTAACTCCCTTATATTTTGTAATTTTTTTAAAATGATTAATTAAATTCATTCTATATTCTCCATTTCACATAACCTTGAAAATATCTTTTGTTATATAAAAGATATATGTTTGGATTACATTGTATGTTACACCAGGTAATTATTTCACTAAACACAATCCATATCATATATATCGATAAATTAAACATTATGTATGGCTTATATTATAAATAATTATGATTTCCTTTTATATCTTTTTTTACATGCATGTCTACGTTTTTATGAACAACAATATACTATTTATATTTTTATTCAAATAACAATATTGTTACCACCTAGATATTAGAATCGAACTAATGAATAAAAATAACTATGATTTGATAATATATTTTATAGAACAATATAGCAACTGAATATTTCGTTTTAAATTCATTAGATATGAAAATGAAATATATTTGAAAATAAGTAAATTTTTTTCAAAGTAAACTATTCTTCTATGTACAAAAACCGTTTAATCTAAATAAATTAGATTAACTAATTTTGATGAATTTTTGTTAATAAAATGTATTTTATATTTATTAAATAATTTTTTAACACAAATCCTATCAATTTTACTTGAAATGATAATAATAAGTCCAGTTTTATGAATTAAATTGTGTATTTTTCAAAAGGTATTTTACTACATTTTAATTGCACTCATATGTTAAATAAGATTATTTACATGTTTACAACTTTTATTTGAAAAAATAAACTTCTATTTTGAAATATTAATATAAAAAATTAAATTTGGGTGTTTTCTGGGAATTTTTCTAAGAAGTTTCATTTTTTGATGAATAGGGAAAAAATAATATTTTAATTCACAAGTTCTTTTTCAAATAATATATTAAAATAGTTAAATTATAGTTAAATTTGGTTTAAAATTATAGATAGTTCAATTATACATAAAGTAATATGATTTAGTTCATTGGAACCAATTTCACATTGAAATTTGATATGAAAAATGTTCCATCATTTGGACATTTTGGATTTAATAACCTAGAGTCTATTCAAGTTCAGAGCATTTAATTTAAATATATTAATACCACTTCTATGATAAAATTATTAAAAAGGGAATCATAATTTGGATGAAACGTAATTTTTTAATTTCTAATATGGTATGTATAATTTTTAACCAATGTGATTAGTGAATGAAATTAGAAATAATCGCAACACATAAGGTAAAACAGAGTTTACCAAGTGGTTTGACATTAACTATTGTGGCCAAATAACCTAGAAACTGGTTTGAAAGACAATTTATTGAAATATTTATATAATAAAATCAATAATATTGAAAAATTTATATTATTGACTGAATATTATATAAGGGAGACGTCTCAATCATACTTATCTTTTTAAGATTAATACGAATGACAGCCCTCTCCCACATTAAAAAGGGAACTCACACTCCCTCATCACATATTGATAAATATCCAAACATTTATCTCATCCAAAACCAGAAACAATATCCTTGAAACTAACCATCCTTCATTCTATAAGATTTACTTTGGGTAAACATCTAACAAAGGAATCCCTTTTCTGCCAACCAAAAAGAGTTTCCCTACATAAGAGGTAACAACCTTTCAAAAGATCTTTTTTTTATTTTCAATATATATCTTATAAAATATTATTATTATATGACTATATAATAACATAATGATAGAAATTATACTAATATGTTGTTATGTTATGGGTTAGACCTACACTCCGAGACAATTTGATCCAAAGGGATGTGAAATCAATGTTCGAGTGTACGGTGGACTACTTCCCCGCGAACCTATGCCGTCCTTTCTTAAAATTCACCATTCATGGTTTCTAATAATGATTGAATTTATATTTTTTATAATATATATTATTTTTATGATTTATTTATTCTTCTTAAATAATAATTTAAATCATACCTTATTTATTTAAATTTTACAAAAACATGATAACCTTTTTTGTGGACATCTGGATTAGCGCCTACTAGATGTGACGTGATTCGTTCACACATTACATGGAATGTATTAGGGATTGGTTTAGTAAATTTATATGATATATATAGAATATTACTTCTCTTTAAAATATATTATTGAAACACAAACACACACACACACATATATGTATATCATTTACTCTTAATTCGTTAAATATATTATATGAAAATGGAATCAACGTTCATGCATATGTATATCCCACCATCTCCATGAATGGTGTACGTAATTTCAAATTTGAATATTTGTTATATTATTATAAATAAATATATAATAAATATATATGTTATTTATACAATTTTTTAAATTCTAGAAGAATGAAATTATTTTATATGTAATAGGTTCATTAATAAAATGTCAAATAATGTATGAAAAACATATTTTTTAATACCTAAAACATAACCAAAACAAGGAACTATTAATAAATAGTTAATATACGGATATAATCAATTCATACATGGTATGATATATAATAATATCTTTCTATGTTAAATATATAATATTCATATATTTATTATACATGAGGTTTTAACATGTGTGATGAATTTCATGACATAATGTAATGGAATTATGAGCTCACTTTTATTTCTATTTGATTTATCCATTATTCACCACTTGTTTATTTTTTATGGTTTATATAATTTCCATGGATATATTATATTATTGTTATCATTATAGTTTAGGGTATTTACATATCCATTTTATGACCTATCTTCGATGGGGATTATGGTCCAAAAGCATCCAAATTGGTTAATTAATTTGTTCTAAATTTTCCATCTTTGATAAAAATTTCGTGTTATGCACCAAAATAATTATATGAGGTGTATATGATCCCCATTTAAATTTTATTTCATGAATATAATTATTTTAATTACCTAATATGCATAATTTATGGTTATTAATTCACAGGGATTATGATTTTATGGTTCCAAATTGATAACGGTTTATTTCAATAGTATCACCAAAAATTTGGAATGATTATGATTATACTTCATTAGATGAAATTTTATAATAAATATATAAATTAATAAAATTTATTTCATTTCCTTTTTTTATTTATGATATCTTCATGTAATGGTATCATTATTACAGCATTTGTTACATAGGATAATTAAGAATGTTTTTAACAAATATTTGATATTCCAATTCTTCAACAATCAATGTTCATTAAAAATAATGTTTTATAAAAAAACTATTATTAAAATGATCTAATATTTTCTTTTTATATTTAAAATAAACTTTTACAAACGTTTTAAATTTTTTAAAAAGTTTTTTTTTAAATTGAATCTATATTTAATATTCTGATTGAGACCATTTTTTAAACATTTTTCCATGGAAATATAATGATTTGTATATATTTATTTATCGAACGTCATGACCATAATTTAATTGATTCTTCATGTTAAATTTTACAAGATTATTATTTTAACGGATTTTTCTTTTAATAATATGGAAATTCATTATTTTTACAGTTTTTTTCAATGAAATAGGTTTCCAAAAATAGAGTATTCCAAATAACTATTTTAAAATATTTACTACCTTTCCATTAAATAGTTTAAAGTATATTTATAAATAAAAAAATTCTAACAAATGTTCTATGTTTAGAATGTTTTCAATATTCCTTTATATTTTTTAATTGAAAAAAGCAATAAATTTTTATCTCAGGAATTTTAAAAGATTTCATGTAAAAGTATTTTAATTTTTTTTAAGTTTATTTTATATATTTTCAAATCCAAAATGTTTTCAAAATATTTTCAATAATCCTTTATATGTATTCAATAATGATGTTTTAATATTGTCTTTTCAAGATTACTTTATAATTTTTTAAATAAAAAGGATTTACTAGTCTTTTCAGTCTTCTTTTATAAGTATTCATGGAAAAATGTTTTCAAAATATATGAAATATTATTTCATATTTTATTTAGGAAGATGGTTTTCCAAATGTTTTCAATATTAATTTATAAATAGTAAAGTAATATGAAATTAAAATTTATTTCAATCTACTTTTAAAATATTTCAAGGAAAAAGGTTTTCAGAATTTATTGAAGCTTGCTATATAAATTTTCATGGTTTTTTTAAAATAAAATATTTTTCACAATGTAATATTATTTGTAATGTATTACTTTTCAAATAGGAATGGATATTTTCCACATGAAATAATTTTATTTTTTTAAATATTATGTTTCATATATGATAAAACATGTTGGAGTTACTCATTATTTATTTGGGATGTGTTCCAAAGGTTCCATGTATAGTATTTCTCTAAATGATTAATGCTTAGATGGCATGTTGTTAATGCAACCAATTTCTCATTTATTTTATATATTTTTATGAAACCCATTTCTCATTGAGGAGTTATATTCTTATGAAACCAGCATCTTTTAATAGGTAATCATTTTATGAAATAAATATTAATATTATCTAATTTAACATGTTACTATATGATTAAATGTTTCTGATACCAATTGTTTTCTTGGGTTATGATATGATGGATGTTTTTGTTATAGTGGCAAACATATTTATGATTTCAGTAAGAAATGTGTGGTACCTATATATCCTTTTGATGCATTGGGAAAACTTTTATATCTCATGAGTTATACATGGTGAGAATGGTGAGTAAAATCATTTCATTAATAAAATTTTACTAATAAGGTGGTATTGGTAGTGATCCATCATTACTAAGATGGTCATGATAGTGAACCATTACTAAAAAGATATTTTAGGTAGGGGAATCATTCCACTATTGTATATTATGAATTTAGAATTGACTATTATGGAACTTTTTTTTATATTCTTATCTGTTTTCCAAACAAATGTATATATTTTTCAGATGTTATCCTCTAATGTATTATGATTCTTATTCCATTTGGATTCATCTCTAAGGAATATCCAAAATTTATTCAATGTGTCATGTATATGGACATTGATAATCAAGTTATGATATTAAAATATTATTATCATGATCAAATACCCTTATGATCATGTTATGATTATATATCTTCTTGTTATCCTATATTTGGAATCTGATCACACTAATTTATTATGTTTCTTTACCATTGTTTATGATGAATGGTTTTTTATAGGAGTATGAATTGAAAAGATCATTAATGGATATGTTGAAGATATTTCCCCAATATAGATGAATTATATTCTATTTTACAAAAGGTACTAAAATACTTTGATCATCAGGCATGTATTTTTTTAATGTGCTAATTACATAGCAAGGATGATGTAACATCCATGTATGATAATTCTATTTTTTTATAGTTGGTATCAAATTATAGTTTTTGTTAACCATTGGAATGTTTGAGGAGAATTATTTAGTGAAATCACATTAGATATTTCAAAAGACTTGAAAAGGTATGTCTCAATGGATATGCCTATGGATTCATAGATTTATAAGAATGTTTCATAATAAAGACAGCATATACAAGATTATTCATGTTCAGGTAGTTATACAATATTATATGGGATGATCAAAATATTCCTTCTAATAACTTTAAATGGAGGGATAAATAAGGAACATGGATAACATTGACTGAGTCAGACCATTGGTTAATGAGTAATCAAATCCTATTATTAAAATAGTGAATGATTTTTTGATCATTGCTAATCAGTTTTAAAGGTTCTTTATTATGAACATGTACCATAGAAATCTCTCAGACTAACCAATGTAGAGAATGATAGGGTTTACAAGGTGTTTAGATAAGGGAGACCATCTAGGTGATAATATTTATTTTCTTTTTTGTAGATAATGATGAATAAGGAACCAATTTAAATGAATTATAGGAACAAGAAGATGATTTGAATATGGAAGTTATAGACATAAATCACATAACTACAATGGAAAAAATGAATTGTTTGGGTAACACATTGGATAAGAATACTGGCCTCAATAAGATACCCACAACAATTAAATTCCTTATGCATTTAATGATTTCTCATTTGAATGTTGATGTCCAAAGTGGAAAACTCATAAAGAGAATTAGAATGTTTATATAAGCAATAGTTATATTGCTAATGATGAAGATACTATAGTTGAAATGTGAAATGGAAGTGGTATTATGTAATATAATAAGGTGTCCCTGTTAATGACATATAGATGTAGTGAAATAACAAATTTTGTTAGGTATTAGTTTTCAAGAATAATGATACATATATATAGGTATTGTTCATTTTATGCCTTATCTATATTGTTTTAAAAGAATATTTTGAATGGTTCTGATGGGTTATAAAAGTGATTTAATAGCCAGATGAAATTTTTACTACGAGAAGATAATCATTAATATGTTATTTAGATTGAAATAATGATTTTTGTAAATGATTTGATGGATATGGATAAGTAAATTGGGCAGTTCTGATTACCATGGAATTAATTCAACATTTCATAAAATGTGGATTATGGTATCATTGATGAAGTTTAGCTCATTTTTTATTGAATTAAAATATTACTTAAATAATTTAATAATGAAACATTCATTTTTTCAACATGGGGTAATGTTAATTTTGTTAATTACCATGTTTTTAGAGAACATCGGATGAATGTATTCACAGCTTTTGTATGTAAAAAATAATAGTTAATTTTATATATATAAAGTATTAACATTAAGGTAATTCTGTATTAAGTGACCTAATTTCTAATGTTCTAGAATTTTTTCATTAAAAAGGGTTATAATGTTAACCATTAGTGGAATTGATTATGTTAAAATTTAGATGAGGTTTTTGATATTGAAGTAATATCTCACCATATGTAGATTTATTCATTCTTGATAAAATGTGATAATCATTTGTTTTATGATGAAAACTACAGTAATATAGAATGACTTATCATTCTACCTCATGATTATTTGGTCAATCATGAATGAAAAACTCACCTTCATTTCTTGGAACAAATTATGAAGTATAAGTTGATCAAGGAACTACAAAGGGTGTAGTTGTACTGAAATCCTTTACATATATATTTTCCAAAAAAATTATTCAACTCTTGGAAAAAGGGTCTTGAAAATAAATGTTGTCCGATTATCATTATTACATATGATATAAATGAAAAGTTTTAACCTCTTTCAGATATAGAATATTAATCATTACCTTTATCCTAACCATGATCTATATCACTCTTCATTAGAACATGATTGTTATTTTTCTTTTCCTTGTACAAGTTTTCACTTTCCATATATGTTATCCTATGTGGTAACAGAGTTATGAGATTCTATGGATAACTATTATGATTCCAACATTTCACTTTTAAAGTATGTTTTAATATTAATTATTATGATAGGGGATTCTATGAAATGATGTTTCAATTATTAAACCTTTGATAACCCAGAAAAATTTCGAGTTTGAAATTAATTTTTAGTGGGGGGAGGGGTAGAATCATAACACCCTAAATATTGTGAAATAACATTCCATAATGTATTTTAATATTTTTAATACTTTTAATTTCATGTACGAATAAATATAGATTTTGATATATGAATGAATTATGTTTGGATTGTGTTATACAAAACAGAAAATTAATCACTAATTCCACGCACAAAATATATTAGATTGCAGTACACACACAACTATTTATTTCTTGTTTTATACATAAATTTGATTTCCTTCGATTGCTTTCGTTATACGTAAGGAAATGTTTTACTGGAATACAATATTTAATTAATATTGTCTGTAAATTATTATTATTATAGTTACCACCTATCCTTTGGAATGATGTTACTAATAATATAAAATATATTGATAAAATTTCATTAACACACACCCAAGAGATATATATTTTCAATAACTAATTTAATTATACATTAGTTAGAAATTATAGCATTAACTATTTGAGAATAATATAAATCCTTTTTTTAGATAAGTATTTTTCTACAGATGAAAACCATTTTGTCTCAATAAAATAAACAAACCACTTTTGATTAATCTTTTTTATAAAAATTATATAGTATATGTTAAATAATATTTTTTTGATAATAATACAATAGATTTTTTATGTATAAGATATGAATAAGTTCAATTTTATGAAAAAAGTGTATTTTTTTAAAAGGTAATTTGATCTCCTTTTAATAAAACATTTATTGTAAATATATTTTTTTTGTAATTATATAATTTTTAGTTGAAAAAATAAACATTATTTTCGAAATTATAAATTCAAAACTTACACAAGATTAATGTTTTTTATTTTTATATGAATATGAATTTGTTGATCAGTAGAGGAAAAACAAAAAATTTTAATTGGAAACATCATTTATGTTTAATTTATTTATATAGAAAAATAATATTTTAATTTTTATTGAAACTATAATTAGATAAATTATACATAAATTAATCTTACTTAGTTCATTGGAAGCAATTTCACATTGAAAATTGATTTAAAAATATTGCATTTTTTTTGGAATTTGTTCTCCTTAAAACTCATTAATCTTGTCTTGTCTATAAGAATAATTTCAAATTAATTTAATACATTTAATTGGTTATAATTCAGAAAATTTGATTCAATATTTTTTTTATAATAATTTATTATTTCAAATAATTTCTACACAATTTTATAACCCATGTAATTTTACAATGTAATAAAAATTTATTATAATGATTAACATAAAAATGAGTTTAAAAATTGGTTAAAAATTAAACGTAAGTTTCTAAATAAAATAAAGACATGTCCAAAAGTAATTTTACATCTATATTTTATCCATATACTCTATTTTAAAAAATATTGACCATTATTGGATGCAAATGATTTAATGAGGACCTCTAATCATTGTTTACCATTTTATATTTACAATAATGTCACCCCTTATTTAATATAAAAAGGGTACTAACCCACCCCACTCATTTATTGAAAATTATAAAGAAAATTATTTAATTAAAAACCTAAATAAATATCCTAAAAAATTCCCTAACTTCATACAAGAAGAAATAATTTGTGTAGAAATATTTCAAAGTGTTCCCTTTTGTGGAAACTAAAAAGGAGGTACAAAAATAAGAGGTAACATCTTTCTACCTCCTATTTTATTTTTTCTTTATTATACACCCCCAATTTTTTCATTATTATAAATTAAAATAAGTTCAAAAATATATACTAATATGTTTTTATGTAATGTTATATACCTATAATCATACAAGCTTCCATCTAATTTGTTACTCAGCCATCTTTCATGTGTATGAAGGAATACAACCTCACAAACTAACTTCATTTATTCTTCCATTTGTACTTTTAATGGTTTGGAATAATGATGGAATATATGTTTTTATAATATATATATATATATGATGTATTAATTTTTCAATAATTATATTATAACACATACCATCATCTGTTCAAAAAAATTAAAATACTAAATCTTCTTTTGTGGATGTGCGGACTACCATATCCATATAGTGATTCCATTCATTCACATGTTAAATGGAATTTATTAAGAATGGTTTTGATGAATATATATGATATATATAAAGTAATAATACAAATGGGAATATAATTTAAAAATATTTTAATTAAATTTACTTTTATTTATATAAAAATACGATACAAAAATTAAAATAGTGTTTATACAAACATACTACCGACCATCTCAATTATCAATTTATTTAATATATTATGTATATATATTATAAATTATATAAAAACATATATAATGAATATATATGGTATTTTTACCTTTTTTATATATTCTAGGAATAATGAAATTACGATCTACAAAAAAGCACCGAAAATAACAAGCAAAATCAAGTACAAATAACAAATATGATATTACTTATAATGTAACCTATACATGGAATTATTAATAAATGTGAAATAAAAGGTAATAATAAAATCTTATATGGTATTATATATATTAATATGGTTTTTCTATATTTATTATAAATATGCATTTATTATACAAGTGTATTGAATGTGTATAAAAAAAAATTCAAATATAAGGTATGGGTTTTCTTATCTCATAATTGTTTCTGTGAGATTATTGCCTTATTCACCACACATTTCTTTTGTGTGGTGTATATAATAACCATTAATATATTCTATAATTTTTATCATTATCATTATTGGTAGTTACATATCTTTTTTATGATCTATATTTAAGGGGGTTTATGGTTAAATAGTTAACAAATCTGTAATGTAATTGTGTGTCACATTTCTTCTTTGAGACACAACTTGTGTTATGCACCTATATAGATATAATAGGTGTGTAAAATTACCTTTGACATGTTATATCAGGAATATAATTATTTTAAATATATTTTTAGAATCATTTATTTTTATTATTTTGAGGGGATTATGATTCAATGTTACCAATGTTTTGTCTATTTATTTCTACAATCTAAATATTTATCATGATTTTATAAGATTTTGCATCCATTGATGAAATGTTAGTATCCATGTATCATGAAAAATCATAAATTTTATTCTTTTATTCTTATTAATGATCTCTTAATGTATTGTTACCATTTCATATTTTCTTTCATACACAAGACAATTATGAATATATTTTAATAAAATTTTTCATTATCTCTACCTTTAGTAAGAAATCTGTGTGTGTTCATAACAATTATATTTAATAAATTTTTTGGTAATTTTTATAATATTCTATTTAGATAATTTAAATACATTTTTACCTTTGTTTTATTTTAATAAAGGGTGATTTAAAAAATTAATACTATTATCATTTTATAATTATGGCACTTTTCTAAACATTTTACCGCAAAAAAAATTCTCTCCATGTACGAATTTATCCACCTCCATAACCATAATTTCATTATAGTTTACTATTTCAACATCTCAATATATCAATTTTTTTAAAAATTATTTTTTAATTTTCTGGACATTCATTTTTCATAACACGTGTTTCAAAGATAAATGTTTTCATAAATATTTTATTTCCATGAGTGTTTTAAATTATTTTTAAAGATTTATTTTATGTTTTTTAAAGATATTTTCAAATAAAAGTGATTTAAAAATGTTTTCTGTTTAAAAAATGTATTAAATCTTTTCATTGTTCTTTTATATTGTTTCAAGGAAAATAATTTTAAAATTATTCCTAGATTATTTTTTAATTTTTAAAGGAAAATTGTTTTTAAAATAGTTTCAATCATCTTTTTTATGTATTTAATGAAAAAAGGATTTCAAATGGTTTTCAAGAATCCTTTATACGTTTTCAAGGAAAAATGTTTGTAAATTTCATTAAATATTCATTTATATTTTTTCAAGGAAAAGGGTTTTAAATTTTTTTTAAGATTCTTTTATGTGATTTTAGGGAAAAAGGTTCTCAAAATGTATTACAGATTATTTTATAAGTGTTCATGGAAATTTTTTTTCTAAATGTCTTCATTATTTATTTAAATGTTTTCAAGGAAAATGGTTTTAATATTTTCAATGAACGTTTTTTTAATATATTTTAAATAACATTTTATATGTTTTTTAGGAAATGATTTTAAAATTCATTCAAGAATATTTTATATATTTCCAACAGAAATGGTCATCAAAAATATTTAATGATTCATTTATATAATTTTAAGTAAAAATAACTTCCAAATGATTTCAATATTAAATAATAATTTTTCAAGGATAAAATTTATATTTTTTCAATATTTAATTATATGCTTTCCATGAAAACAATATTCAAATGTCTTTAAGATCCATTTAAATGTTTTCAAGTAAAATGTTTTTCAAAATGTTTTCATGATTCTTTTATATTTTTTTAAGTAAAATGATATCTAAAGGAATTTAATATTTGTTTATAATTATTCATTGATATTTTCAATGAAACTAGTTTTTAAAATGAGTTATTTTTTAAATATTATTTTTTTTTCAGAAAATAAATGATATCTTCCTCAATATATGATTTTAAAATATTTCTAAACAATTATGCTCCATCTAAGATGAAATCTATTGGTGATTCTCATGGATTAGTGGGGATATGATATATGGGTTTCATTCATATTTTATAATCGAAATGGCTTATGATTTTATTGAATTATGTTTACGAAGCCTGATTCCCTTTCATGGGTTATATTTTTCGGAATCCAATTTCACATTTTTCTCCTATGAATAATTTATTCTATTTAGGAATCATAATTTATGAAAGGGTTCCTAATAGGTTTTTTATAAACTAAAAACAACCAATGGATATATATTTAACATGACTTACATTCCAAAAGAATACATATATTAAGAAATTTGGTTGATGATTTTTGAGAATTGACGTTGGTTGGTATGATGGAAGGTTGGAATCATTACACCCTATTGGGGGAAAGATTACCTACTACTGGAGTCTCATATAGATTTAATACATATTAATGAATCTTTATTATATCCCATGAACCATAAGGATTAACATAGAATTAACAATAAATTATTTTCTTGTATTGATCTAATAGTCGACTGTATTTATATGTGGTCATTAATCAATGGTGATGTTTTTATGTATTTGAGCTTATCCATCTATGGTAATATCTTATATATATTAGTTATTATTTGGTCATTGTTATGAAGATTATATATTTCTGGCTATATAGTGGGTAACTCTGTAGTTTATCCTCATCAAGAGAGACAAATGTTTTTGTGATGTTTGAATCAAAACCAAATATGGGTTTTCTACCTATCCTAATTAAGTTAAACATAATCTATGGAGTTTTGTTACACATTATGGTGAACATCAGACCTGTAAAGGTCATGTGATAAAGATGAAACTATATTATTTAACATTGTATGGAAATGATATCTATGAGTATAGTGCCTAGTTAGGGCTTGGAGTGGGGATTATACAGAAGGTTCCCAAGAAACTAGGAACAGATATGAATTTCCATGTTGAATTAGTCCCTACTGAGAATGTGTCCAAGAGAGAATAGTGTTGATGAAACTGATTGGTTTTAACCATGTTGGGTAAAAATAACTCATGTTGGTATGGTTTTGGGGTGATTGTGTTTGTTGAAAAATCCAGATAAACATGAATGGTCATTGTTGGTGTTTTCTGAAAGTAGATTTTAAGGTGGCGTAGTTTCCCTGTGCTTGATTAATTTTTGGGCCTCAAAATTAAGAATTTCTTAAAAAGGAATATTCTTGCATTGGAATAGGTTATAGGTGGACCATGAAGCATGGTTCACAGATTGAAATTGGTATGAAGAATATCAAAGGAAATCATATATTGAAGGGAATTGTGAAGCACAAGAAACAGACTACGCAAGAGAATGGTTCGCAAGGATTAAAAGGTTCAAAGAGAAGTAATGTTGTTTTCATAAGTCTTGTAGTACACATAATGAATTATTTTTGTAAATGAGGTGGTTTTTTTTAAATTTGTGATGTGTTTCCTTCAAAAAAATGTGATGGTGATTTTGGTCGCCGTAGAAGAAGAACAATAATACATGAAACACGTATGGATAATGATTCACAGGATGATTGTGGTTTACAGAAGATGCAGTGGTACACTATGAAGGTAGTACCACATTAATGATTTTTGTAATCTCATATTTGGGAATTTTTTGTTATATTTTCATATATGAGGAGCACTAATAGAATCATTTGAAGTGATTTATTTCCATTCAAAAAAATCATCAGTTCAAAAATTCGGCTAAGCATGAAAGTGATCCTCGATGGGGAATTACACAATGTGGTTCATGCTGAAACAATTGTACTGAAGGTTTTGGTTAGGAAATATTGCCTGCAATGGAAGTAGTACGCATGGGTGGAAGATCAGATATGTGGAATAAAAGACAATACATGGAAGCTGGAAGTGGTAGATGAAATTACAACTGTATGCATAGGAGGTGAAAAGGTTCAAAAAACTAAAGGATGTATATGTGGGAGGATTGGTACGCAGATGGAGTGGAAGTATAGGAAATCCACAAAGCCTACTTGATATGAAGTATTAGGAGGAAGACGTAAGTTTCTTGAAGGACTCAAAAAAAGATTTAAAAAGAGTAAAATAGTTTGTGAATGCAATTTCCACTAAAGTAATTGTATGTGGAACGATGGAGTTAATCAGTAGCTGAAAAGGGACTTCAACAGAGCATTTACCTATAGTTAAGGATGCATACATTCCTGAAAATAATGATACATAAAGGTATTAAAACTATGAGAGGATCCCTTATAAGAATAGGGAGTGAAGGAAGTGAAAGATAATGATACTTCCCATCGGCGATGAGCTAGTGGAAGATACACAAAGTATGAGCCTTGAGAATGCATTGAGAATACCCTAAACCATGTAAAAGTAGTGAGATTTGAAAATGATTATCTATCCCATACCTTGTAATTGGCAGTGTGATTTAGTGGATATGATACATTTTCACATCAGTGTTGTATTCTCCTAAGATATAGCCTGATTAGGGTGAATGCAAAATCATTATTTCTTTTTCTTAATTTTGTTTCTTTGCATACATTTCTTAAAGAGAAAGACAGAAGTGTATTTTTTTACAATGAAAAATGATATGAAGGGGAAGTATGTATAAATTTTCATATCCTAATTCACCCCCTCTTAGTGTGTTTGACATAGTGGGCCTAACAATTGGTCTCATAATAAAAGGTAAATAATCAGTTATTCTCAATATGTAAATAGAGTGGAGGTTTTCAAACAAAAAGGGGTTTCAATATGTTCTCTAAATAATATTAAACTATGGAAGAATCAGATGAAACAATACTTATGATCATTAAGAATAGATGTGTTAACAACACAAATTCATGGTATTTCATCCAACATTGACAATGGTGCTTTATTAGAAGACGTGTGATGTGAATTGGATGTCAATGCTAAAGGGATCAATGATTTAGGGGGATCCCTATCCTATATAATCTATATAAATGTGATGTATTTTAAAACATAAAATTATGTATTGGAAAATCAATTGATCATTTATGAGGGTGACTCAAAATTTAGATAAGTGATGATGTTGGTTCTATAGAACAAAAATGATGATCCCAAAATAATCATGACTGATTCTATTGATACATTCACTTATTAGGTGAATGTTGTCGTGTAATGCATGTGTAGTCTTCAGAGAATTATTGAAGATATATTTATTTTCATGTGTATCTTGAAAAAACAACATCCTCAGTTTAATCAACATGTTTCTATATTGGAAGAAAAATACCTAAAGGATTCATCACTGGAAAACTTTCATAGTACTATATTTTCTTAAGAAATTAGAAATGATGACAATGTTGTAGTGGAAAATGGTATGTCTTAATACGTAGAATTCTTGTTCATGAAGAATCTCTCTCATGATGATAGTCCTAAGATAGTCAATTTTCATTATGTCATGATAACTCTGTACTCAAATATACAATGGGAGAAAGGAATGTTTAATGGTAAATGTCCAATTTCATTAGTTAAATGGAAATAGATTTGATATATTGCATAAAATTCTTCTAAGATGTTTTATGATGAAAATTAATAAAATGATAATATTCCATAAAGGAAGTAATAATTAAATTTGAATTATAGGAGAAGTTATTTGAGATAGTTCTTCAAAAATAATAAACGTCTTTAAAATGAAGAATAAATTAATGTAAAATATAACGAACAATAGTCGGAGGACAACAAGGATAAAAAAGTAGATTATTTTTTGGTGATTATTAGAAATTATGTAACAATAGATCAATGTGACAATGAAGAAAAAGATGTTGAAGATATAATTGACCTTTAAGACGAATTAAATGTTTTTCTTGGAGATATATATGTTTGGAGAGTCCAAAAAATGAATGATAAAGTAAATTTCATGATTATTAACCTTATATACAACACTATAATAAATATAATTCTGAGATGAAGGATGAAAATAAAAAACTAAAGTATTAAATGAAAAATGCTAAAAAAAATTGTTGGGTAGAAACTCAAAATAGATGAACATATAAGAGAGATTGATAGTTTAACTCAAATTAGATAAGATCAAATAAAACACATCAAAGAAAATGAATAATAAGTCGTCGTTCTATGAAAAAGTGTTAAGAATAATGAAAATTCATTGACACATAGAACATCATTAGGAAAACTGATAACACATACCACGGAAAACATAAATGTGGATAATTATTTTCCAATCGAAAATAAGCAATATTCAAATTCAAATAATCATGATAGTATGGGGCTTGATTAAAAACATAATGCATTATTGGTTTATGTCCATAAAGGACACTCACACTAATATTGAAGTTCGATTTCTGTATGAAGAAAAATAAAAAGATTCTGAGAACCCAAGGGATAATCTACAATGTAGTATTGCCACAACAGAATATACCCCACAAAAAATGATATTGGTTCAATTAGAAGAGAGAGACCCAAACTTCTTATTCCATATCAAAGAGATACATAAGGTATAAGGAACCAAAAATTTAGTAATGACATGATAAGTTTTATAGGTCATCCATAGATGGTCACTGTTTGAGGAAAGGTGGATTCATACACAAGGAAAGATATTTCTCATCAACAATATTGAGGAATGTGCTATAGCATATAGAGGTTTGACATAAGTATCAAACAAGTGTACCATCAAACTAGATAAGAATTCAAAATTTATTTTTAGCTCTACATGATGATATAAGTCCATTATATTTTATTTAATATCAAGATTATCCATCCATGCTGAGTATGAAGTCAAAAACATGAAGTAAAATTGAAAATATTTGATCAATAAACGTTTGCAGATATTTCATTCAAGGAATCACATTGCACTATAATATAGATCATTGACAGTAGATGCACCACCCAGATGGCATGAAATAAGGATCTCTTAATAAGAATCAAGAATGTTAAATAATGTATCATAAGTTTTGGAAATGATGAATGGATGAAAATTATAATATTTAGGAAAGAAAAAATAGGGAAAAATTATACGAGACATTTTGATGTCTTGGTTATTGAAGGACTTATCCAAAACATGTTATGTGTAATTCAATTGTGTGACTCAGAACATGCCATAATCTTTTTCAAAAAATAATGTTTCATCCATGAAAAATATGGTGTTTGTGTGCTATAGGGAAAGTGTACAAATGGGAATCTTTACCATGTGAGTGGAGAAGATGATATGTTCATTCAATCCAAGGAAGATAAAAATAAGCCCGGGAATAAGAGTCTTTTCCATGTGAGATAAACATACACGTAAAGTACAGTGAAATTTTATGTTGCTCGATATCTCCTTAAACAATCATGTGATCTTACACATATATGTGATGCCTTCCAATATGGGAATATTATTCTTAATACATACAAGGGAAAAGATAAATGGTCATTAATATTTCATGAGTTGGTTTATATTGATATGTGTTGACTAACATCACCAAGAGCCCTTGATTGGAGGAGATTTTATGTTCTTATCATTGGAAATTATAGAAGAATGTGATTATTTTCAATCATTACCCACAAATATGAGGTATTTAGTTTCCTAAGAACATATCAATAAGAAGTTGAGAATATGGTGGGTAATAAAATATAGAATATCCAAATAGATAATGTATCTAAATCTATTAATTTCCAAGTATAGGATTATCTTGAAAATCACAAGATAATGTATCGAGTTTATTTAGGATTACTACACAACTGAATGGAATAGTTGATAGAATAAATCATATAGTCAATACCATGGCTTGAACATTTCCCATTGATAAAAACCTTCCATATAAATTTTGGAATGAAATATTGATGATGATAGACAACACATCAAATAGAGTGTTACAATGGTTATAAGAAGAGAAGAAATTATATGAGGAATTGTATAGAAAGAAACCATCATTTAAGTACTTTTTAATATTTTGAAGTAAGTGTTTATTTTTTAACAAGAATAAATATAGTAAGTATGAATATTGTTAATATAAATTAAGATATCATGGATACTCAAAGAAAATAATTGAAAATAAATGATTAATAGGCTATGAATGATTACCAAAATCCATGATGTAACCATAATGGAGAATGAGCAGAATCTTCCGCAAATGAATTATCAGTATCCGGAGGACATTGAAGAAAAAATAAGAATATAAGGGGATGATATAGTTCTAGAGGGTCATTAAAAATAAGCCTCAGAAGATGGTAAGGATGGGAATAAACTAGTATCTTCATAGAGATCATTGAAAAGAGTTGAAATTGATAGACATAACATTATTGGTGATCTGACAACATCAGTGTAGACAAAGAGGATGAATGTTTTACATCATGAATCATACTTATCACAAGTTAATACTAAATGTTATATTAAGTATGTTTTAGATGAGAAATTGGATAAATCTATGAATGAATATGTTGACCAAATTTAGAAGAATCCAATTTGGTAGATTGTTGGAAGGCCAACATATAATAATGTTGTTGTGATAAAAAAGGTGTTTTGAAATAAAATGAATGGTGTGGGATTTGTTATTCGAAATAAATCTTGATTAGTGGGTATATAGTACTCTAAGCTATAGGGCACTGATATGGATGATACATTTTAACCTATTGCAATGTTAGAGACAATAAGATTATTCTTGGCCATAATAGTGAAATAATGTTTATGGTTATCCAGATCGACGTAATGTCAATATTTATAAATTGATTTTTGGAAATAGAAGTTTACATTATGAATCTAGATGGTTTTCTTATTCATGAAGTTCACAAAAAAAAATTCAGTTGATAAAGTCTTTATATGGTTTGAAGAACACACCAAGATCATGGACTTCATGGAATGATATGTTTTTGATGAATCTTGGCTTCTATCATGTGGGAGTTAATTACAATTTATACGTCAACCATGAATTTAATAAATGAAATATAGTGTTGGTATATGTTGATGAAATAATCATTAGAGGTATAGATGAATACCAATGTAGATACTTTTATAGTTTCCTGAAAAGTGAGTTTGAAATTTAAATGATTGGTGAGCATAATCTTTTCTTCATTTAATAGGATACACATGGAATTAATGGAACATGAATTTCTCAGTATAAATATGAAAAGGTAGTACTGAGAAGGTTATGAATGGACAATTACAAATATATGATGAATCTAGTGGCTAACTGAATGAAACATTCAAGGGATGATGAAGGGAATATAGTTAATGTTACACAATACATGAAATTAATTTCTAGCCTAATAAACATGATAGTAACGATACCTGATAATTTTTTCCCACAATCCCAGAAGCATGATATAAATGTAATCCCAATGAAATCCACATCCTTGAAAACACCCGGAAAAAATCCCATTTAATAAATCACTATACAGACGAAGCCCACAAATTTAACCCAAAAATAAATTAAAATATCATTAGTGGGAGATCAATGATGTATAAATGGAATGAATAATAAAAAATTTATCATTTTATAATTTACTACAACATTCTGTTGAGTTTTTTTATTGATTATGCTCAAACATACAAATATATCGATTATTATTCTCTTGTGATTTCCAACATTTTTTAATATTCCATTTAAACCATTTAGATAAAGTAAAACTTGTGTAAAAATTAATTTCCTATATATTTCAGCATGGAATAAGGTAATGAGATTTGGAAAGAAGGAAACAAGAGAATAACTTAATGGAATTATTTATCAATTAAATATTCTCTTGATAGTCTCACCGTCGAGCACTTTACCCTTAGAGTGTTTTCTTGTGTATTAAAATTTTTGAATCAATAACAAAATAATATTTATATTTATATTTTATTATCAATAAAATAATATAGTTATATAGATAAATATGATGATATAAACCATAATTTATTATCCCTTGAAACAAAATCTAATTCAACTTCTTTGGTATGTAATAATCTTCAGTTTCATCTAATTGAATCATTATTCAAATTCATGGTTTTATTTGGAATTATCCACTAGTTAAACAATATACCTATTTATATACATAAATTTATAATTTCTATATATATGAGGGGATTTTTTCTTCATTTCTATTTTTGGTACCCACTGTTTTTATATCAAGTTGATCGACATAATGGATTTCTATCATTGATAATTTATCAATTATTATCAATGATATAATTACATATTATAAAATTCATGTAACCCTATATGTATGTAGGTCAGAGGTATGGATAGAATGTTCATTCTACCCATTTCTTTGTACGAATATCAGTTACCTGGTTACCATCTATTTCTATGACACCATCATCCAACATTATGTGTGAACTATCACCTATTAAAATCAACGTGATTCGATTTTAATCACTACATCACATGTAAAATATTTATGTATATTTAAATTATTAATATTATTGGTGAATGATTGTGTAACATTCTTCTTATTTTATACATTTTGAACGGCATTGACTGGCTCTCTGAGTATAGTCAACTCCCCATAATTGTGAAATTGTATATATATAACCCCCTCTCCCCGAGGTATGGTTTGTTTTACATAATGTACTTATATGTGTTCATTACACTGTTTTAGATAACCAGGAAGTTCCAATTTGGATCATTGGAAAAGGCTGAAAAAAAATTGTCATTCAAAGTGTGATATATCTTGTTCATGAAATGGGGAGAACATGTTAGGTGGATCAACAATATAGTGGAGTTAAAGATGTGATGATTTGAATCTATTTAAAGGAGTAGTGATTTTGGGGGAGTACTAAATCAAACGATGTAATACTTGATCAATCAAAGCTTATATATCATGACAGCTATGGTTCTTGCTGAAATAAGAAAAGTGGTGTTGGAATAGAATAAAGTGATTCATTGAAGAACATTGAATTATAATGTTATTTCTCAAGCCGAGCATGAATCATTAGGGATTAGAGTATGTGGGGACTAAATCCTTAATCATTATCTTAAACACAAAAATTAAAATCTGTTAATGGTTTGAATAATCTTTAATGAGATACCAAAATATAAATGTATTGTCAGTAAACCCAATGGGGGAGAGTTTTGTGTACAAATCCATCATGAGGTCTCTTCAGTATGTATTCGGTGAGATTTTGATTGTGAAAAACTAATATATTCATGAATGATCATGGTTCATGTATGTCGAAGGCTGGTTTTTATGGTGTTGTAGTTTCCTAGTGTTTTCCAATTATTTTAGCCTCAAAATAGAGCATTTAGTTTTTTTTGAAATAGAAGATTATTGTGTAAGGGTAAAAAATACATGAAACATGAACCATGGTTCAAAATTGAAAATGTGGTAAATAGAACATCAACAGAAATTGTAAAACGAAGGGAACTGTGAAGCATGAGATAATAAACACTTACGAGAATGGGTTGGGGGTGAAAATGGTTTCCAAAAAAGTAATATTATATGCATAAGGCTTGCAATATGTGGGATGAATTATTCCTCAGAGAAACAAAGTTGTGGTTTGAAAATTCGTGAAGAACTTCATTCAATAAAACATGATGGTGATTTCTGCCACAGTATAAGAAGATATGATGTAAATAGAATGTGTAGGGAAAATGGTTCGTTGGAAGATTACAGTTTATGGAAGATGAACCAGTACGTAGTGAATGAAGTACCACATTATGGATTTGGGTAATTTCATACTTGGAGATTTTGAAGATCTATTTTCCAATATTGGATTTCTAATCCCATCATTAAGTATGATTAAATTCCATTAGAAAAAATCAACTCACATCGAACTCAACTATGTATGAATGTGATCTATGAGGGAGAATTCCACGAACTGGTTCACATAGAAATAATTCTACAAAATGTTATTATGGATTACTATACCGTACAATAGAAACCGTATTTGTAGGAAGATCTGATACATGGGTACAAATATAGTATGTATATACTAGAATCAATATGTGGAAGGATAACAGTAAACAAATTAGGAGAAATATTTTGCATACCCAAAGGTAGTCTGAGGAGGAGGAGTGGTACACGGTAGCAGAGCTAGTATGTGGAAGAGGCATTCTGCATAGCAGACTCGCAACACAGTATGTGGAGAAAGAAGAACGATATGTATAGGACACAAATCAGCTTGAAAAATAATAAAAATAGTCTGCGAAAGAAATTTTGTCCACCATAACAACATGTATAAAAGTGTATTACATCTATGTCTAAAAAGGAAATTCAATAGAGAATCTACCAATAGTTGAGGATGCATGATTTGATGAAATTTAAGTGAAATATAAGTCAATAAAATATGATTGGATCCCCTCTAAAATTAGTGAGCGACAGAAGAGGAATAGAGTTATCTTTTCCACCAGCAGTGATCCAGAGGAACAGACATAGGGAGTGACCTTTTGGAATACAGTGACCATACCCCAAACCATTTAAATGAATCAAGCATATGAATAGAAGATCATGGCCGTATCATGTAATTTTAATTATATTTAGTGTATTCGGTATATTAGAACATCATCATTGTATACTCTTTGGACGTATCCCTTTGAGTGTGAAGCAAGTCAAATCAATGTTTCATGTGCACGATTTCAGTTTTTCTCATAAATTGATACATGAGAATGTGAGAAGTGTGTTTCGAATAATTATGTAATAAGTTCCAAAGGGGAATTAGTTTTAATTTTTCATACCTTGATTCATCCCCTTGTCAGGGTATTGGACATAGAAGAACTAACAAAACTCATGGAGGCTTCCTACGTATCCCTTTTGGATTGGAAATAAAGACCACATAGATCGATCATGAGGACCCGCACTTATGATGTCCGTCATGGGTATGTCTCACATGTGAGTATTTTACTTCGGAGATCATTAATTTTGGGATTATTTTCTGAATGGATTCCCTTGTAAAAGTACCATTAAGAATTTATTAACTCATGGTGGTTTGGTGGATTAACTCGGGGATTACCAAAGAGAAGGAAACATAAATTAAGGTATTATGATTGGTAATTACACCTATGTAGGATACATATTGAGCATGGGCCTTTTGTAGGATAAATATATATCTTGTTTAATGGTACTCAGAGTTCTCAGTGTGAGAAACAAGCATCAGTAAGAGATATTACAATACACACAATTTACCTTATCTACTGATGGAAGAGGCGAAGGATATATGTAGAAAAGGTTCGGTTTATAGCACATACCTCTCTTAAAAAAACCCTATAAATTAATGATGTTATTGTACATTGTAGTAGAGCTAATCAATTCTACAACCTCCATGAGTAAAGGGTATGGGGTTACTATATGAGGGATGCCCAACAATTGGTTCCATAATGGTATGAGTATCTAATTCCATGTTTAATGAAAAGAAAAACACAATATTTACACTCCATATTAGGGATAAAATCATTTGGATATTAGAGATGAGAAGGAAAGGACATGTTACCCAACATAATATCCGTGTCCTATAACTCCAATACACTATCCCTAGGGTAGGGGTTTTTCTATCCATAGGAATAAAAACACACATGCACCCCAAGGACCATGACCCTCCATCTAGAAATGTGTTGAAAACCAATGACCATAGATATAGAAACCCAAGTGTTGGGAACACTAGAGTGCCACTCACTATGGTTTTGAAAGCCTGGGATTCTTGGTGGAGGTTTCAACATAATCCTTTTCATACATGGTAATATTGGATGAAGAGGCCCGAAAATGGGTGGCATGGAATATGGAGTTAATGGTGGCTCTTTCAGGTCTTGGGCATTGGTGCGTGGTGTTGGTAAGTCATACAGGCCCAAGGAGGAACTAAAATTGATTCACATATGGGTAATGGAATACACGGTCAAGATATTGCTTGCGATATAAGCCACCATGGAAACAATAGTTGGGATACGATTTTTCCAGGGCCTTTATAGTCTCCTACAAAGTTTTAGAAAGGGTCTCACAATTTTCCCTATTGAGGGAGAGATACCTCACATAGGTGATATCTCCTTATGGGAGAATGTTTCCCATTGATGTGTCTTATTTATTTAGACCCTCTTGGTATATTGATTTTGATTATTCTATTTAATTATATCTTCTATCATGTTTTGGAGAGATACCTATGAAATTTTAGTGGACCGGGGTAAGGTGTGGAGCATTGAGAGCTCTAGGGAATATTCTTAATTTTTTAGTTTTCCAAATTAAGATCCATGGGGTCATATTTTTAGGCAAACATGTGACCCTAGGAAAAGGTAGTTGTCCTTATTGGTTGACAGCACAGGTCCATGGTGTCGATATCACGTGTTGGCATGTCTGTTCCTTTTGTTCCATGAAGTTTAATGACTTAGGTATCTTGATTCCTTGGTCTATATAGAGTATCTATGTGGGATATGTTTTCATAGGTTGGTTTGTAGAAGAAAGTATCTTCTCTATAATGATATTTAGCACATTAACAAAAAAATGTTATCTTCAGAAACATTTTATCCTCCTAGATAAATAGATGTTTCAACAAAATCCTCCCGTTAGGATTATATCCAAACAAAATTGAACGGTCAAGTCCTGAGGTAAAAGAATGGGGAAAATATTATGAATGAGTGAAGTAGTGGGTAATGTAGTTTTTCAACAATGGATGTCATAGAATTTTGTATGCATGGGTTTCTTGCACATGGTTTTGTGGGAATGTGATCAACATAGACCAATGAAGCCTATAAAGAACCGCTTTTTTGTTTCCCACCAATTTATATGTTGGATGTTTTTTTCCATCATTTAGGTCATCCTCTTATTCTATTATAAATGTTCTCTTATGAAAGGGATTTTAGAGGTTCCCTCAAGGTACAATCATATGGGTAGTAGGGATACATGGATTCACCAAGGTGAGGATCCTAGTCAAGGAATCTCATATAGACACCTGTGCAAAGGGCTTAAAAAGGAATTATATAGGAAACCTTATTGAGGGATTTGTACAGGAATCCTTGTTGAGGGAACTAGTATGGAAACCTTATCGATGGATCTTTTTTGGAATCCTAGTCAATATATCAACATAAACAATCTTGTTAAGGGATATATGTTGATGTTTTCTTTCGACAATTTTTATATTCTCCAATGTAAAAATATTAACATTATTATGTCAATATTTCAACATAATTGGTTAATTTTGAATATTATTTTATGTTTTCAATGGATATATACAGGAATTCCATTTGTGAAGATACATCACAACAAGATAATATGATCAAATCCAAATGGATTGATTGTTGTGATGTTTTTGAATCAACTCTACCAAATTTGGTGATGTGTTTTTACCAAATCCACATGAGTACCCATGACGTGTCTGCATGCCTCGTTATGGGAACATAATTTTAAAGTATTATAAAATTAAATAATTAATAAATAATTCCTAGAGACTTGGTTCATGATGCACATAAACTACCCTTGATTTGACATCTCCCAGAATGGTAATTTTATCCTGAAAAAAATACATATCAGATATATTAAATATCATAGTGGCCACAAGATAGATTGAAGCCACATATCATAGAGGGAACGGATCATTGTTATCACTAAACCTTTTTTTCTTCAAATATATATCTATCGTAAAGTTTTAAGGATGACTAGGACTTCCATTCTGAAGGTGGAGTTCCCACAGAGTGGATATGAGCATTCGTGGAGCGTGAAACATTTGGATAATTTAAATAGTAAAAAAATTATGTTCATATTTTTGAGGTTGATTGTGTAAGATAGAAATATCATTATAATAACCTAGACATCCTACTTAATTTAATTATCTGGTGGATTATGCAGACAAATTCCTTTCATTTTATGAATAATGAAGTTGGTATGATTTTATGTGATGCCTACCAAATATATAGGTTTCCAATCTTTATGGAGATGTATAATGAGCTCATTCCCATAAATTAAATATGGGGTGATTCTAAAAGGATTCCACCATTGCACCATGATATATTCGAGAGAGGGAATAAATTGCAGAGTGACTAAGAATATCACCTAAGGTGTGACATACATACAACGGTATGAATTTATTCTTTTTTAGAAGCATTATGATAGGTTTCTAGTTGTTAATTCCTAACTATTATCGAACAAAAAAAATAATTGGGTGAATCAAAAACCTTCTGGCCTAGGATTGATAATGGAGAGTAACTGAATTGCGGTTACATGGTAAATCATGTGATAGATGTGAAGTTTTTACTGGTTTCCTTCCTTTCTATGGGGCATGACATTTATCTACTGCTAGCCCGTGAGTCTGGTGGTGGCATGAGGTAATAATTTTTTTTCATTACATCAAAATTAATATAGGGTATGTACATAGTATTGGAATCTTCTATTATAGTGAAGATTTATAGATTATTGTTTTATACCTACAATGTTATGGTTTTTTTCATAATTGCAAGGCCATTTGAGGTGTTTTAGGGGTGTATTTTAGAAAAATTTAGATCATATTCTACGCTTAATTTGGATAAAATATCTGACAGCCAATTCCACCAATTCATTAAGAACTATATTGGGATTATGCCTCTAAAAATAAATCCTAAGTATATGATAAAGGTGATGAATGAATATGGAGACATTCATTTCATTCCTTATGTTATCCCACTAACAGGGACGTTTACCGATAATGATAGGAGAAATTATTGTGAGAATAGATAGTATATGATAGAATACAAGGTGAAAATATTGTTATCTCATATTGATTGTGAGATTATTATTATTGGGGTTTACAATCATCATTGCATTTATCACCAATTTAAATAAATTATACAATCAAGAACCATACCCCTATGCATGATAGTATTGAAATGCATCTGATGATTGCAAGACAATTTTGAATCCTGATGGATATGGAGGAACTGAAAATTACAATCATGTTACCTCTGTAATAGTAAAAATTCATACTAGTGGTCATATATACAAATGCATAGATTTAATATACAATAGGGGTGTTGAAAAAGGGTATTTACCAAATAAAGGCCAAAAAAATACTGGTTGTGGAATCTGTAGCAAGAAGGCCCAAGCCAAAGATGAGTTAAATGATCTGGAACCTTCTAATATTTCTTGGACAAGTATCACCAGAAATCATTAGTTAAAGAGACTACACCTCCATCACAAATTCAATCCAGTCCCCTTATTTAGAATGATTCCTCTATGTCATCCCTTAATTATTTTGAATGATAATGGAAGCAGGATGATGCTTCCTGATTAGAGGGAATCCAGTTTTCTTCCCCATCAGTCACATTAGAGACAAATTACGCATGAATCATAGAAATACAGGTTTTTAGATAATGAATCTTGATGTTATGATTGTGTGGGAGTTTCTACAAGACAACCTTTGAATCAAAAAGATTGGTGATGCCAGATCACCCTCTTAAATCCATCCTGATAATAATTATATGAAGTAATGATGGATTCTAAGTAGTTAGAAGATATGGTATGTGGAACTAATGATCATGTACCGTCATCAAAGTGACTGACAGAAATGATGGACTGAGGAGTTCTTGAAGGGGTAACTATTCATCAAAAGGTGGAATATTACATTTATATTAACCATGAAAATGTATTTCTCTTTTCTTATTTATTTATTCATATTCTCCCATCAATCATCATTAATCATAGGGGGATTGAAATTTGTATCTCAAAATTTATGACTTGGAGGATAACCAACAGAAAAGTATATGTAACCAAAATATGATCCCACAATTTCCCTTATTAAGATAGTGGATGAAGCCCTTTGGTCCTTAGAACAATCCCTAATCTACAGGACCCTGATTTATATTATGGATATAGGAACTCCTCAACCCCAAACTCATGTCTATATCTCTAATATGAGTGGCATAAGTTCTTCACATTCTCAAGAGAGAGAAAATGTGAACCTTAATGTTGTTCCAAAAAATACATCATAGTAATTCTTTGTGTTACCACCTAACATTACGACCTATTTTATAAACCTTTCTAAACATGGGTATCTTTTTTTGTACCTTCATTTCTATCCTCTCTCAAAGGATCATGTATAGATACATATTGTATTGGGGAGGATACTACATGAATGTTACAGATTGATGGTGATGAATCCATCATCTTGATGGCTGAAGAGTCAAGAGGTGCGGAAGGTTATAACCTTACATTCGATGAAGGGGAAGACGTTCATGGGAAAGAATTAGATAATTATTTTGGGTTTAATTTTCTATATGTTACTTTTATATATCCATGATATTTTTGCCCATATCTCCTCACTAGAAGACCCTGTGATAGTCAAGGATGATCATATTATCACCCTGTAAGGAGTTGACAGGGATATCAGACAGCATGATTAGGGTGTCGATATTTAAACTGACTTTGCGTGGGTAGAAGATGTTGTTCATTCAGAGTAGTCGATAGAGGGGATTTTTTGTGGATAGAATCCGGGTTTGGAATAACCTACATAAGATACCCTTACAGGTGAGTATGCTGAAGGGATTAACCACATTTATAATGTGATGAGGTATTTAATAATCTATAAATTGATATTAAAGGATCCATCAAGTATTTTGATGTCTTCCTAATGAAATAGGGTGGAATTGAGTTTTATCATCCCACCATTTTATAAACAGAGATTATTGTATTTCGACTGATGTATAATATAATAGATCAACATGTTCATATTTGTATGTGGATAATATTTCTAGATCTTTTCAAGAAAAATGAAATAAAATCCACTATACCTCTTTTATTGAAGTATGCAAATATTTGCATTATGATGTATAGAATTCTATTGATATTTAACACAGGATAATGTCCAAGTTCAAGAAGATTCTCATTGTCATGATGTTCCATAAATGTGGGATGAAGCTAGGTGTAGTAGAAAAATGCCAGTTTTGGAAAATTGATTCAACCATGGGTGAGTTTTGTCAACTATTTTGAGAGTTTTACCTCATCCTTTACTTGTTGATCTTTTGCCATTAATGAAGAGAATAATTTTATTCTAAAGATTATCATCATCAATAACTAGGATTTAGATGGGGTATTCTATTCCAACTCCACTAACATTAAAAAGGGAGTCTGTAGCTACCACGATAGATAAGAACAATGAGGATCATTATGTTTACTGATCCTAGATTATGTCTCTCCCTATTAATGTGGATGCAAATCATACATGGATATGCATGAAGCTTTTCACCCCATACGACATTTGTCTACAGATATATGTGGAAGGTAATTAATGAAACACCACTTAATGATATACCATAATAACCTTTAGAGCTTCCATACTATATATACACCTTCGGATTTAATAAGATTGGGAATTGTGATATCCATGGTATGGTGATTTTTATCATCAATATAAGGGATGAGCGAAGGTCGAAGCATGTTGAGGTGAAATAGGTTGACTAGATTGAGGAACATGGAGCTTCCACAATTCAAGCTAATATCAGCCACTGCACGGAAACTGAGGAGTATCAAAATCTTCATGTATGGAAAGTATATTCAAATAAGGAACTGTGAAGAATAATTAGATTATTAATGAGAATAAATACCCTAAATCCATCGATGTATGTAAGGGATTTTGGAACCATTGAGATAAGTCATTGATGATGAGTAATAGAAGATTCATAATGATGATAAATCTATTGTTGTTAAATTGGATGAGTTGTGTAAAGTTACTCTAGCATCTCAGTGATCAATCTATATTCTTAAATCATCTACTGAGGATGAACAATAAAACCTAATAGAGAGGTTCTGAGATGTTGTAGTTCAAAGGCCATTCTAAACATAAATTTAAAGGATTTTTTTCTATGTCATTTGTGTCTTTATTCCTATTATATTTCTATGATTTTAGATAAAACATTGAAGTTATTTTGGTTAAAATAAACAATTTTTTTATCTAGATGTAAACAAAATTTGTTGGATCAGAAATACTCTAATTTTTCTTATTCCATGGGCTTAGAGAGCCTAGTCTCACTATTGAAAGGGTGGTATGGATAACCCCACAAACATTGTGCATTATATGCCATGGCCTTATTGTTTTCCAATTTATAATATAGATGGGACATAATGGGAGTGGATTAGATTTTTCATAATCTATCCATTTCATGTTTTTATACTTTCATGTTTTATGACATATTCTTTTCATTCCTCAACTATTTCCCAAACCATTAAAAGAACATGTCCAACAAATTGAGTCTCAAAATTTATCCGGAATTCCCTTTGTGGGTTTTGAATCTTATTAGTGTTATATCTCTATTTGTGCAAAGTATAAATTCACTATTTCTTGACTAATGAGGCTACTGTTTATGATGAAATGCTCTGACCATGAATATTGAGCTAATAAACCAAACAGGGCATGAAGGATAAGAATGTATTCATATTATTCTTAAAAATAAAATGGGAATATTGAGACATTATGTTATTATTCCTGAATCTATAACATAATGTTAGATAATAGGGGATGTCTCTCCTGAGAATGATGTTACTAATGGTTGAGAAACCAATTCTGGGAGCTTAGTTATTTACTGTCTACATGTTTGCATAATGTATTGTCGTGTAATGGAATTATTTGGCTGACAAGACCATTATATAGGTATCATACACAATACTAACTAGGGAACACACTGCATAGTTAGGAAATATGTTTTTAGAAATCCTGAGATTTTATTTCTCATGGTCAAAGATTAAGATTCATATTTCTCAAAAAAACAATGGATTTTTTCCCGATGGAATATATTTGAGAATAAAAGGAATATCTGTATTGGAACATTCCATGATTTTTAATCCAATACTAAATTAATTTTCTGTGTGATGCAAGGTACATTTCATTAGATGGACAATTTTTTGGGGAGAAGAGCCCTTTCAGATAACTATTGAATAATCGGGCAGTTTACTGTCATATGACGGAGACGTAGACCTTGTAGTTTGACATCTTACTTCAAGGTTGTTAATAATTATAATTTAAATTCACTCCATTGGAACATTACAATGTATAGTTCAAAGTCATAGTGATAGAACATTATGTGGATATAACATAAGTTCTTCAGATTCTATTGGACGTTTTATGACTCTCCCGCTCTCTTTCATTATATATATTGAAAAATTCATGAATGAAAGGTGAAATTATTAAGATGTGATTTGGGGATTCACAAACATGACGAGTTATATGATAAGAGGGATTGTGGAGTTAGAGGATGTATCTCTTTGTGGAAGAAGTTACAACTACTTGAAAACTAAATTACAAGGTTTATATTATGCACTTCCAACCACAAAAATAATGACATAGTCAACCAGTGGCATCATTTAGAAAACAAACATGTTATATGGTACCGATTATGCAATGGCGACTGGGGTGTATTACAATATAGTTAGGAAAAGAGTCCTCAAAAAATTAAGAAATTATATTTCTAAAAGAAGATGAAATATTATGGATATTTGGATCTCCCCAAGCATATACTTTGGTTTTTGGAGAAAATTAAATCAATATGGAAGAAGTAACTCAAGTTATTATTTCCAAATAATAGGTGGAGTAGGTTCCCTACGAAGTTCAAAAACATGAATAAGAAGTGTGGTCCCCATATTTTTAGTTCATATGGATCAGAATTTAATATTATGAAAATGATTGATGATATGTTATTAAATTTCCAAAAGATACTCTAATATTTTTTGAACTCATGAAGGGGGAAAATGTAAACGAAGATATGACAGACTATCAAATTGGATGAGGGGATTCTTGTTAAATATACAATAGAGGACCACATAATTTGAATCATGGGTTCCAACAAACTATCTTCGATGTGTAATGGAATAGAAATGGATTTTCCAAAGAAAAAAACTATCACTATTTGAAAAAACTATTTTGTTATAATTTTTATTCAAGGTATACAAGGGGATATATAGCCTAGAAAAATTGTGCAATCCATTAGATCCCAAACATATAATATGGGTTTTTTTAGATAAATATAACTTGGGTATATTAAATCATATTCTAGAAAATGAGTTCTCAAGTATATGGTATTATTCTACTGGAAGATGATGAATTATTATGATAATTTGAATGTTTTCATGATGAGGAGTATGTTGCAAGAAAAGGATATGTCCGTGAACCATGGAAGTGTTTTTACTGATATATTCCATTGTTAGGAATTCCACTATATATACTGGACTAATATGTAGAAGGGGAATCTCTAGTACCTTGCACCCACCCCACCAATGAGGGGACCAAAAATTAAAGCTCCTGCATGGATTTTTTTTGTCCACGGGAGATGGGGAATATTAATTTTCTCATTATTGGGATTAGGACTCATTGCCTATAAATCACTATGTATTCTAGTAGGATAATTATCAAGACACATGTTTTTCTAACAGTAATGCCCCCCCGCACCAATTGGATTGATGTTTTGAGAGGCAGAAGTTGCAGTTTTAGATATGGGTTCACGGATAAGGTGAGGACTCATAATGGATATTCTCATATAGATCAAACTCTTACATGGAAGATAATATGCTTCTTTGTTTTCTGTTATTGTTTGTCCCAATATTGAAGATATGTACATCACTACGTATCTCATGTGGATGATAATCGAGGAAATTATAGTTCTTTTAAGAATCATGATGTTTCTAGTCATGTCGAGAGTATGTGGATGATTATGACATGAAAATGAATATTGTGATAGGACCAAGATGTTAGACCCATGATCCAATAAATATCATTCTATTGAATGAATCAATAAACATGTAGTTCATTAATACATAGTGTTGTTTATTTTCATGCGATGAGGATATCTTGTGTGCCCTATAAGGTCAAGAAACCCGGACTATAGTAATCCTAATTATAATCTATATACCATACTTATATAGAGAATCAGTTTTACCAAATTCCTAAAAATGACATATGCTATTCTCGGTGTGAAAAACATGGGATGTTAAAAGTTTGGTCCACAATAAAACTGCTTCATAAATGATGGATAAGGATATTGGGGAATTGTAATGGATGTACAAGAATGTATGATCCATTCATTACTTTTTATCTCATTAGGATGAGAATCATATCAAACATAGTAATTTGGGAACCATGAATTTTAACGTCAGGAAACAAGGATGTTGGCTTCTCAACCACAAAATTGATAATGAGGATAAAACTAGGGATGAAAATGTTTCTGTTGCAACATTTCCTATAATGATAGGAATCTATCCATACTAAGTTTCATAGGAACAATGTAGTTTGACATCATGTGTCAAGGATGAATGTGAAATGGCATTAAAGATTCATTGCAACTTCGACTATGACTAAATATTTTGATTTTACTATATATCACATAGGGATGATAATAATTCAAAATAATGATCTGAAAAAGGATCCTTATTTATATCTAATTTCGACATTGAGAAATTGTGCTATGCGTTGTTTTTATTGTGACTGTACATGAAGAGATCCAAGCATCACTACATATCTCATTGAATTGAGAATCATGCCACATGTAATTCTTGCAGGATATTCCCCACACCAATAGAGCATTGACGTGGGGACATGGGATATGTTATTATCCTAAACAACAGTTGGGATTGAGAATAATAGTTTAGGCATCAAAATGAATCTCAATAGGATGAAAATAAAAAATTATGTCATATAAATGATTCCTATGTAGTCATGTTTCTTAAACGGGGAATAAAAAGTTTTTTTTCCAAAAATCTTGGATAGACACAAGATTAGATATCTGAGAGACAATATTTATCTCAATAGAACGAGAGTCAATCCACACATTTTTCATAAACAGATCATGTCATTTATTATCATATGATGAGTTTTTTTTGCCATGAAATTTATCATATTGTTGTATGGACATCAATATTTTGGAAATCGTACCATCAGAAAGGGGCCCAAACTCCCTTATAGAGATTCATTGATATGAGTGGGAATTATGAACATGGTCAACCATTATTTCTTCCTCACATATCTCCAAAAGGGCATCTCAACCCCCTATAGGGTTAGAGAGACATGACTCATACATTCACATGAAACAAATTCCTATTTTAGGGTACCACGAGGGATATCTCATTTCGTGGTATAATGGGGGATTCTTAACATCCAATGAAAATAAAATTAACAATATAATTTAATTTCATGAGATAAGGACCAAGGGGGTATTGTAGTTAATTATCATGTGATAAATACATGGTGTTGTACATTTTAAGGTCACATGACATTGACCCACATTCGTGTTTAACATTTTACATCTTGGAAATAGATCTTGTAAGTACATGAAATATTTCTTCTGGAACCTAGAAATATTTGGGGGTCATAGTGAGTTACCCATCTATGGAGATCAAGGCATTTGCATCATTAGAGTATACCTTATGTATCAAATTAGGCCCCTCCAACATCAACTCGTGTTTTGGAGAATTCATTCTGGGTATCAAATGGAATCCTACGAACCATCACCAATAATCCTTGGAGGAAAGTGAAGTGGCTAAAAATCTTGTTAAAAACTCATGCAATTTAGTTCTGATTGACCTATAAATGATGCAAGGTGTTTATCCTATTCTCATCTAGTCACTCCAATTTGTCTATCCATTTATGAGACAATTATATATAAATATAGTTGGTCACAGATAGAAATAAATATTGATGGAATCTAAAATACAATGGTCAATATTGTTTCTATTATGTACTCCAATGAGTATAGTGTTTCTCATTTGACTGTTCATGTTGTATTCTGTCATGTCCAAAAGGAATGCTATATCATTTTTGGACAATAATTTTTTTATTTATCCACTATCTTTTTGACTATGTTTGTGAGGGTCTTGTAAAAATCATCTATCTGACCATTATTCGCTACATGATAAGTAGACTAGTGGATGAATTTAATATTATATTACAGAGGGTGTTTTTATACATTATTATACTAGAAAATGGTTCCTTTTTTTGTCAATATGGTATGAGGGATTCCAAATCATGTAATTATGTTAGCATTGATGTATCAAATTTGTCATTTTCCAAAAAAATTCATTGATAGGTATTGTCTCATTCTATTTGGAGATGAAATCAATAGAAGTAAGGATAAACTTGAACTGTTTGGCCATAGCTATAGGGTATCGTCGCACAATATCCATTAGCCATTATAAAATTGACCTAGAGTATTTGGATGTTTGCAGAAGCTCTACGAATTGATGAATGGTGATGGTATGCATTTGGAATGAATTTCACATCATAGTGAGTTCAATGCATTCATGTATCATTGAATTGTAGTTGTAACCAATCCATTATGTTTGATGGGAACATTTATATCTATACTGATGGGTGTTGTAGGCCCAATCATGTACTTCGTCCATAAATGTCTTAGGCACATCTCCAATAATACATCTTAAAATGATTCCATAAAATCCCCATTTTGAGGTAACATTTTTGTTAGTCTGGCTATTATATAGATTGAATATTGCTACTCAACTACAAATTGTATCTTTCCTAGCCCTATATGGTGGGTGTAATCAATATAGAATATATTCCATAATGGGAATCATCCATAATTTAATTGAACCATATGGGTTAGGTATATTACTAAAATTCATTAATCTCATCTATTTTAATTCAAATAGAATGGGAGACCATTCTGCGATGGCCATTATCGATGTTTGTTTTGTCCAAATTTCAATAAACTAAAGTCATGAAAGGATTTTCCAATGAACATTATTTGGAATTTTTTATCATTGGATGGGATATAACATTGGTTCTAAGTGGAAATATACCATAATCTCTCAGACCTAGTAAAATATGTTGATAAACTCTTCTTTTATGATAGGGTAATCCCTATTTATGTACATTATTACCAACATTGAATAACCTATTACCTCCATGTCAATCATTGGTATTTGTTGTTTCAAGTTCTGGCATGTAGTGAGAGCCTCACATTATGCTTCACTGTTGGTACAACCATCTGATCGTATGAAGGAGTACAACAACACTACCTTCTCTAAATATATAAGCACAATCCCAACCCTACATTATTCTGTGTAGGTTCATACTTCTATTTCCTATTGTGATTCTTGATGAAATATCAAAATACATCTCCCATTTTTGGGGTCTATCTTGAATTGTTATAATCTCTTTATCATGATGTTCAATTTCTAATGACTTCCCCTATGTTGATGGGTTCTTGATGATGAAATCATCCAAGGACTATCATTTCCTTACATTCTGAGGCATGAAATAAATATCAAATGGTTGAAGAATAACTATTCCCCATTCCAAACATCCTAACAACATTGGGAAAGTGAGGACAAATATGACGGGGTGATTATTTGACGAAATAATGTGTGTTATGTTGTACTGTAGATAGTAATTTAGTTTCTAAAGTGAAAATTTTAACGTCATGAAAGTCATCTGGACAAATGAATAATGAGTCTCTAAGTCAAAAGTGGTTCGAATACTGATCATATAGGCTATTTTCATTCCCAAAATTATTCTATTATGCATGCAAGGTTTCTAATAATTTATCAAGGGTCACCACATACATGATGAGTTGTTTTCCTTTAACAGTTAGCACTAACATCTGTGGGATTAAGAGATATTTCATAACAGTTTCAAATAGTTATTCGTGGTAATTGGTCCACAGATAAGTGATACCATTATTCATCAATATGGCTATTGGAAAACACTTACCTATAATATTTTATATGATGTTCTAGATGTCGGCCATGATTATTTAATGTCCTCTCAAGTAGTTAATGTTTGAGGAGGCAACATCACAAGGATAACTGTAGTCCTCTCAGGACCAAATTCAATTCCATGATAGTGTACAACAATGTCGATAAATTTCTTCGAGGTTACACTAAAATCACACATCAAAGGGATCATCTTAAGCTTATGCTTTTAATTATTACTAAAGATGGTCTATTAGTCATCCATGTCTTCATAACAATAATTGGACCTGAACACTATATCATAAAATGGGCGTTAAACAATCTTCCCTAAAATATGTTGGAATATGCATTACATTTCACATTAGTATGTGGTTCAAGCAATATTAATGAAAATGTACATTACCTAATAGTAGAATAATCCCTGAGAGGATATGATGGTTGTGTATTCTTCATATTATAAGGCGATATGAACTTGGTTATATCTGGAGTATCCATTCTGGAAAGATAGTTCTTGAAAACCATATGTATCATTTATCAAGTGTTTTGTGATCAGAACTGGGAAGTTATATTTGGGACAATGCCGATTGAGATCTATGAAATATGTTCAAATATGATTTTTCTATTTTTCTTTTTTACCAAGACAATATTGGATATCCATTTTGGATATTGTACCTCTAGGATAATGTTATCATTAATGAGTTTTTTCACATCAGTCTCAAATTTGGGGGAGTGAGTTGAGTGTGTCCATATGGATGCCTATATGTATCCGAGACAGACTTCTAGAATACCCAAGTTATAGAGGACCTTTATAGGATCTAGACCTAGAATATCAATGTAGTTTAAAGAAAACAAATCTTAGTTTTGTTTCAGTATGTATGTAATTTTCTCATATTTTATGAGATCCATGACCACACTAATAAGAGTGGGTCATGAATCATCTTATGTAACCAAATTTATATTTCTGAGTACATACACCATGGTAGATATGAAATCCTCAAATGATAGAAGGGAATATTTTATATCATCTACTTCTATGTATTCCTCATTATTTACTTATTTTTACTCTTCCTGAGAAGTAGGTGATGTTTCCAAATTATATAATTTATGGATGGATTTTAATTTCGAAATCAAGATGATAGTGAAATAGTTTATATCATATTCAATGATGAGGGACCTCTTTCATTTCCAAAGGGAAGGAAATAGACTGATAATGATCAACCCAATCATTCTCAAATAGTGTGAAAACATCTTCTAGTCCAGCTGAAGAAATAGGGATTCATTGGTGATCGGGGGATGGAATGAAGTAAGTTCCATTCAAGAATTAGTTACTTATTAGAGGGTTGAAATCATCTCCATAACTGTTAGATTTATTCTTCACAACTGACATTACGTAAGACACTAAATTATTAATTGAATACCAACCCACATATTCAATTTGGATGATGGGATGTATATATTCCCCATAAATTAGGTTGAATGGTTTAACTGAGATCATCTTTCAACAATTTGAGGAATTGATTTTATTAACATTATATACCATGTAGTATTTCCACATTTAAGATAGAATCATCCATCAGTGTATTGTTATTTTTAAAATTTTAATGCGGCCTTGTAATCATACAATCCCCAATTTTTTTCCATTGACACAATATTTGAGACATTGGTGGAATGACTAAGGAATGGCCACATTATGATGTGACTATTGTCTTCCTAAAAGGACATTAAAATCCATATCATATTGAACGATAATAAATTAAGAGTGTAATAAAAGAACACTGAATTATGTTCTGAGGATGTTATCCCCAAGTGGTTATTTCTCTTTCTTTTCATATCCTAGTAAAAACATTGTTGAGGGAGACAAGGGAAATGCATTGGGACCCATTTGGTGATGTTTTTAAAATGGAATGAGGTTGACCCATGATCAATTGTCAATAAATGATCATAGAATATAAATTTAAATTATTTTTATAGATATATAATGTGGACTATCATTTCATTTTCAAAATCAACAACATCATGGGTTGTTAAATATGTAAATTCATGTAATTCTACGGTATCGTTCTATACACGATATACCTCTACAGCAGTAACCTGAACTTCATACTTCTATGGGATGGAAAAGGCCTCCAAGATTACCTTCAAGATGACTTTTGAGAGACATAAGGAATCCATGGTGGATTAAATAGCCATTACATGATCTAGTTACTTAAAAATATCATATTTATGATCCAATGGTCTTCACTTCCACACATGATGGTGTTATTCCACATGTTATTTTGGAGTTGATGTTACTGATGTAGAGGAACCATCCATTGGAATTAGTACTATTGATACTTCATATATTGGTGGATTGGGTCATATGGGTCTACTTACATGCTAATGAGGTTGTGTTGTATCCTCTAACCAGTTTTCTGGAATTCTCATTTCAGGTATTCCATATCACTCATAGATAAAAAACTACTTTGTTCCTACATAGCTCACAGAATAGATTTTCAAAGAGTTGTGATCACGAATATTGTCTGATAATGTGTTTGGTTGAAGTATTGATCACCAGAATGACAATGTATTTCTCATTATCCTCAACCATGAGGACCAGTTACACAATTTTCCTAATCTAGAATTGGGAACTCATATATATAATTATAATAATTACATATTAGGGGATCCATTAAATTATTTAAATTAATTGAACAAAAGACCAATTCCTCATTAGATGATTATTCTTTCTGAATGCCAGATTCTTGTTGTACCATTTAGTGGGGCAGTTCCCATGCTTTCGAGACTGTAGGAATGCTATAAAATAATTTTAAAGACAACATGGACTTCAGTGAAGGTTTATCTTCCTATTTTATATTCATACCCTAATGGAAAATTTACTTTTTTGTGGATTGGCCTTCAAAGGACTAAAATACTGATGGAGATGGTTGTGAAATTGCAAATGTGGAAGGAGGAATAGTTTGATGTTTCAACTTTGTTCATGGAATACCATGAGTCTAGTTGATCAATTTTTTGATCATGTAGTCAACAAAATTCTACTCACATTTTCTCTTAAATTATTTCCATACATTTTATTCCTCCGTATGTATAGTGGGGGAAACAAATTCCACCTGAGCCGGAGAATTCTTCAGCCTCAAATTGATCGAGTCTACTATCTTTCTCCAGAGTTATCTTAATCAATAAAAATATTAGATGTTGTGACCCAATATCTTATGGATGTGGAAATAATTTGGGATATATTCATCACCTTATTTATAGGGATTCTTGGGCTTTGGTAACATGACTATGTTTTTATTTCAATTTCATGATGAAGTGACAAGGGACATGGATATCTCTAACAAACTGGACCATTTTTTCATCTCCAAAAACTTATTTTTATTGTAGTCTCTCTGATCATATTGATGTGGTGGGTACTGATGATGACACATGATGGGTGGAACTGTATGATATGGTTTAGGATTCAAAACAAGAGTGGGTACATCAGTATGCTTAAGTGTTTCTCCATTGACCTATTCTCTTCTGATTCTTCTTCCCTAATTCAATGGAACTAATTATGAATTTTTATTTCTCATTACGATAGATTTTTTCACATATTATGAAATTAGGTAAATTTACTAAAACCCTGATGTTCAATTAACTTGGATTAGTGGAATTCACAACATTTTGTGAAAATTTCCTACACTGATAAGAACCATCTCTTCTTGAAAAAGTGATATATTTAACGAATATGCCAATACTTTCCTCTGATAAATAACATCTGAGACACTTTCATTATACCATTTTTTGTAGTTTGTGAATATGATTACTATCATATTCAACATCATTGAGATGACTAGGAATAGAAATTTACAATGATAATCTTCCCACCTAGTGATCGAATGGGACTATAATCTAGTTTTCCACAAAATGGTTGGTCCGTCCTGCAATTGCAAAAATCACCTAAGATTAACCACTACTATTTGTTATGGGGTACCCATAAGGGGATCATAGTGTGAAACAAAGTTCCTCAAGTGATACACTATGTCTCTAAGGCGATTATATATCAGAAATTATTGAATTCTACTTTTGTGTGGGGGAGGGGTAAGATCCACCCATTTGGGGGAAGCCTTCTTTTCTAGTTTTATCATTTCACATCCTTATTCCATGACATCAAATTGATAATGTAGTGACTTAATCTTGTTCATAATCATTTTATGAATAGCTTGTTGAGTCGGGACCTGAGTAGAAGTGTTTCCTATAGCATATATGGGTTTGACTATTAGAAGTACCATTGGAGGTGAAACTGTAGGAACATTCTATTGAGAGCCTATGGGGGATGTCATTTAAATATGTGTATGACCAAGTTCTATATGTGTATCCAATATTGGTAATTATTGATCTGATATTTTGGGGCCCAAATATATTGGTTTTTGGTTTACCATATTGATTGGATTTTCCAAATATACATTATTTGTTGTGTCAAATCATCTTGGATGAGGTGAAGCAAGAAAAAGTTCTTGTTGGGGAAATGATTTCAAGGAACATATTAAAGTATGGATGTATCATAGTAACATTGTTTTGTGACTTCTTAATTTGTTCATATTCACCTATAACTGATAGAATATTTCCTCTAGTGAAAGGTATTAACCCTATGTGGGGGGAATGTGTGTAATATTTCAACCCTAAAATTTGTATCTATTATAATTTCAATGACATATAGATAGATTGTCTGAGGGAGTGCATAGGTTTATGGAAGGATTCATGTTCTATGAACATAGACCTCCTTCATGTATCTCAGCATGAACCAAATTCTGAACTAAATATTGGTATTCTAACTCCTAAGAATTGGAATCATTTTCTGGGGGATTTTCAATTACATAATTGATGGCATTCACCAACATGTAATGTGTCATATCTATTCTTTGTTATCTATGTGGGATCTCCCTCATCATCTCCCTCTATAAGAACATTTCATCTTTATTGTTGAATCATTTGGATCATTTGGGAGGATAGTAACCTGAAGGGAATATCAATAATTCTTTTTCATATGTGTCCCTAATTAGGACATGGGATCACAATATAGAATATACTTAGAGGATTCATTTTGCTGTATTTTTCATAATCGAGATAAAATGGATTCTAGATGAGGATTTTAAAGAGCCCATAAACCTAGGGTTTGGAGATGTTCTTCTTCCTCCTTCCCAACACATGGGTTAATAATGCTAACCTTGAAGGTAGGATAAAAGAAACCCCATCCCTATGTCGTGGGTTTTCTCCCAATCTCTTGATGATCATATTACTATAGTCTATCTTCTAATTTCACTAATTTTTGTCAAAAAAAGGGCTATGTGGATAAATTATCACACACTAATATTATAAGATTTGGAATATTATTGTTCTATTTTTGACATTTATATAATTGAATACTTTATATATTCTATGAATTATTCGTGCTTGTTGTTTTCCTATTTTAATGAAAAATTATCTCAACATATTTTTGTCTTCTAGACCGACAACCATGATAGTTAATCAAGGCCTACTATGGTTGGGCATATCTTAATTCATGAACAGATTTTTGTGGTTGGACATATCCTAGGGATATAAAATTTCCCAATACCATGAATGGTGGAATTTTATGGCTGGGGAGTTTAGTGAAATATAATTGTCCATGTGCACCCTATCCTATAATATGAACACAACATGTGTTTTCCGAGAATAGCATTCACATCATCCTTAATGCATCATGTCATGCATTTTGAATGTATCCTTGTTGTTTCTTGATAATTTAAAATCTTGAATCTAGGAATTATTCCAAATTATTTTTTCTCGAATTCTCATATTTAACCTTTATGTGTGTTTTATAATGATCATAGGGTAATACATTTACTATTAGGTGACAAAGATATTTCCATATGTTGAGGCTAATTTCATTCATATATTCATCAACTTGGTCCGACCGGAGTGGATTTTTCCCTATTGTTTTATAACAGGAAATGTGATTGTCTGGTATTTCCTCTACTATGTTGGAAGATAGACAATCCAAATGAGGTTCACATAATGAGTATCACCATTGTATGTCTGCATGTTGAGAGATTATTTCCCATTTCAATGACAAATTATTAGACAAGAATGGAATTATGATATCAATTTAATCATGATAGGAATGATTTCTCATCAATAATATTTTACTTGGATGATAATCTTGACAATCAAAAATTTTACTATGGAGAGAACATTTATATAAAACACCTTTGTAGACCCTGGAAAATGCATTCCTAAAATTTTCCAAATGCTTCCATAAACGATCCAAGATCGTAGAAATATTTTTAAGATTTTATTTGGAAGGTCTCAGGGCCCGAACAGAGCTACGGAATTGGAGTTATGGACATTTGAAGTTGCGATGGAAATCTGGTTCGCGAAGCCCATTCGCGAATCCCCCTCAGTGATCGCGGAGCGCCGCCGTGAAGTAATGAGGCGAGAGGATCCGTGAACCTTTTTGACGTTCGCGATGCGCCGCGAAGACCCCTCATGAAGCAACGATGCGTAGCACCGATGAGAAGTACCCGAGCATCGCGGTCCCGTTAAGCACTAGAGGCGGTAACTCTCCGCGAAGAAATTTGACGTTCGCGAGCCCGCCGCGATGCTCCGGAGGCGGTACCTCTCCGCGAACGAATTTGACGTTCGCGAGTGCGCCACGAAGCACCTGAGGCGGCGCAGGAGGTCTTCTTTGCGGCTCCCCAGGCCTATAAATACCCAGCTCACCACCCTTCTCAAGATTGATGGCCACTGCCACTTCGCCCCCCTGGGCGGCCGATCGGAGCTCTGCATTGCTCCTCCGAGAGGCCATGCTCCGCAAGCAGCTTCCTTCGTGTTGCTGATCCACGAGCCGATGCTCTGTTAGTCTATGCTCCGCGAGCCAATGCTCCGCGATGCTTCTCCATGAGACCATCCTCCATGAGTCCATGCTCCGCGAGCCAATGCTCCGTGATGCTGCTCCACGAGACCAAGCTCCACGAGACCCCTTTGCTCCGCGAGAGACCATTGCACTGTGAACTTTTCGGGCCGGGATGCCGGGATTTTCCATTGCACCCTTATGCGCTCCCACCCTCAACCTATGGAATAACATGATTTGATACACTCCTCCACACACCATGAAACACCTTGAGTTGATGTATTCCTCTTGGTTTGTTTCCTATGTCGTGAGTTGGGATTCTCATCATCAATTCCCCGAGTACCTTCAGTCGAACCATTCCTCAGGAAACTCCTCCAAACCCAATCACATGGCTCCTATTCCAGGATGAACCAGAAAGGGCCGCCCTTGCGTAAATCCCAACGCCAACCATTTCTAGGCACCTTCTTCCCAACAGTCCTTTCTACATGACTCTAAACTGTAGTAATCCTTATGTGCCAAACATAGGATGCCCCTTTCTCCAAGCAAGAGATTCCTTATGCTCCCAACATAAGATGCCAATAGTCGTACCTACATGACTCTAAAAAATTAGTATTCTCCCTATCTAACAAATGATGGGATTCCTATTAATCCAAACAAGAGATGCCTCTTTCCCTATACGAGAGATGCCTTATGCTCCTAGCATGAGATGCCAACAGTTTTACCTACATGACTCTAAACTGTAGTATACTCCCTATCTAACAAACGATAGGATGCCTCTCGCCCTATAAGAGATGTGCCTCATGATCCAAGCATGAGATGCCAACAGTCCTCTCTACATGACTATAAACTGTAGTATTCCCTATCTAACAAACGATAGGATGCCTCTCGCCTTATACGAGAGATGCCTCATGCTCCTAGCATGAGATGCCAATAGTACTCTCTACATGACTATAAACTGTAGTAATCCCTATCTAACAAATGATAGGATTCCTCTCTCCCTATACGAGAGATGCCTCATGCTCCTAGAATGAGATGCCAACAATCCTTTCTACATGACTCTAAACTGTAGTAATCCCTATGTGCCAAACATAGGATGCCTCTTGCCCAATACGAGAGATGCCTTATGCACCAAGCATAAGATGCCAACAGTCCTACCTTCATGACTCTAAACTGTAGTATTATACCTATCTAACAAATGATAGGATAACCCTTGCTCCAAGCAAGAGATTCCTTATGCTCCTAGCATGAGATGCCAACTGTCCTTTCTACATGACTCTAAACTATAGTAATCCCTATGTTCCAAACATAGGATGCCTCTTTCCCTATACGAGAGATGTCTTCAGCTCCAAGCATAAGATTCCAATTGTCCTACCTACATGACTCTAAACTGTAGTATTCTCCCTATCTAACAAATGATAGGATGCCCCTTTCTCCAAGCAAGAGATTCCTTATGCTCCTTGCATGAGATGCCAACAGTCCTACCTACATGACTCTAAACTGTAGTATTCTACCAATGTTACACACAAAGGATGCATCTTTCCCTATACGATAGATGCCTTATGCTCCATGAATGAGATGCCAATAGTCTTATCTACAAGACTCTAATCTATTGTACACCCTATGTTCCAATCATTGGATGCCTCTTGTTCCAAATAAGAGATGCCTTGTGCTCCAAGCATAAGACACCTAATGCCATGATTACAGTGGCATGATTCCAATGCTCCTTGGCATTATCCCACTTATTCTCCAGTGCATAGGAGAAGGTCTCAATTCACCAATGGGTTGGGATGACCTCATAGCCAGACATGAGGAAGACATTACGGGTAGCTTCCTAGCGTAAGCCCCATTCACTGTTGTCCCTCCATAGAGGCACCTGGGAAGCTCCTTGCGTAAGCCCCATTCACCTTTTCCGCTCCTTAGCGGCACCTGGGCAGCTCCTTGCGTAATCCCCATTCACCTTTGTCGCTCCTTAGTGGCACCCGGGCAGCTCCTTGCGTAAGCCCCATTCACCATTTCCGCTCCATAGCGGCACTCGGGAAACATCCTTGCGTAAGCCCCATTCACCATTTCCACTCCATAGTGGCACTCGGGAAGCATCCTTGCGTAAGCCCCATTCACCATTGCCGCTCCATAGCAGCACTCAGGCAGCATCCTTGCATAAGCCCCATTCACCATTGCCCCTCCATAGCGGCACCTGGGTAGCATCCACGCGTAATCCCCATCAACTATTGTGATCCTATTCAGCGGTAAGCCGTTGACACCCATTCAGTGGTAAGACGTTGACTCCCACTCCAGCGGTAAGCCATTACAATCCTATTCAGCGGTAATCCGTTGACTCCCAATCTAGCAGTAAGCTGTTGCGAACCCATTTAGCGGTAAGACGTTCACATCCTTAGGAGAACTACGTGTACTTTGATTACCTGCCACGAGGATACGTAGGAAGCCTCTTCAAGGCTCAAGCCCGAAACTATCATCATAATTTTCTTCGGGCTTCCATCTTGGAGTAGGTCCCAGCACCATGGGCCGCCTAATGCGTATGCCCCTCTTCACTTCTCACGGACGAACCCTTCGCGTCGTGATAGTCAGGTCCTTGTTGTCTCTTGTTTCTCACACCAAGCATGACTCACGTGGGCTTAGAGTTGGCATTGGCCATGACAATACCTCATCCAGCATGATGTTAAACTATATGTCCTCATCCAGCATGACGTTAAACTGCATGCCGTCGTCCAGCATGACGTTAAACTGTATTTCCACATCCATCATGACATTATACTGCACACCCATTTGAACTACGAGGTCTTTGATCCATGTCAATGCATGGTACGTAGGAAGCCTCCACGAGGTTCAAGCCCACCCGTCATCCAATTCACATCGAGTTCTACCTGCACCCAGCACGACGTTAAACTGCATTCCAGTCCGACAGTAAGCCGTTGTCACACCCGAACTATGAGGAAATTGATCCATGTCATGGCATGGTACGTAGGAAGCCTCCCTGAGGTTCAAGCCCATCTCTCATCGGACCAAGGTTCCTGATTTACGTCAGTTCTCTGACACCCACCGCCATCCCGAACTATGAGGACTTTGATCCATGTCAAGGCATGGTACGTAAGAAGCCTCAACAAGGTTCATGCCCACCGCCCGTCGTTTATTCACATCAGGGTTCACTCTCATCCAACATGACGTTAAACTGTATTCATGTCCGACGACAAGCCGTTGTGACCAATCCGAAATACGAGGACTTTCATCCGTGTCAAGGTATGGTACGTAGGAAACCATCCCAAGGTTCAATCCCACCACTAGTGGACCCCCGAGTCTACTTTCACGTTGGTTCACCGATGAAACCCTCTGAAATACGAGGACTTTGATCCGTGTCAAGGAATGGTACGTAGGAATCCTCCCTGAGGATCAAGACCATCTCTCATTGGACCAAGGTCCACATTCACGTCGGTTCGCTGACGATGCCCATCAGACAAAGGTCCACATTCACGTCGGTTCGCTGATGACACCCATCGGACCGAGGTCCACATTCACGTCGGTCCTCCGGCACACCAACCCGAACTACGGGGACTTGGATCCATGACAAGGCATGGTACATAGGAAACCACATAAGGTTCAAGACCAACATCCATCGGACCACGGTCCACCTTCACGTCGGTTCACCGACACCATCCCGAACTACACAGACTTTGATTCCCTGCCACGGGGATACGTAGGAAGCCTCTTCGAGGATCAAGCCCAACTTCACCGTCGCCCCTGCAATGTTCCCATTTCATCCCCCCTCCACTTCATTCATGCATCCATCACTCATCCTGATTCTCACCCGGGCTGCCACATCCCGGTGGGATCATGCCATCCACCTCCTCACTGCATCTAGCGGCGCATGGGCTGCTTTCCACGTGTAAGACCCATCATATCTCCGGGTCATTTTCCTCTGCCTACACCCCGATTCATCACCCTTTCGAACTACGTGGGTTTTGATCCTTGTACTCTACACATGGTACATAGGAAACCTCCATGAGGTTCAATCCCAACCAATGGTAATCCATGGTGTACCCCATCCTGGGGTGCACTTCCCCTGATCCGCCCTCAGTGGTGTTCAGATCAGCCATTACAGTGTGACATCTCCCCTCTAGGGAGTGCACCACCTCGGATCTGTCCTCATTGAGCGTTCTGATCCATACATATTCCAGGTGTTATCTACTTGGGATATACCAATCTGATACGCCTCTATGGGACATTCTAATCAACCTCATTCCGTCTCCGCAAGACGTTAAAATCGCGGCCTACCTCGTGATAAACATGAGATGCCTGAGGAAAAACTCGGATGACACTCCTTTGGTGTAACCGTCTCTGCTAGACGTTAATCTTGCAACATACCATGTGTTAAATATGGGAAGCTGAGGAAAACCTCATATACATTCCTTAGGTTCTTCACCCATGAGATTCCCTCTTATGAGGAAGAATACAGGTTCTCCTATGTCCACGCACCCAGAGATGCCCCGACATACCTAATGTTGCTGTCTACTCCGACCGAAGGTCGCTACCATGTCATTAACCTATGGAAAGTCATGACGGAAGTAGTGTAATTAACCGGAGTCCATGAAGATATGGCACTAGGAATGAGATTCACGAACAACGTATTAAATCTATGAGGGAGACCCGGACTAGGTGATGAGTTCTGAGGAGGAATCCACGAAAGGAAGAACCGACATCCCATCATCCCGTTTCGATCAAGGCGAAACGTCCCTAAACAAGGAGTGAATGCCGCCCGCCTTTAGAAAGCGGGAATGCGGGGCAATAGCTGCACGTCCTCCACAGACGGATGTGTGCGCCCCGATGAAAGCGTTAGAAACAACCATCATGGGGAGGACCACCGTGGTAGATGAAAGTAAAGGGAATATCATTTTTCCATAGAATTATAGACACATTGAGGGTTTCTATAGATCTCATTAATAGATTGGATCATGAGATAGAACATATTGTTGTCATGAATTAAGATTTAATTCAGATGTTTCTATTTGGGATCTTTCAATTTACTTTTACGACTCATGTTATTTGGTATCATGAGGTTAGGATATTGAGCTACCAAAAAATACAAATTGAGGGATTTCGGAACTCCACCATTAAGCATAGATAGATGATAGATTAACTCCTGATTTTACAAAATTTTCTATTGAGGATTTTAATTTGATGACATATTTCAAGTGACTAGGCCCAATTTCTAGGAGTAGTGGTCATCATGGGTGGATGTTAGTTCCATACATAGAGGGTCCATTATTATATTCTGATTACCAATGATGGGATATGGTGAATGTTCCTGACCCAGTTTTTCATATAGTAAGGGGTACACCATGAACCTCATTGATTAGAGTAGAGGGGTTTGACTACACCAAGGTGTTATAGTGATGTGATACACCATTTGTGAGGATAAACTTGTGTGTATGTCCCAATGGATTTAATTTCATCGCCATTATGATATCCATAAAATTCTAGAAGTTATGATCTTGAATTTATGTCGTACATTTCACCATTTCTATTATATGATCAGTGAATTTAGTGACTGTAATGGAGATATTCATCCATTAATTTCTGGAGTAGGTGTATGTTCCTAATACTTTCCTCATTTTCCTACCATTTTATACTAATAGTACTCATGTGTTGGTGAAGATAGTTGAGTATGACCCTTCCTAGTCATCGTGACCTTCTAACTCGCATATTTGGGTACTTCCAGACATCTCTTCTGATAGTATTGGTTTTTTTAAGTATGTGTATGACATTTACCATGGTAATCAATCATATTTGAGTGGTGGGTTTGTTTGGATGATTTCAAGTGTGTCTTCTGGGTGGAAGAATGGAAGAGAATGGGAGTTTGTTCACACTCATAGTTTGCAACAAAATGAGTTTGGTGGGCATCTCTGGAGGAGGAATAGATATAACCCTTCCCCGATTGCCCGTTTGTCACCCCCTAAAGTCCATATTGTGTTCATGGGTATAAAGTACTTTGGTCAAGCACCTGAGGATAATACACTAATCATTTTGAGTGGTAATATCAATGCAACGTTGGTAGTAGAGATTTATAGAAGGATCGTCTTCAAAGGACCCCTATGTATCATAGGTGAGACCATATATGGCTGCATAATCCACCATTTTATGGTACCATATAGAATGGATGTTTTGTTCTGGGGATAATCCCATGAAATAATTGAATGCATTGGTCAAATCAAAACGTTTTATGACCATTAATCATAATTTTTTGGACTATTGGTGTTGCCTGTGGAGGTGGAGGGCTTTTCGGTCAGCATCCAAGGTTGGGATTTTATTACTATCATGGTTCCCCAAGGCCAGTGAGTATGAGACCCAGTGTTGAAGCTGCTAGATGGGTGATGACATTATTCATGTAGATGAAGACTTGGTTCATAAAATAACAAAGTAAATTGATGGTTAATACTAGAATGATTCCATTTGATTGAGCTGAGTTATTAGAGTAGGTATTTATAAATAAGAATAATGCTTGAAAGAAACTCCATCGATGTATCATCTCAATTGAATGAATACATGCATGATTGATTTTATTTTCTAGACTTCTTCTATCAAATGAAAAGGGGGCTGATAGATGCATGAAATTACCATCATTTTCAACATTCATGTTAGTTAAACCATTTTTTCACTTTGTATTCATGATTTTAGGTTAGGAATCATCATTTTCAAATGGTTTCAAATAGTTATATTTGTGGAACTCATAATAACCAATGGATCTATATCCAAGGGGATATTAATTCCAAAGGAAATAGCTTAATTGGAGATTTAGTCAATCATTCTAAAGAACTCACATTAATCGAGAGGATTGTTGGTTGGGCTCATCACACCATTTTTGGGGAATTATTTCCTACTCGGGGACACTCTTACAAATTTATGAAAAATTCAGGAATCCTTTATTAAATCCCAAATATGATTTTCACTAACTAATAAGTAACAATCAATTATTAACATGTATTGATTTTTGAATCACTTGTATCTATTTGAGGGTTTTCATCAATGGATATGTTTTTATTTATCCAAGGTTATCCATTAATGGAACACTATTATATACAGATTAGTTATTATATGGTCCTGATTATGATGTTTATAATTTTCTAAAAACAATCTGAGGGAATTTGGAGTTTATTTTCATCTAGAGAGATGATATTTTTTTGATGTTGGTATAGAACTAGTGGATGGATTTTCTACATATCATCATGAAATTAATATTAAACCATGTAGTTTAATTCTAATTAATGGGGAGAATTGTCAATTTTACGTTAGTGTGATAAGGACTTACTCGTACAATTTATCATGATGCGGCAAGGACGTCAAGGTTGAAGGTACCTAGATATGGATTTCTATGGGATCTATCCCTAAGATTCCTAATGAACCTAAAAGGGATATGAATTTAAATGTCTATTAAAACCCTACATAGAATGTGGCTTACGGAGACCATGATTTTTTATATTGTTGGGTATGAACCACAAGGAGGCTTCCAAAATATTTCATTTCTATAGGATCCAAATAACACATAGTTTGATCGTGAGGACCCACACCTATGGATGCGCTTAAGTGAATCTGAATCCGTGGTTTATGGACCTTTGACATGATTAATTTGTGGCTTATTCCTGAAGAGGATTCCATTCAAAAAGGGACCATGAAGAATGAAATTAATCATGGTGGTATTGGGGCTTAACTTGGGTCATACTCTTATGGGGGATAACCATATTAAAGGGTTTATTATTGGGTCTTACTCTTAACGAGTATGACCATTTATCTCAAGCCTTTCGTAGGATTCTTTCATATGCCTGTTAAAAGGATTTAGAGTAATCATAGTTAAATACGTCGCATAGGTCATGTTAGTGTCCTGATCAACAATAACACCTAAGCACATGTGGGTTATGCTCATTGTGAGAAACAAGTGCACGTTAAATATCTTACAATACACAATATTTTCCTTTTTTTCTAATGGAAAAGGGGGAGGATGATGGTGGGTGATTTTGGGGTTACAACAATTCCCTCCCTTTACTATGGAAATGAATGAAGGTGAATGATTTGGTGGAATAGAAGATCAAGACCTCCAAAAAGAAAGGGTTGGGACTTACTCTAGGAGTGATGAACTACAATTGGTTCCCCTAAGGGATTAGTTTATAATTCCACATTAAATTGAAAATAAAGTGTAATCATATCCTCCACAATATGAATTCGAGCCTCTAGATTATAGAGACGATATGGTAAAGAAATGGTAAAATACCTTATATAAAATACATGGAACACTCTCACACTATCCATGGGGTAGGGTTCCTGACCAGAATATAAAAATAAACCCACATGAAACTCAAGAACCCTAACCGACCAACCGTACATGTGAGGTAAAACTCAAACCATATGAATTCATACCTAATTTGAGAGAACATTGGTGTGGAACTCACTATATTTGTTCAAGTATGATGGTCAAGGTGGATTTTTCAACATGGTTCCTAGAAATCATGGGATCTAATGAAGAAGATGCCCTACCAATTGGTGGCTCAAAATATGGTCTAAAAGGTTTCATGCAAAGGTCCTCGACATATGAATTCCACGAAAGTGATTCGTGTACGGTCAGGATGGAAGTTAAAATGATTCTCATAGGGCGGAACCACCTATGAGAGCTAGATAGGCCATGAAACAATGTCCACAATGGCAACAAAAATCAAGTGAGTCTTTTTCTGAGGCACAATGGGTCCCCTCCCGGTATTCCAAAAATGTTATCATGTAGGTCCCTGATGTAGGAGAGGGACCTCACACAGGGGATTAATCATTAGAGGATATTGATCCCTATTAATATTTCTTATGTATTTAGGCCATATAGGGACTTTGATCTTGATTATACCATTTAATTATCCCTTATCCCATTTTTTGGAGATATACCAGAGAAATTTCGGGCATCCTGGGTGAATGTTGTTCATAATGGGAGCTGCAAGGGTTCTTCTGAATTTCACATTGGACCAATATAAATAACCCATTGGACTTATTTGTTGTAAAATATATTACCTTTGGTGAAGAAGGTTATCTATGTAGTTCCCATACATAGTTCCACATCACATGTGCCCATTGTAGGGTATTTTATACCTCTGATTCTACAGAGGTACCTGATGTATGTGTCCAGCTTCATTGCTTTGTGTAGGGTACTTACTTGGGCTATGTGCCTGTAGGATGGTTTGGATAAGCTATTTGGTTCTCAGTAATGATATTTATAATTTTAACACAACCAAGGTACTCTTCATAAACATTCCATTCTCCTTGATAAAAAATGGAGTGTTCACAATCATTCATGGGTTTTATTATTATGAAATCCTCTTCTTTTCATGGGATATGATTTGATGAAATGATTAGGAAAAATATCTCTTGTTCATATGTTATGATATGATAACATGTTTTGGATACCCATTTTATTTCATTAGTTATGATATAATGGTTATTTATCATCTAATGCTACATTAATGTAATAAATCATTAAGATATGGGTGGGACCTATATCTTCCTCCAATGCATTGGGCAATGATTAATATGTCATGAAATAAACATGGCTAAAATATAAAGATAACTCATCATAATAAATATATTTTTAATTTAAAGTGGTGTTGGGAGTGGATGTAGACTACTAATATTTTCACAATAGTGAACCATGAGTAACAATATGGTACATAGATTGAACCCAATCCACTATGATTTCCTTAGAATTAATCCTTGACCACAATGTAAATCATTTCTATACACTAATGTGACTTAGAAAAAATTTATGTATTATTTCTATGATGCGATCTCATGGATTATGAACAAGAATACATTTTTATTCATATATTATGAAATTTTAATATTTTTTCTATGACTCATATATATTATCTTTGATATGAACGTTTTGATCTTTAAGAGTTATTCTCAGGTTATCATACCCTTATACAAATTTTTTACTTATGTTTCTCATTGTCTACCTTTACTATGTGTCTAAGATCATCCCTTTTATAGGTTTCATTTCAATAGGTTATGAAGAATATTTTTACGTAGGATTAAAATTGGGTAAGATCAGTAATGTAGATATTGAAGAACATTCACTAGGACAGAAGATTGTGTTTCATTCTTTCCAATGACACTAAACTATTATGTTACCCATGCATGTACTTTTGAAGCGTTTGCAATATTAATAAAAGATAATGTAGTCTTTTTATATGTTAATAATGTGTCAATATATACATTTAGAATTTTGTGCTTCAGAAACACATAAAGGGTCGAACCAGATGGATATAAAAATGTACATCAGACACCTCTCAAAAAAATCTCATCTAAGAGAATCTAAAACCAATATCATTGGGAAAATGAATGTGGGTCATCTGAGAAACCACCCAGTGAGATACCAATGGAGGATATCACAATCATTGAGGTATACCACCTCATCTTATGAAACACAAATAAGAACACACAAATTTAACAACCATCTCATATGCACACTCTTGTAGGAGATACCTATCAAAGTAGATCATGGTTACAAAGAAACCACAAGACCTAATTATCACAGAAACCTAAAATGAAAACATTCACAATGTAAATAAGATACAACAAGAGATTCAAACATCAAACAGCTCAGGGTACTAACTCGTAATCTTTGAATAAGGGTACTTATTCATCATCTATTACTCAGGTTCCAATGTATTATCAACTACTCCACTATAACTCTATAAGACACAAACCAAGAGAATTTTACACCCACACAAGACCTTCTCATAAATGTCATTTTACACCACAAGTCACTCCCCTATGTATTCATCACCGTTAACATCAATTTAACCCAACATTATGAAATGATATTCATTTTTTTTATAATAATGGATTTTTTATATGTGAAAAAACATAAAGTATTTGAATTATCTATAGGGAATGTCCAATTTATTACTTCACGGCTCTTTCATGAGCCAAAAACTCAAAAATCCCTAAAAACGAGATAGAAATCATACTCCCATAATCAAAACATCACATCCCATGAAGAGGTGTCACATTTAGGAACATGTGATCTATAACATCAAACATTAGAGGCTTCCTCTAATGATCGACATTTAATTTATATTGATAATGTTGTATCGTCATCCAATAATGAATTACTAGTACCACCGCTGTCATATTTCATACTTGTTATGTCCATAAAATTACTACTGATTAGACCCCAATACTACACAGATGGATAAAGGAAATGTAATACGTAGAATTATTAAAATTATGTCATACCATTAGTTAATTGGAATAAAATATTACTAAAAAACTCATCCAAAGGAAGGTACTTCATCCATGATCCTATTAAATTTATAATACAAGAGCATAAAATTTCTTCAAGTGTTTGAATTTTACTCTTTATTTTGTTCTCCGTCTGTTGATTAAAAAATTGATAAGCCATTACTAAGGGTGAAAAAAAATTGAGAGAACACACTACATCCAGGAAGTGAAACAAGGATCGCAATAAGAAACAACCTTTCTAAAAAATACTTGGTGTCTCACTACCCTCAACTGAAAGTACATCATTAAAACCTCTAATGTCCTCGATTCATAGATTTCTATAATGTGGGATGATTACATCCAATGATCCACTATAATGAATTTATAATAATTACCTCCCAAATATTGAGGTAAAATGACAAAGAGATCAATCAAAATGTCCTCCAACATCAACATAGAAACTTCTAAGGGTAGGAGAAATACCCCTGGAACAATGTGATTGGATTTTAGATTTCGGTTGACCAAACATCGGGAAAGAAACACCACAAGATCATGATTCTAACCTGGCCACCGAAAATGTCCTCTTCAAGATCATTATATATTATTCATTATAGGATATACTTCCAATGTTGAGATATAAAACTAATTTAGAACCATAAAACAGAGAATTTTAGGAATGTAAATAATTTCGTAGAATGGAACCCAATAGTGTCTTTCCTCTTACCAACCAACATGTGCAACACTAAATGAAATGTAATCTCTACATACATACACCTTAGTTTTGTCCTACTAGAACCCCTATATTTATCTGAACAAATATGAATTCAGTGTCATATTGAAAAAAAATTTACCTCCAAAATCTCCCAAATTTAGAGGCATCACATAGAGTCTTTTTATTACTCCCCACGAATCCATAGATTTGTGGATAGAATCACTATGTGACTTCCTTCTCAGTCCAAAAGTTACAAATGTTCCCTTACCAGGGATATAAGACATTTCAAAGTTGTAATATTGTATTAAAATAATTTAATAATAATGATTCATTTTCATGTTACACTAAAATAATAAAGACATCAATATTTTATGGTTGTTAAAAACTAAAAACCCCTCACCAATGATGTAATTTTTACACAACAATAATGAAAATAAAACTAATTCCAATATAGGATCTTGGGTGGAATGGGGATGTTCATGATGAACTAACTGCTGAGACCCATAAGAAACTATTTATATATACTACATAATAATATTGTAATATCCATGATGATAAGTATATTATAAAACTATAAACCGAACTCAATCTACTAGAGAAAAAAGTACTGGAGTTCTTTAAAACCTATCAATCAAGTAATCGAATGAATAATGAAACTATTAATTATAAAAAAAATGCACAATAATTTCAGTAAATTATTATAAAAAGAGTTTCTTCCTGAGATAAATTAGCTTCAATAAAATTATAATAGTAGAAATGACCATGAAATTATGTACCGTTTACAATTTTTTGGGGAATTAAGAAGAAACAACCACCTCTATCTTTTGAGGATCCAAAGATTCTCCTTGTTGAGACATGAAATTACCCAAGAGAAGCAATTCCGGATCATATAACTGACACTTTGAAAACATCGTAAACAACATCTCATGAATATGAACTAAATAATATAACGAAGAGGTGCTGAAAGAATCTCATAAGATGTGGAGTATTGAAGGTTACCATTGATGAAAACCACCTATAACATATTGAGGTACATCCTGAACATTTCATTCATGAACCTGAGGATCACATCTGGAAATTTTATTCCACTAAATTGGATCACAATGAAATCATAATTCCCTTGATGACAACATAATTCTGTCTTTAATATATACTCATCATTCAGACACATATGTTGATATCATGATCGTATATTAGTATTCAAGAACGAACATAAACCCTTTACCTAATTTAATAAATAATCTATTTGGAGAACCATATAGCATTTCATCACAATCATTTGGTTAAAGTGATAGAAATAGATATAATTTATTATACCACTAAAAACCTTCATTATGAACAAAATTGGTGTATCAAATTATTAATCACTTGGATAAAAAAATCATCATTTCAATAGGTCATCATGTTATACTCACTACTATCACCACTACAAAGGCAATATCTGATATGGATAAATTGAAATCAGGGACATGCATGGCTCCGGATCGATCAAGAACCTAATCTCTCATTATTTTGGTAATTCTACATCCTCATCAAGAATTACAAATGGGTAATATTCCATAACCCTACAAAAAATTGACTAATAATATTATGGTGAACAGAGCTTGAACTCTACACATAATGAGAGCCTTCACAGAATAAAAACATTTCACGCTTTGGATGATTTGATATGGGTGTATCTATAAATATATGAAATCATCTCAAGGCCATGAATTCCCCAAAACTATCTCATTGTCTTGTAATACTTCATCCAAAACATAATGACCTACAATTTTTGTTTTCCATACCAATAGATCTTAAATTCACTCTAAATCATATCATAAAGTATTGATAAGGGTAGAAAATTTAAAGAATTGTGTCTCTAACGAATCAATGAAGTAAAGAAAACATATAAAAAAAATAAATGGTACCTATAATTACATATTTCTCACATTGTTCTTGAAAAAATTCATGATTACAACTACAACCCACTCGACGACCACTGTGACCCTACTGATGATGACAACCTCCATGGACATGAAGTTCTCTTTGAGGATGGGTAACATATAATGGATTCACTTTTCCATCCACATATACTCTACAATGATCCCACAATGGGTCACATTATAGATTATACTCATCATAAATTTCCTTAATAGATGAACCTGAAGTGGAATACCTAGTGCATGATTAATTTTTATTATTCATAGGGACACTCAATGTTGATGACCTCATCCTCCATATGAAAAACTCGGATATGATTTCATATAATTGCATTGAGTTATTCTTCCCTTGAGAAATAATATAATTTGGACTAAGACATACACCAAGATGATCTAAATCTCTTATTTATTAGAAACTAGTAACCCTAGAACATAACACTTCATGCTATGGTGTCTTGATGATCCCCTTGTCATGATGATGTGATTCTATTCAGTTTCTTCTCAATGAATTCTACACTCATTGGCATGGAGAGATATATCATCAAAATAAGAAATCTGATTTTGGGACAGATCAATAGATGTAAATCCCTATAGAAAATTTTCACCAAAGACTCCCCATCTATAAATAGTTTAGGAGATAATAATATAAGTGTCTTAAAAATAATCGGAATATCCCACACACTGGAACTCCAATGTTAATGTGTAAGAATCTATTAGTGGAACCCTAATATTTTAGTCGATTAAAAAATTAATTATTATAATTTCACTAAAAAATTATACCAATATATTTTCAAATTATCAATATACATGAGGAATAATAACAACCACTACTTCGCTACACTATCCATAACTCACTAAATCCAATGTTACATAATTATCATATTGAGCACGGATCAAACTAAAAGTTATCTCAACACCATTTAATTATTATTCTCTTATAGAGACTAATATGGTTCCATTATACTTATGGAAAATATGGTGTTGAAACTCTCTGAGTGTCCTCCACCATGTGGGATTTCCACCCACCTCTACAATAATATTTTGGAACATCACGTAGAACATCTTTGGCACAGACATGACATGTCATCCAAAGTCCACACCTTCTAAAATAACCAATTTTTAGAACTTCTAGACCAAGAAAATTAAATATTTATTATAAATTAATAAATTAATCTTTATCATTTTATGGTTTTATCATATCCAATATCATAACCATATTAAATGAATTGGAAAAGATGAATGATGCATGATCTTTTATTAGTCCCCCTCCCTACTACCATGTCACATAATTTTGTGTGTTCAATAAGAATAATGGACGATGAATTATAACACTTGTGTACCGATATACATGTGACTAAATAGGTATTATAGTTTTACATTGATTACTAAATTTTAAAAACAAAATTTCCATAAAAACCCTTTTATCACCACCTTTTCCTAACTCCAAACATCATCATATCCATCAACAGGAACCTCTGATACAGGTATATCATTAACCCTACCCAAAATTGGAACCATCCTCAGATAAAAATGGGAGAAGAGAGATGGTGACTGACTGAGTAATACATTCAATAGTTCATGGGATGGAAAATAAATCCGAGGGTATAATAAAAAAACATTTAAGAAACATTTACCTCAATGAAAACTTGTAAAAGGGAGATATATGGAATATAAACTAATGAAACCCATCGTAGATTTATAAAATCAATACCAAGTGATAAAATGAAATGTCATACAGTAAAAAAATGACATAAATAGAAAATAATTTATTGAAAAGTTAAAGGAAAACAAAAATAAAAATCCTAAACTGCTGTTAAAAAACCTTGTTCTACAAATATCAAACCAAATATCGAAACTACTCTGAATGACATACAAATATGATATATACATGGGTTGAGATTAAATTGATACAATGTTTGGACCTCCTATAATCCTATAATTGATAATATAATAAAATAATCTTAAAGAACTGTAAATATTAGTGAATCACAGTCATCCCCTAAAGTAGTATACTATTTTCCCATACTAACCACAGATAACTCCCAACAAGTATCATATTTAAGAGATAATAAAATATAACAATGAAACATCAAGAGTACCCTACTCCTGCTTCCCAACTAGCTTGTTGATCTTCCCTAACACCACATGTCCCTTGACATATCTCACCAAAGTAATCCAACCCAAATACATATAGGAAGATAATCACAACATGAACCTTGTGATTCACATCATCATATCATCCCATATAACATATAGATATAGAAACCATATTTTTCCTAGGATACACTACATACCATATGATGTGTATAGTAAATTTTGTATTATACCTCAAGTAATCACATCCTATACATTGATTAATGTTCTCAAATCCATTATAATTTATAAACGTTACAATATAATTACAATTGTGATGATTTATCTTGAGAAACATGTGTTTTAAAGAACCACAATCCATCACATTAGTGTACATTCATCTGTGGGAAAACATACCATGGTATATACTATAATATATAAATACCACGAGAAGAGAGCATGGCTATATTTATTATTTAGAAATCATTTCGTTATTGGGGTGATGGGGAAAATACCTTACATAGTCCATTGGGTGATGGTTACCCAAACCAACTTGGGTGGGGTAGCATATGAAATCATTGCAGTATTATGATTTTATATATCCCATAACCAAAATATAAGAACAACCTAGTCATATATAATACTATATCTAGGTCACTCGAACTCCCTAATGACACTTTTATGACTAGATTCCATATATTCAAACAAATATTTAAAATATAAACTAAATACATTATTTTCAATTTAACATAACAATTAAAATTTTAATTCATTTAAATTTAATTAGAAAAAATTAATACATGTACATTATTAACTATCAAGCCAATGACATTCCCTTTAGGCATAGTTCAATCCTAGTCCATAATAACTCAAGATAGAAATATTTTAAGTATTTTTATTGCATAACACCAACCATGGGTGTTAATTAATTTATTAATCATTGTTAAATTAATTCTTCATTCCATGTACTATAGAAAAAAAAACCTAATATACAACCATGACGAAACAAAGGGTCATGCACATCCTGATGCCTCAAGATTATTGAGAATAAATGAAAATAAAACAAGAAACCCATCCAATGACCAGTAAACACGATCAGTAAGGAAAGAATTTAACATTATAAAATCAATAATTAATCCTAAAATCAATCCATTCAATCATCTTCAGTTCCATCCATGACACCCACATGTATAATTTGATGCACCTCAACAATAGAGATGTAAAATACTACCATATTATCTGGGCCTCCCCACCCCATATCAAATAATAATTACCATAATTCTCCATACAATTTTTATATATCATTACCTATACCTAGCCCAACCATCCAAGCATTTTATCACATCACATAGAAAATATGACTCCAAGATCACATCATTAATTAAGTAGGACATATATTTAATAGGGATATTTGGTGTCCCAGACAAACCATATGAAATTCAAATTAAAATGATCCCTTAGGACTCTTACATATGGCTCTATGATTACTTAAGAAGATGAGATACATAGAACCTAGAAATTATATTAGTAAAACTATTGATTATTATGGCTTTTTGAATTAACCGATTCATTATTCATAGGTTCCTGATATTGAAATCCAAGGAATCAATATATAATAAATTATTATACTAATTAACTAATTAATTTAATCATGTTTCACAATATACATTATTATTTCAACAAAGTTTTAAATAAAATTTTCTTAATCTGGATTTTAATTATTCCCTTCATAAATCATTAACATGAATTACATTCATTATTAAATATTTTTGTTCAATTATAAATGAAGACAATTAACAATAGGATAATTTTTATATGAACACTAAACATCATATTTATTAAACATTCATATTAATTATCAATAAAATTAATTATCATTTAAATAAAAATTTACGTTCTTTACTATGTTCCATCAAGAAAAACATTCTAAAAATAGGATAACAACACAATACACAAGAATATAATAGATCTCATGCTTTCTAGAAAATCAATAAGAAAACCTTTATTGTGGTAGGAAGAACTAACATACAATCAATGTATAATCCATTAAAATAAATTAAAATATATATTTGGGAAATATATTTTCCATATACTTGGATAAAGAATGATAACACTATGATTTTAGATAAATAGTTAGTAGGAGAGATGAGTCCTCTACCAAGAAGAAGAGAATTTATGAAACACACTACACCAAAAATAAGGGGTATGCACAATATGATATCCCCAGTAGAGGAATCATGAGACAATGAATGTAGTATTCCATAATGGTAAGGGAAGGTTTTAGAACCTCAAATTCTTTGATATGGAAAATTATAAGCAAATAAGTTTTGTACTGTTGTTTCCGTGTCAATATGTATAGGATGATCATATATTTAGATCCCAATTATTTAATTAATACCATTTATTATCTCATTGAACACCACATGAATAGAATCATTTATAAACTCATCATTCCTAGAAAATCATATATGTAATTATCCATTATGAATAGTCATTTGAATTACATTGATTTACAATATTGAATCCCCTACATATCCATTTTAATGAAATAGATGGAAATATCTATGTGGAAGATTTTACATATCTAAAAGAACCAACTATACAATATAACCACAAATCCATTTCACATATCCATTTCACTAATTCGTATCATTTATCTAATCACTCATATAGAAAATTTCTCTCGTTGGTGATCCTCATAGTAGATTACTCACTGAAATAATTACTCACATACTCGATCCACTAAGCTAATAAATATAGATGATCCAAACACATTGATTACCTCTCACATAAATGATTCAAATGTAATATCACTACTATAATTGACCAGTCATATAGCTAATACGTATATCCAATCAATGATGTATCTAATTGCAAACACAGACAATCCAACAACTTATCTGATTCATGTAGCTAATTGTTAATGATGATTATTCAAACATTTATCTATAGATAAACATAACCAATACGTCTATATTTCCAATCGAACGACACCATTGATTAAATGTAGATGATGGTTACATGTAGAAAATTTATCCATATAGCTAAGGGGTATTCATTTTTAGTCCCACTATCTATGAATCAGGATCCCACCCAAGCTGTTAACCACACATTCATAATGTGAAACCCCAAAAAAATCATGAATCTGCCTTCATTATATCTTTTATCATCCAAGAACCTATATACTTCTCTAGTACTCCTATTATTTCAATGATATTTTGCAATATTAAAATAGTAGGACTAGAAAATTTTAGGACCTTAAAATAAATTTATATGGAATGTAAATTCTCTTCCAATGTGTCAACTCATTACGTTATATTATTTTTATGGTTAATAATGCAGTTGAATTGATTTAATATAATTTATGTTAATAATAACGAATGTAATTATGAAAAGGGGGGATAAAAATGATGTATAAAATACATTTATATATATTTATCAAGATAATATACATTTATAATGAACCATATAATGATAATAACATACTTATTTTCATGAATAATAAGAATAAATTGGAAGAAGAAGAGATAATGTAATATTCTTAGTAAACTATGTGGTCTTGATTAATCAATGAAAAATTAATAATTTGTGAAATTTTATGTTATTATTTGTCAACATAATCCATTTTATTTTTGATTAATGTGTTACCAATGTATTAAGGTTTTATGTTACAATATCATTGTATTCAGATTTTTAATGACTAAATTCCCATTATAATAAATAATCTGATCATTCTCTAGTTAAACCCATTAATTTTCATTATCCCAATTTTATTTATGAAATATTCATTTAACAATACCATTTTACTATACTTGGTACAATAAATAATTGAAAATCTATTTTAATTAAAACATTACTTCTTTTCTCTCACCAGTCAAAAATGCTTTTTTCATCCATAACAATGTTTTGATAAAATGTTCACAAAAATGTTTTCACAATGACCATATGATGATTAAAAGAAATTATTATAAATGTATTAATTTTTATAAATTGTATTAAAAGGGATATACCAATAATTTTATGAATATGATTATTTTTTTATATTTGACTAAAAATGTTAAAGGAGTCATTTTTTTAATGAGTACGATATGAATGGTATTTTCCCACATGATGGCCATTATTTTCCGTGATGATTTCTTTTTATATGTTGATAGAAATTATAAAAGAAAATAATTTGAACTATATTTTTTAAATTTTAGTTTTTTTCAAATATTATTTTCAATGTGGAAAGGAAATTTTTAGTGAGAATGTTTTAAATATTTCTTTAATGTGTTTTATATTCATTAAAGACAACAATCGTTAATGTTATGGAGAACTTATATGTTATATTTAAATGTACCAAATATGTATACATAGTTTACATAGTCATATTTTTTGTGGGTAAGACAAGACTTATAATCATTTCAAAAATGCCTAAATTATGATATTTAATTTGATTATTATTTGAAGTATGATAATGCAACCCATTTTAATTTATTGGGTAACTATTTTTTATTCTTTATAATTTATAAAAATTATGGGGCATTTGTAGATCATGATTATTTAATTATTGGTGTGTCCAGATAGTTCTCTATTTCAATGTATATGTCTTTTTCCTCTTGATGTGTCATGTTTGTGATTTGGGAGTAAGCATAATCCATTATATGACTTTTTCTAGATTGTGATATTATATTGGGAATTATCCAAGACTCGTGTTTTTTTTTCATGTTTTGTGTATCATAGACATTTTATATGATACTATGATCTTATTATACCTAATTATTTATATTATTCTTCCATGTGACAATTCATGATACTACTCTATTATGATATATTATAATATATTGGACTGAAATGTTATGTTTACATACCTTGTTTTTTCACTTATATGATTGTTTTTCTCACCCAGTTTATATATATATTATTGATGTTATGTTTTGATAATTTTGGTTCTCAAATGGATTTAAAACCTCACATTGTAAAATTTAAAAATATGAAATTTTCATTTAGTTTTCTTTTATGTATTATGATATGTATAATCAAAAGGAACTATAACTAATGATCATTAGGATGAAATTAATGGATGATTAAAAAACAATATAATAATTTCTCAAAAGGACTTGGTTTGTATATTTGGTATCATAGATAATTTATTGTAAACATTATATCTAGGATGAGAACACATTATTGATATACCAATGGTTGTGTCTAAGGGTAAAATTTTTAATAAAAAATAACAATAAATCTCAATGATGTATATAGTGTGTGGTTAATGAGAACATACATCCATGTCAAGATAATTCATGTTGATCTGGTTCATGAATAGATGCACATTGGTGTAATAACACTAATAATGCCACATTGGTCACGATTGAATCGTTACATTTTACATGTGAAATAGTTCTTACTATATTGCTAGTTTGAAACACATTAGGGATGTGCTTTTGAAATTGAAAAACAATTTATGAACATTATAATAAACATGAATGAATTTTTTGTTAGGAAAAATAATTGGAATTATTGCAATAGTAAATGATGATTGAAACCATAAGACTAATATTTTCGTGTATAATTATCATTTATAAGTTATTACTCAAAAGTTTTAAAATTATGCCTTTTTATGTTTAATTGATAAATTATAATAATATATTTTTTATACTTCTAGTTAATATAAGAATATAGTATAAATCATTCCAAAAACGAATGTGATGGGAAGTATAATTATTTACTTTTTGTGTTACCCACTTTATCCCCCCCTCCATCACATTACAGCCTCTTCTTCTTCGATAGTGCACTGCTTGCATGATTCTATTGTTTGGAAAGGATGATTCTAGTGAAATACCTAGGTGAAGGGGAATCTGATTTTCACCCTCATCAGTGATGAAAACGTTCCTAGTAATGTTTTTATCATAGAGATGTTTTTAAGTGATTATTTGGTGGTCTCGAAAGTTTATGATAATTGTTGGATACCTTATCTTCCAATCACATGATTCAGCCTCTTTATATTATACTACTATCCATGTTGGATCTGGAATGGTGGAAACTATAATGTTATGGGTTTGGTTTTTTGGATATCGATGGGCTTCCTTAAACACTAGAGTCATTTTTATCATTTTATATTAGTTTATGTCTTCCTTCTTCATTGATTAAAGCTGTCCTTCGGAGCATTTAGCCACTCTATTCCCATCACTGAAATTTTGTTTCTATACGCCACTCCCAGTTAGAGATTAGACAGAAGTACTAAGTTATTTTGGGATGTTTGGGTGGGTGTACATTGTTTTTCTTGGCACAACTGATGTCTAGATTGATTTTGGGTTCTGACCCCTTCATCGATTATTCTTTTCAGTGTTGATTTTTAACGATTGTGGAGTTTGTATTCTTTCTGGTTCCCTTGATTTGTCGGTGTTTCTTACTAAATGTGGACCATTGGGCATTGATGACGATAAGTTGATGATGATAGTATTCAAATGGGGATGATGATGTCCTAGTGTAAGGATGTAAATAAGTTCACAGATTTTTCTATGATGGGGGATTGAACCTATGACGGTGATCGCTGGTGGATCTCGTTGGTGATGTCAGGCGATGGTGACAATGTGGTGGTTTGATGTCAAGGGAAAAGTAAGATGAGGAATAATTCTCAAGGATCCATGTCCTGAGGCATCCCGAAGGTGATGATTTTAATGCACGGTTTTTTATTTCAAATTTTGTTATTGTGTTTCAATCTGGTCAATAGTTTGATTTAAGTCTATTAATCTGGTTGGCTTGGCTTGTATTTTAATGTGTGGTCAACACTGACCAATAATGTTTTTCCCAAAAATTTAAAATAACATTATTTGGAGGAATAAATGATCTCTCTCAAATAACGATTGACAACTATAAAATTGATGAATTTCCAAACCTATCAAAAAAATGATAGAGTCTCATGGAAGATAAATGGTTAATGAAGGAAAATAAATGAAAATTTAATTTCCCATATTTCAGGAATTATGTGATAATTATATGAATGAATATATATATTTTTCTTGGAAACAAGGTTTCTACGTTGAAATTATGGTCAGAGAACAATGTTTTTTCATGGAATTTGATGACTTGTTTAGGGGGAACATGTTCATTATCTATGTCAAATCAAATATCCAAGGATTAATTATTATGGGAATATATTATTAAAACCGTATGAAGTAGAATTATTCAAGTATTGGAATTTTTGAATAAAATAATCATGTTTTATATGTATATTTAATGTAATTCAATTATACGAATATAGAAACTTCTAATGATTATTTCATTATAGCTTTTCATTATGTATTTTTATCAATATATAGAATGGTACTAATGACCTATAATGATAATTTATGGGAATACTTATATTAAATGGGTAACCACATTATTTATTATAATATAATATTTGAGATGTGATTGATATCAAGGTAATTGATGTTATATACATTTAACTAATTTTAAGGGAGCAATTAAATATGTATAAATCTATTGTGGTTAAGAACAAATTTCACGATTAATAGTATTTTGATAATGTTCATGATATTTTTTGTAATGTTATATGAATTATTTTTAAATAGTTTAACAAATAAGGAAAACTACAATGCGTTGTAAAAAATTCTCATCTAATGTAGGGCCATAGGGATTGAACCTACAACTGAATGACGATTATGGTACAACACCTACCACTAGGCTAAATTATTTCCTTTTTATTATTATATTTTAATTACAATGATATTTGATCGTTAAATTCTAATTTTATTTTGGTAAAATTATTAAAGGATCAAATCATATTATCCTGAAGTGATTAATAACGTTTAATGTTTTTTCTGGTTTGAGGTTTATATATAACCATAATGTTTAACCAAAAAATTATTTCAGGTAAATATTATTAGGTGTTTGGTTTTTTTATGTTGAAGGTTATGAGAAAATATTTGATGTTAAAACTTAATTTCTTGTATAGATTATTAAAGTTATTTGGGATACATGGTAATTATTTTAAGTAGTTATCAATTTTATAAATTTTGTTTAATTGAAAATTTTTACAATGTAATGTATTCATATTTTGAATTATATTAAAATTTATTATACACTTTTTGTTTTAATAAATATATGATGAAGAGATTGTTACACTTTTTGAAAACATATGATGGGTTAAAATTTCAATTTAGTGCATCAGGCAAAAAAATCATATTAGATATTCATTAAATAGTGTAATAAGTGATGTGGAAAATGATTAATGAATAACTAGATGATACAAATATTTTTATAAAACAAAAATATATCAGTTATGCATAATCTTTGGTGATCTCTATCCAAATATTAAAACAATACATTAACTCTAAGAAAATGATCATGAATAAAAATTTATTCTGATTTCCTTTATCAATTTCCATATCCCAACATTATACCAATTTCTCTAAGGTGGAAATGTATTCATGTGATGCCGTTTCTATTTCCCATTCCTTCTTTTTAAGAGAATGTTAAAATAACTGGTTTTAAAATTTGGAGTTTAGAGAAAATAGAATTCCAAATTTCAAACACTTGATTACAGTTTTAAAGATAAAATTTCAAGGAAAAATTTTATTTAATGGGGTCAAATATAACACCTTGATATTTTAATTTAACAGTACATTTTGCTACATATTCAACATGAAACATTGAGATTCAACGAACTATAACATATTATTACAATAATGAAATTTTAGTAGGAATATTTTATCATATCCATTAAATTGGTTAGTATTATTAAATTTATCTAAATTTCCTACTCAATATAATATTATTTATAAATTATTACTAATGAATCACTCAAAATGTATGAATATAAATATCTTCATGGAAAATACATTTTTATTAAGAAATGATATCTTTGAGAAAAATATTATTATTTTTTCATAGAATAATAATTTTTTTGATAAAATGGACATCATTTTATATATCATCATTCAAAAATTTAAATTGCATGAAATTTTGGTATTTTTTAAGATATATTAATTTTTCAGAAACTAGTGAATATAATGATATTTATTTAACCAAAATTTGATTTAATAAATTTATTAATTTCAAAGAACAAAAAAACTTTTTTCTTTTTATTTAAATGAAACATATTTACTATTCAGACCAACTTAATAAAATTAATTAACTTTTTGTTAAATTTATTTTATATTTTAGTATATTATTATTTATAGCTTAAAAAACTTTTTTCAAAAAAGTGTTTTAAAGTACATATTGTTCTTTCATTTTACACAATTAAAATAGCACCAAATAGATAAATAATTTAATTATTTATATATATTATATATTCATACATATTTATTGAAATTAATTTAGTTATTAATTCCTCAAAATATAGTTCTAATGAAAATAAATAATGCTTAGAAAACAAATTTCATGAAAAACTATTTTACAACATGTATGCAGTATTTATTTTAAATTTTGTTTTTATATTTATATGAGTTGAAGTTATAAAAATGTGTTGAACACACTAGATCAAAATAATTTATATTATATAAGAACTTTTACATTATTTACGACCATTATGAATGGTGAGAACATGTAAACATTATTTAGCACTTTTAAGGTAACAAACTTGTTTACGGAAAATATAAATAATTCATAGTGCATAAAAATAAATCAAAATAGATAAAATTAATTTTAATGCTCATATTTATACCATATATCTCAATATGTTCTAAAATGGTACATTTTTCTTCCATATGTAACATAAAAAACATTTGTGTAATATGAACTTTTCCAAACTTCCAAATGTGTCATATCCCTCACTTATAAAAGGACACCCATTATACTATCCATTACACACTTAAAAACCCCATTGTTTTAGGAAACCCATCCACAAATAACATCCATAATTCCCTATTTATTATCGTAGAATCTGTTTTAAAAAAATGGTACCTTTAAATTCATTCATTGAAAACCATTATTATTTTTTCTTAAGAACAGTAAATTCCAATAACATAGAGTTTTATATTTTCTATTTTTTCTCAAGTAAAATATATTAATAAAATATAAAGATACAATAATATAATTATATGAAATTTATATTTATATTGTTATTTAATTTTCATTAATTAAATATATCTCCTTCTACATTAAATGGGAATCAGTAATTATTCATGTGTACAAGGCACCGCCGCTTCACAAAATAACATAATTTATTTTTCATAACAACATCTAACATCATGAAAAAATTATATATAAAATACTTATATAAAATTATTAAAAAAATACTTATTAAATATACATTCTTAATATACCATATAATACAAAAAATGATAATGTGGTTCGTGTGTATGGAGGACAAGCACATCATATAACTATTTGATTTCGTTTTATTACTACATCAAATTGATAGAATATAAAATTATTTAAAGAAGTAAAAAAAATTTATGATATAATTAAATTATTCTAAATTTAAAATTACTCTTTCCTTCTTTCCACCATGATCATTACCTTCTTTCATACTGTCCCCATGATTGCATCATAGTATATTTTTCATAACCATATTTATTAGATGGTTTGGAATGTATATTTTATGTATAATATTATAATTATATAATTATTAATATTTTTTTATCATTAAGTATTAAAATAATTTACCTTCGTCAACCTAACTAATTGAATTTGGACATATGAGCTCTTATACATTAATATGTTCAACAACATATTAACTTGTTCAATAATATAATTTGACACTGTAAAAAATATAATAAAAATACATATATTGAAAATAATAATAATAAAGTATATAATTTTTAGTTTTTTCTTATTTAGGAGGATATGGAATGCATATGAAGATTCAGGCTCGAGGTTGGGGTCTCATGTAAAAATTGATTATTTGAGAATCATGTGATATTATGCACCAGATATATATTAAATTTTTTATATCATTACCATTTATATATTATATAAGGACCTCTTAACATTACATTATATTTGATTTAATGTTTTAACAATTCATGTATTGCATTTATGTCTCATTTGTTACTAAAGAGGTAATAGTTTATTTTTGAATAAAATTTTATTCGAGATTGTTTAGGAACACTCTATATTTATATAAAATTATCTAATTATTGTATAATATAACCCCTTTATTTTATTATCCTATCATTATAATTTAAATTTTCATTAAAAACATCCCTTTACTCAATTTTTTTCCATTAGTTATTATAAAAATATATTTACGAAAAATTTACATCATTTATCTCTTCGTTTGAAAATTCTATTTCACCCATATCCATGTTTTCTAGATTCATTTTCCAAAATTTAATTTGTAATATAAAATGATGGGTATAGGTAATTTCAATCCATGTTTTAATTAATAAAATGTGTCTTAAAATTAATATAATGTTCATTTAATGAAGAATACACTTTTGAAATTTTACTCAAAAATGTGAATAAAATATTTTTTTAATGTGTAAGACATGATTTTTAACATATTCCTCAATTAATTAAATGGTAACAGCGTTGTATTAATGAAATACTAAGGAAATCGTGAATGATCAGTGTACACGAGAATGGATATAGTATATAGGGATAGGTCTTATGGATACAATCAATTTAAATTAGATGAGGACTCGCCATATAGCACATGTATATACTATGTAGTCCCTCTTGTTCAATCATGTTGTATAAAGATGAGGATATAGTTCAGTTCTTGTAAGAATTCACACACAATGTGACCCTTGGTACACATCACAAACCTCTATCATGGACATAAAAGTTTTTAATATTCATCATATGGAATCAGTTTTAGGCCTATGAGTATCCTATCTTGAGCAATTTTACACCTAAGAAATAATTGTGGCCTTCATTTTTGGATTACTGATACAACATGAGGTGATATAATCTTGTTTATTAGTTTATTTATATATAGACAATATCATTGATAATTATATATTATCAGAGATACTATGGGGTTTACATACCCCATATTACATCAGGGCACGACTCACACATTGATTTTACCAGGAGAGTGTTTGAATCCACCTTCAATATATAGGGTTATGGTCCCTTGTCTAATATGTGTATATTACTCTCATTAAAAGTATTTGGGGATGGGGTACAATAGTGAATATTTTTTTACATTGAACATGGAGCACAGTGGTGAGGTAGGGTTCCTTCTCTTGTTTTCATTTAAATTTTCACATGTCATGTCATCTAAAAAGTTTAGGAAAATCATTGGATTCATTAGTTGAGTAGAGAAACTATTGGGTTCAATGACCATGTTCAATTGAAATACATAGAGATATGGAGTAGAGAACTATTAAATTTTCTATTTTCCATCATTTTGGAATTTGGGGATTATTTTTAAGATGGTTTCTATTTTTTTCCACTATATGTTTTCATTTCATAATTATACATAGATTTCCTCACTGGAGGATATTAAATTAATGGTTATTATCTAAAATTTTTACTCTATTATTATACCTATGAACTTTTCATTGATATGGTTTAGTTTTTTTTCATGTATGTAGATTTGGATAAGGCCTCCCATTACATCTTATTGCTTCTCGATTAATGTCACAATACCCTAGCCTATTAGTGGTGTGATTGTGGAGTCACACTCTAGTTTCCACCAAATGGATGGGCCATGTGGTGTGATTATATAAAAATTTAAGGAGAATGAAATAAATAACATGAGTATAAATTTCACGTTGAAATATTAAATCTCAATGAAATGGGGATTGATTTAATAAACTATTTATGAAAATTATTATCTTTATAACCATGTTAACATGAATGGTTAAACATGAATTCAATTTCTAAATCAATATAATTTCATGATCAAAATGAAAATAATACATCCATGCGAAGTTCATAATCCACATAAATTAACAATTTTGGGGATTGGATATTAATCTCAATGAATGAAAATTTCTATGTGAATCCATTACCTAAATTCATTAATTTCATGTATTAATTTAACTTATACTGTATAAAAAATATATTTTAATTAGATATTTCATAAAATTCTCCATACCTATATCCCACTTATAAATTTAATTTATAATATTTTATTTGAAATATTATAGTGTGATATATTTTATTTTCCTGATTAGATTTTTTAAGTGTCATTGTTTTTTGGGACATATTTTATTTTGGATGAGTTTATTATTATTAATATATTAATTTTTCATTATTAAATTATCATTATAGATAATTAAATGGAAATATTAAAGGAAATTATAATTTTTTTAATTTCATTTCATATGTGTTTTAATTAAGATATTTCATGATGATTTTAGTGATGTGCTGGTTTAGCTAAATTTTAATGAACAATCAAGTGGTTCACTAATAATAAGTTAAATGTTAATAAAAATCATAAATAACTATAAAAAAAACAAGTTTCATATTAATTTATAGTAACAAATGAATTTAGGTTTCAATAATAATTCTTGAAAATTAGTTTTCACATTGTTCACATTTGTGATTATGGGGGCCTAAACTAGATCAATCTATAACTTAAGGGCCAGTATGATCAGGAACCTGAATTAATTAACATAACATCATCATTACCAAAAAATGGATATTTTTATATGTCTTTAATGTATTGAATAAATTTTTTATGCATTTCTATAAATAATAAATAACATGATGAGAAAATGTATATGTCTGTTTGGGGGAGTCGATGGTCTGTATGTTTGTAAAAATGATGTGTTACTTTCCATTGGTGGGGAGGAATTCAGGGAATACATTATATTTAATGAAGAAAAATTATGTAATAAAAATATTATTAATTCATTTAATTCATTGTTTAAATATCTATTCAATTGTGGTTCATACAAATTAAGCATTTCATTCTTGGGGGCTGTAGTCCATCAGTACAAATTAAGAATGTTATATTTTTCAAAATAAAATTTTAAAAAATAAATAATGATTTTCACATGACATAGTGAAAATAAGTATACTTATAATAATGATTAAATTATATAATAATGATAGAAATAATTTTTTAAATTAATTATTCGATGTAAGAGAGATTAATGTGTGACTAGTAATCATGTTGATATCATAACCCATATCATAGAATATGTCTTAGAAATATTCCACTTAAACAAAATTATAATTACAAGGGGATTAGGGATGTTAAAGAGGATTATATTGAAACTAAAATTTATAAGTATTTAAGATTAATTCATATATTACAGCGATCATGTAGGGGTCATGAAATGCCCAATTATAATGTCTTGAAAATTGAAATTTTTCTAATATAGATTCTAAATAAAAATGAGCACATGTTTCCCATGGAATTAGGATCCAAATTAGAAAATAATGGTGAGGGAATGATGATTTTTTTAGAAAACAGAAACCATTCATTTTCAAAAAAATTTACCACTTTTATTCATTCCTTTTATTCTTTGAATTTTCACTTTTTCAATTTATGTTTTTATATTGGTAATTATGTTTTATCTATATATTTTACAAATAAAGAAAATGAATATAATTAAACTCATTAAAAAAATCCAACCAAATAAACTCAAATAATAAATACATCTTATTTGATAACTTTTCTATTGGTGAGGTAATGTATTATGAAAAATATCACACATGACGAGTAATTTGTTTTAGAAAAAACATATTTTATATGTTTAAAAATGAGGATTATGATAAAATTATCAAAGTTTTTAATTTCCATGAAATTTATACACTATTTATTGTTAAATTAAGAATAATACGGCATTTATATAATGAAAAATAAATAATTACCTACTTTTAAAAAAACATATCTAGAATTTTATAAATGTCACTTTTAAATTATAACAAATCAGTACGTTTGTTTCTTAATGATAATCATGATTTTTATAAATTCATTATAACATTTTTCGATGAATATTTATACTCCAAAAATATGATTTTTTTGAATATTTTTTATATTTTTTAAATTCATACTTATTTTATGTTAATCCTATAAAGTCCATGGTATTTGTATAAACTATACTTATCACTATTAACATGAAATTTAACTATTTTATAAAAATAAAATAATATAATCCCTATATTTATAAAAATGATGAAATAAAAAACTAATCACAATTTATAAAATTCAAATTACAAAATAAAAATTATTTTAAATGAAAATAATAAATATATGTAAAGCTATTTTCATTGTAAATTTCTGTTTTGAGTGTTTTTTGTATTAATTTATTTCATTTTCAAAATTTATGAATTTATTAAATGTTTTATGTGTAATATTTTTTTATAAGTTAAAAATTTAATTTAGTAGTACAAAATTTAATACAACATATAAAACATTTATTGAAAATGTAAAATAAATTATAATAATACATAATATTATGTATTTATCTTATAAATATATGTAATATTAGATGAGTAACATGTTTTTTATTACTATTGGCTTTATTATTATAATAATTTTCATATTATTTTTATTATTATATTTGAAAAATCTTTTTAGTTCACTATTGTTTTTGAAAAAAAATATATCAAACACATTTGGTTTATACAAAAAAGATATATATTAAAATTTTATGGAGTCACAGTAATTGATAAAATTATGTATATAATATAATTATAAAGAGTGAATTAAAAATGAAAAATAAAATATTTTTTAAAGATGGAAATTTGAAATTAAAAAATATAATATATGTGGAAAATTTTTTATTTAAAGTTTATTTGGTAAAATTAATTTTATGATATTCACATATAATATTATTTCATTATAGTTTCAGTTGAAATTAATAAATCCTCTATTTTTCATTGATATATGTTTATAGAAATGAAATGATATAAAATATAAACATTAGGGAATGGTATCATTAATTTATAATAGTTAAAAAATATATTATAGAATTATTTATTTTTGATAAATAGTTTCTATTATTACCAATAAAAGAGTTGAAGAATTTAGAACATAGATTTCAATAATAACAATATGAAATGGTTTTATAACAAATTTAAATTTATTATTGTTTCTATGGATGATAAAATTTTGAAGAAACAAAAAATGTTTATTCAAGTGCACAAATAAACTAATACAAAAATATCTACCATAAATATGATATATATTATTGTAAAAATGATTATTATAATTTTTTTTGTAAAATGAGAAGGGTAATTATATTTATATTTGTGTTCACAATATATTTTAGTAAGACAATAATATATAATTATTTTGGACACTCCTTATAATGAATCATTCTAAATTTATTTTTCCTATTATTGTTATCAAATAAAATCAATTATTTATAATTTATAAATTAGCTGATATTAAGAAAATTTCACCCCATCTTATAACTTTATGAATTTATTTGAGTATGATATAGGAGTACCATTATATGAGTATATTTTGGTGGTATGAAAGAATATTGAAAAATTCAATTCAATAATGAATTAGAAATAATTATTGTGTCCTTCATTATTTATTTGAATCTTGAATGATGTGTTTTTAATGAAGGGTAATTATTTTATTATTTAAAAAAAATATTTTCAAAAAAATTCAAAAAAATATAGAATTTTTTTGAACCAGTTTGGAGAGTCTAAATATTGTATTGATGTTATAGAAATGAATTTTGTATTTTCCTATTGTTATATGATAAAAATGTTAATTTTATATTTTTATTACATTTTGATATCATATAATCAAGTGTGGTTTAGTAAAAATGAATAAATTCTATGTCTTTGGAGAAATATAACTTTTTGTTAAAAGGAAGTATATTTTTTATAATGTACTACTGTTGTTTATTTTTTCTACATCATTCTCACTTTTGTGATTGGAGATGATCCTTTAAAGTTAATTTTTTTTGTTTTCTTATAAAGGAATAAATTATAGTATGAAACAACATGTTTATGTTTTTTAATGTATATAATGATATGGAATGATAAGGATGATATGGAAGAGATAACATTTTAGTAAAATAGAAATTATATACATTATTCTCTAAATAAATAGTGAAAATAGTTAATACTATAAATATTCATTTATTTATTTGTTTAAAATAATATGTCATACAACATAATTAAATTTATATGACCTGATTTTTATGTTTTAGCGAAATTAAATAATGGAATATAATATTTATATATATTATTATACATAGTATTTCTGTTTTAGATTAATAAGCATTTAAAATGTATATTATATGAATCTATTTTTTTAGATACTATTGAGATTATAATTGTTATAATATGAACCCAATATTTTTTGTAAAAATTTATAATTATGTGAAAATACTTTAAACAAAGAAATATTCACAAATTTAATATTCTTATCACATAAGGTGGTTTTTGAAATAAATTTTAATGTAAAAGGAAATAATTATATAGTTATACAATTTTCATTTTTCCAATGATATCAATGAATTTTAGTCTCTAGAAAAAATATAGAATATCATAATGAAATTTTCATTTTAAACAATATTGAAATGAATCTTAATACAGAATATTATGTTGTAATGTTATTTTGATGTAAATTTAAATTTATTTTATTTGAGGAGTTGGAATCATAATATTACCATTAAATAAATATAATTTATTTAATGATGTAATATCACAAGAGATTTCAATGGTAGGTATAATTTTTTAGAGAGTTATATAGTTATTTTATAAATAAATAAATATTGATGAAATGGAAATTGAAATATTATTGAAAATGTAGTGATATAAAAATTAAAAAAAATCATATGGAACCTATTACTCAGATCCAATATTATATATTATAATATATGTTGTTGTACCAATATTTTAATAAAATTATTTTACGATTTTACCAATTTATAATTTTTTATAAATATATTTCATGATTAAAAATTATTCATTTATGTTGTGTAAATACTTACATTTTGATGATAATTATTCATATAGAGATACATATCTAGGTTTTCCTTAATAGATTAACTTCCCCCAAATGTAATGGTTAGAAACATGTGTTATGATCCGCCTAAGTATTGGTTCATATAAAAATATAAAATCACTCAATGGGTTACATAGTGTACGTATTTTGTATTAATCCATATTACATAACGTTAAAAAATTTATATTCTTATATACCATTATACATTCATTCCGTTTTTAAATCATCCTTGTGGTTGAGCATATATATGGTTTGATAATATTATTTTTTATGCACTGAATTGTACCTAATAATGACATAATATTCCATCTCATATAAAAAATATGACATTTCTCCTCAATAAGAGATATTATGTTAGTGTATTTCCATTACAAATAAAATTAAATTTGATGTACTCTTCATTTAAGATGAGTAACATGAAGTAAGTTCATCTAAATGATATAATTAAAATATATTAATAATTGTTTTTCATAATTTCATTGATTGATTTAGAATGTTCGAGATAAAATACATGATATTGAAAAATTCCAAGTGAAAGTGATATTCCCTTATTATCACGCCTTTTATTTGCATTTGGATATATAATTTATTATTTTATTGGTATATCATATGACTTGATATAATATATCTTGAAACATCCTTCACCAGTTCATATGTATGATTTAAAGATATAGTGATGCTATGAATCATATGACACATTTTACATGACATATTTTGATTATCATGGAAATTTATTATGAAAGTTATTATGTTCCAATCATACAAATATACGATATCTTTTAATAATATTAATTATTTCAGTTAGGATGAATTATTATTGGATCCCAATGACTTGTAACCAAATTATTTACATTTAATTTATGAATAATCCAACAAAAACATGGGGATACTTCTCAATTTTAAAACATATATTCAGATACTATCAACTAAGTGTGTTCTTTTATTCATTATATTATTTCTACTCCTCCCTTAATTTAATAAATATTTTATTTTACCCTTTACTATATGAGATATACGAAATCATTGAGAGAGAAAGAATCCCTCTGAATTGACCTGGTATTCATTTCAATCTGTTGACGCATAATGAAAATTTCAAACACATCTAAGTGGACATCATCAATTTAGAGGGGTGAATACTTTGGTAGGAATATTAATCATATGAAGCTATATATATTCCCAAATTAGTTATTATAGTATGAATGTTTATGTTGAATTGTCTATCATAATATAATAAGATCTATTTAATCAATAATGTGGTATATTGTTTAAAATGACATTATAAAACATATTTATAAATAATATGTAAGGATACTTGAAGAATAGTTTTAGAAGAATAGTAAAAAAAAACTAATATTTTTTGGAGTTTAAAAATAATTTTTATCAAAATGATATCACATATATTACACACATCACTCTAACAACATGAAGATATGGTAAATAGTAATGAAAACACACTATTCATGTGAAGTGGAAACTCATTACAATGATATATCTACTAGACTGAACTCATAAACAAAAACCCTCTCCTCTAAGCCACATGGTTTCATAACTAGTGTATCTACATTATTTCAAAGACAAGGCAGAACCTATGATATTCGTTTTATTTTTATAATAACAATGAATCATACCATTTAATGGATTTATTTACACGTATCAGCTATGTTTCATCTATAGGAAACTATTTAATACACTAAAACATAATATAGTGATATTAATAAAAAACTAAAATCATGATAAATGAAAAATAATTTCCTAATATACAGATATAAGCTTCAGTCATTCATAACAGATATATAATGATGAATCTAGGATAAATTGAGTATATTATTTTTTATATAATTATTGTTTCAAACATAGAAGAACGTAAACGTTTTGAAACGAATTTGGTGTATTATATTTCAACACATCCTTTGGGCTGGTTGTTTATATAGATAGTTCATCAATGGCTATAATCTATTGATTTTTAATTTTATTATCAATGATTACATGACATAATGGATTCATTATGTCTCTCAGTTTCTTGTAACAATAAAATTTTTATAATAATTAAATCAAATATTAAAATTATCATTAAATTATCTATTAAAATCAATAGTAAATTATTCATGAAAACCAACATATAAAATTTTTATAATTTATTGATTGTATTAGTGTGGAATCAAAGTGTTCCCCGATTGAATTGACAGATAATAATATTTTTCCATTCATATAAATAGAACAATAATTATATTTTAAATGGTGATAAATAATTCCCAAGTAATGTATTCATGCATAATAGTAATAAAATATGGTGAAATAATAAATAGAAATCATTAATAAAAGTAATACTATGAATTCGTAGGAGTTAATTCCTTTATATTTATGAAATTCTGACATCTTATATAAAGGTATCTTTATTGGTTAGAAAATATCCAAAAGGAAACTATTTTCCTTTTCCATGTTATGATATATAATGTGTTTCATCATAAATAATTAAATACATGGAATTTTTTACAAATAAATAGTATTTAATTATAAATACAAATTCTTACAATAATTATATATAAGGACTTATTAAATATGAAATATACTTCCATTAGGAAAAATAAAATCCATATGATATTTTTCTCAGTTATACTATAATGCATATGAATTTATTAATTTTCAAATTTAAAACATTGGCATGTTATGTTGGGGATATTCGATATATAATATTCTTAATTCATAATAGGTTTTTAAAAGAGAAATAATATTTCATCAGGTATAATATCATTCTCTTTAATATTTTTTTTGGTGTAAGAATATTTCAAACCAGAAGACCCTATACACATAAAATTGTCTCAGTAAATAAGTGAGATATGACAATAATTATTTCCCCAATAATAATATCAAAAATACAATTAATAAAATTCTGATATCTAAAAATTATGTTAGGGATATAGTTAAAAAAATAACCAGGATAGTGGGAAAATAAAATTTTTAAACACAATAACAAATATTGAAAGGTACCAATCTATATTAGCTTTTTTTGTATAATTAAAAAAATAGACGTATCAAACATAGATCACCACTTATATAATATAAAAAATAAAATAAACATTAAAAATAAAAGGAAAAATTTTAAATAGTTATAAACATAAAAAAACAATCATTTGACTAAAAAAATACAAATATAAGGGTCTAATTATATTATAAAATAATAAAAAATAAGACAATATTTATGAAAGAGTAAAAATAATTTTGTAATCAAGAATAAATAGTAATTAGATTTATCAAACAATATATATATATATATATATATATAAAAAATCATTAATATACAAAATCGACAAAAACAAATGAACAATAATAAAATTTAGCAACTATTAATGAAATAAAAACATAAAAAAATCATCCCAACCACTAATCAATGTTTTTTTAAAAAAATTACAAATTAATATCCTATTTAATAATTCCACCTATATAAAAAAAATATTTAGGAGCCATTAATATTAGTTAATGATATAGAATACATTTTAAAACATATGAATACAATTTAACAGTAACCAAAAGTTAATGACATATTACAAATCCAAATAGAAAAATAAAAAATTGAGTGAACCATGAAAAAAACTCAAATAATGAATATCAAAGAAATTTATATAGTAAATTTATTTATGCATTATACTATATAACAACAACAAATAAAATATGTGGGACGGTAGAAAATATTATTTATTAATAGATTTCAATAAGATTCTTTTGGAACACATTCTGTAGAACAATTAGTCATTTAAATATCATATTAGTACTAAGATATAAAATTATTCATGTTCCAAATAAATTTAATAAATGATTTTTATAATTTCTAAGGATAATTAGAAAAAATCCCCTTATTTAATATAGTCAAATAATGAAAAACCTTCTCATTTACCAGTAATGAAATATTTTTTATACATATTTGTAAACATAGACACATAATAAAATTAATTTCACAATGATATTTGTTTTTGTTATCTTATCTAGCAATATATATTTGATGATTTTAATAATTGTTATTGAATTATTGATGATGAATTAAAATGACATATAAGGAATTAATGTTCTCAATAAATGTTTTTGTAATTATGGATGTGGTACTATTTCGATTGATGGGTAATAACTGGATGATCCATAAGTTCTACAAGAAGATGAGCTGATTGGATATAAAAATATATAAATAATGATGTGTGGAGGACATGGTGTTCATTTAAACCACCTATGATTATAGAATTATCTTTTATACCATTAATAATGTAACTTTTTTTATATAAATATATTATTGGTGTTTATTATTTGACTGGAACATCAATGGTTCAACTAGTTATTATATTATTTGAATCCCTAGAGCGTGGTTCACTTGATTTTTTATAACATATAGAAGTATATCTAAAAGTTTTGAGATTATATTACTAGTTAAAATGTAAAAAGATCAATATCACTGTGTTGGTGGAATTGAAATAATTATCAAAAGTCATTAATGTATGTTTATTCCCAGTCTTGACATGTCATTTTTCAAATTATATATACATTTCTTATGTTCTTGGGAAATTTATAGAATAAGGTAAAAAGTCTTGGAGTTGTATGATGTATTATATATGTGTAATTGAATTGTATCCATAAAAATAGTGTATAAAATTATGTACTGAGGAAAATAATGATTATAAAATTCCATGTGGTTTCAAATAACATAGATAAACAATTAATCTTTTTGGATGTTTTTAAATTTATTGGAGGTTTTTCAATGTTGATTTATGTGAAACAATTGATGTTATGTGTTAGTCTATGTTATGGTGTTCTAATAAAGGAGGTATATTATATTCATGATTCAAATTAGTCAAATATTTAACATATATCACATTTGGTTCTACTCTTGCAGTTTTATGGAATTTAATATATTTCAATATTCGAGATTCATAATTTCAAGGCATCGTGGAGGTTGAACTACCTGAACAATGGGCCAAACAATCTTGACGTGGAGGGCAGAGAAATATATGGTGTGTTTTATATAAATATTAGTTTATCTCCATGAATATAGATTAATAATGTTTTATATATACGTAAAATTAAAATTATACATATAAAACACATAAACATTACATCAATGTGATAATGTGTTTCTTAAATAGTTGTTTAGATTAGGTAGAAACATGAACAAATACACGAGATGAATTTTTAGAAAACATACATAAATAACTAGATTTCTATGAATAATATTTATTTAATGTAATGAAAGTTGAGTAGTCTATGTGAAGATTTATTGATGAATAAAAGTGAGATGTAATTATGTAATATATACTATTCCAGATAGATATTAGATATAGAAGATTCTTGAATATATATTGACCAATTACACAAGGAATAATGAGGTTTCATGGTGGGAAATAAGCATACCTGGGTAAAGGATATTAATAAAATCCAACTAATTTATGGTACCTTGGAGAATGTATAGGATTCTATCTAGGTTTTGAGATGGACAAGCCCATATTAGTAAAAAAAAGTGGAAATCCATAAGGTATTCAATTTACATATCTAGTTTAGTTCATAAATAGAAAGCAAGCAGATGAAATGGATGTTCAATAATGATACATGGTTGTAAGGGTGAATAGAGAAAACTAATATAATCTCAAATTGGGATTATATGAATATTTTAATGAGTCTTTGTTTCTATGATATTTTCACGGATAAAGACTCTTCATTTAAACAATGGACTTTAGTTAATATTGTGTTAATTGAGTTGAGTGGAAAATTTAGAGTGTAACATACCATCTATCATGAGACGAAGATATATGGTGTATCAGTTCCCTATGCCCATATTAAAGATAACATCATATCTATAATATTATAACATACAATTCACATTATTTTATTTTAAATTCATACAAACAATTCCTCAAACCACTCATAAGGTAAAAAATAATGAAGCCCATGGAAATAATCATTTACATTGATATGAAAATAATAAGGTGAACAGTCCCAGTGTAAATAAAAATATTATCACCCAGGGTTACATTTCTTGATAACATTTTATCCTTGAAATTAAATTATCTCAATGTTTGATTCACCTGATTTTGGTTCCTAAGAAACATACAACATTTCTGGATCATTTACGGCAGCTCCCAAAGGAATCTGACATCCCCTTAATGAAACCCACTTATAATTATAGAGGCTCATTACTCCAATTCAATGGATGTCCCTACACCATAAAAGAGGTAAATCCTGATTCATCGATCACCTACACTCTCTCAATATACGGAGTCCAATCATATTCCCTCGTAAAAGGATCCATCACAATTATGTTTTTGTCTTATATTTGGAGAATTAAACATAATCCATCTTCCTAATGGCCTATTATTATGGCCACAGTATCATAACACTATGGATGAAAATTTATGAAATATGAAGAAGAGAACCTATAGTAAATAAGTTCACCAAACTCACCCACTATTACTTTATGTTGAACCTAATAAAATATTTTCCAGAACCTCTTGACATAAAAATGATTATATTGTGAATCATATAATTTCCAACCCACAAACTATAAAATATCAACAATAAATTTCATATAGACTCAATGCATAAAATTTCCTTAAAACCATCTTGTAATGGATTCCTCCACTTTCCCCCCATAAAATGATAACTCAAATTGTTCCCAATAAGGTTTCATTGTCCTACTTCTTATTCTACCATGAAAATTAAATGAAATAGAGAACCATGTTTTACAAATATAGAATATGATCATTAAGACACCAAAGATACACACTTATTCATTGAATTATCATCCATTGGAAGGGTTTCATTTCCCATTCTCCAAATAGAAAAATTAATCTGGATTGGTAAATATTTTCACCATAACACAAAGGCCCAGATTATCTATCATAGTTCTCACATGAATCATATTATTATAGTTCGATTCTGGAAAATATACAAAAATTGAGACCATTAAAACACAGACGTTTGGCTCATTAGTTAGGAAAAAATCCTCACATTGACTATTCTATTCTTGGTTGAGTATCTAGATTATAAGAACCAAATACCATATGGACTCCATGAAGGATAAATTAGTTGATGAAAATCCAATAAAAAAAGTAAATCTCTATTCTAATTTGGATTCTATAAGTTAATCACCCCTCATCTTATACCCCATATGATAATATCCCCCCAAACTCTCATGTATTATAACATCGAGCATTAAATACTAGAGAGACTCTTGGATAATATTAACCATTCCTCATAATGTTCACCATACCCGTTACACATAAACATTATCCATTGGTTTTCCATTTAATGATATCCCACACTACTCTTTTATGCATGTCATGCATGACTTCGTGGACTCTATATAAACAGAACCCCCATCCAACGACCTTGAAATATGCCTCTAAATTTTCCAATAGAAATTAGATGTTGATTAGAATCCCATAAAAATTCATTCATTATGATATCAATAATTATAAATTTTCCCTTATGTGGCCTTATAATATACTGTATAAACATTGTAACTTATGAAAGAAAACTATCGATTAGATAAATCTATCCTCTAGATGATTGTAATTTTCATTGCCAATTTCATATCCTCCACAATATATTGTTGACAAATTCATCAAATAAGGATTATTAATAATCCTATTAGATATTGGGACTCCTTGATACACCATTAGATGTTTCCTAATTTAGATAAATAATTTCTCCTGAATATAACTTCTTCACCTTGATGATCATTTTTTGCGATATAAACACTACTCTTACATTAATTTAAAGACTACACATTCTACACTACACGTGTTTCCATTTAATTATTGAAAATGGATACTGACATTAGCCTACCAGTAATGAAAAATACCATATCATAAAATATATTAAATGGGAAAGTAGTCCACTGTAAAAACATGTTTCTAAAAGGTAGAGTTATCCTATCATCTTGTTCCTTCTTGATGTTCCATGTTAGCACATCCTCATACAGGATGCACAGACTATGATAATAGATCCCACGCCCTACTCCATGAACTGTCCTAATGAAATCAATTCTCCTTCCAACCAGTGATTATGATTGCAATATGTAAATGGAGCATCTAATGAAAGGAACTTAAACAAAATTTTGAAAATATAATTCCCTCATAATACTTGGAATAAAGATCCATTTTAATCGATCAAGTTATTTTTCTTTATCAACCATTATCCTTATATTTGATATAGGGTACATTTTTTATGATCCTACACCATTTATTTAGAAATGGAGATGACCACTCGAATTCCCCTCCCATTAATAAAATCACACTTATATTTGGAAATATTTCAAGGGGTCACACCATTGATCATTATATTTATGAGACAATAATAAATGTTGTGGACAAAAATAAATAAAATGATTGGTCAACATTGATTCAAGGAGTTTGTTCCTTTCATTATTGAAATCAAAGATAGTCTGGAATAACTAAAAAATATAATCAATGGACCACATTTAATGAAATATTTTACTATATCCCTTACATGTTTTTCGACAATGCCCCATAAAATCATGAAAAAAGCACAAGCGAAACCATCGAGGCTGGGTGCACTATCCTACTGTAAATATAATAAATATCATGACTTTCACATTCCTGTAGAAGATAATTTATAATATTACTATACTAATAGTCCAAAAAACTTGATATACTGCTTAGGAATCACTATTCTTTATATATACTTTTAAAACAATCTCACAGACTACGATTCAGACAAGATTGATGACTCTCAAAATGAACTACATCCCACTTCACTTCCACCTAAACGTCCATTGTAAAAGTCCCATCTAATATATGAAGGAAATTTTTTTCATTAAAATCCCAAAACATTATACAGAAATAAAATTAGGTTGTGTTATGATCCCCTTCATTGGGCCTTAAATATCAAGATCAATCCATATAAATCCTCTCAATCTGCGGTAGCTTCTATATTAACAAATTTAATATAACTAATTGGGAAATATATTTTCCATTATTCTAACCCCTATTTTTTCTCCCACAACACTTAAATGTCAATTCTCATCATTTCCATGATTATTTGTATGTAATTTTTCCTTTAACAATATTATTTTAGATCATGTTTCATTCACCAAAGATGCTAAACCAAACCAAACTAGGCAGTTTCCCTCACTGTTTTCTCCCAAAATCCTCTAATATACATTGTAAATCCATCCATATTATTCTATTTGTTGTTATAATGACTGTTACTATCCCTCCTATTTTCTTTTTTTAATGTCACTAAAAGTGGTTCCTAATCAGATATTTCAATGGTAAGTTGAGTCATTGTTGGCATCATATATGAATCCAACCCTTAAATATTGTTATGTCACCTGTCAAGTCCACCAAAAAAATTTCTTCTCCCATTCTTATCATTACACTATGTATAAATTCTCCCAAAAACCAAAAAATACACTTATCTATTATCAACCATCAAAATCATTAATGTAATGATTTTTACTTCTACTGATGTATGTCCCACCTTGTTTTTCATGGACACCATGATTGAATTAAAATAACCCCAATAATACACATATAAGACCTAGTTGGAGAATCTAATGATGTTTCCATAACTCTAACCTATCAAAGACATCAAATTTTTCATATTCATAAGAATAAATGATAAACTCATTACCCAATTTCTTATTTTGATGGTGATATGCTTCATAGATGATTCCACAAGACCCACTAATAAATCATATATCTGTAATATACAAATATGAATATTACAAGTTAATGCTTAATAACACTAAGAAAATATTTTATACCTTGATAAAGAATAGATATGTCCATTACCTATTTAGTGACCTACATTAACGAAAATTTATGAATGCTGAAAATAAGCCTGATTACTTAGATAATATGTCTTCACATGTGTTCTATGATCTCTCATGATTCATATGATGATAGAAAACATTTAATTAGTGTTGAATCAAACAATATACCTTCATAACCTTCTTCTTAATCTGAGCTTGAGACTGAAATTTCCATCGACATTGACAATATGATGTCACCACTATCAGCAGATAAGGAAAAATATTTCTTCTTGCCCCTTGAATGCCACCTGTAGAAACATATTTCTTCATAATGTATTTAACCACCTCTGACACGCAGAACTTGTTTGATGAACTCATTCAGTACATATGAGATTACTAAGATACCCCCTCTCGAAAAAACTAGATGATCAACATTTACTCATAAGTCTTTAGAAAAGAACAAATCTCATTCCTCTCCCAAAAAAAACTAGATTTCAATCATTATATATAGTTTTCGATTTGTTTCCTAGAATAAATCAGTTATTATGCATCAAATTTTCAAACAAACTAGTTTTCATTGTTTGAAATTGGAAATGGATATGTTAAAAATAAAATTTCATATAGAAGATATGGATATTTATATAGAATATTTTTATTTGATATAAGACAATTAAATTGTTAGTGATTCATGGATAAAGATGTTATTGGAATGAAAATTGTCTAGTGAATTAATAAGGAAACCATTAATAATCATACAAAATATAAGATTTGAAATGAATTTGAGTCTATTTGTGATAAATCAGTGAAAGTGGTAGATATGGATATTATATCCTAAAAAAATGATATCCTTATAAAATAATTCATAAAAAATTGTAATAAAAAGAACGCCCCCAAGAAAAATACGAAGTCCACTATGAAAAGAAGTAATTATATAATTTTTAATTTTGAGACATACATTTTGTTTTGTAGATACATGTAAATACAACATCATGATGAAAATTTATTTAGTATAAAGGAATTTAATTCAGCTATGGGACATAACGATACATTATGACGAATTTATAATTAGGTATATTTAAAAGACATTATGTCATTAAGACCACAATATGAAATTTATAGTGGTTCCAAGATTGAATATTGGTTTTTCTAATATATATTTAATGATAAATACATCGATAATGTAGTATAATTTTTAATATAATTATTCATGAATTTAGGGTTTTGTAAAATAAAAATATGATACAATTGTAATATCAAGTAAAATATGATTATAAACTAGTGATATTAGGAAATAGTTTTAGTAATATTGGTCCAAATATAATAATAAAATGTTTCTAGTGGATGAGGAAATACTGTGAATGAATTTTAGGACTATTGGTTTTTATAAAAATATGTTGGTATCGATATATTATTATTTATGATAACATACCTTATTTGGAGGAAATTCTTATAAATAACCAATGGTTTTCCCATGTTGAATCCAATATCAAAACCAAGTGGTGAATAATGAAGGTATTAGTGTGTATATGATCACATAATGGATACTTAACCTTATGTATGATAATATATTACGAATTAAAAATGGATCATGGAAATAAAATTTCATTAAAATGATTTATTAAAAAATATAATTCCATTAATATATCATATAGTATGGCTGACACATCATATTATTCATTTATTATTCAGTAATGGATTTTTGAGATTGTTAAAGGCATCACATTATTAAGAAACATGTGTTTATGGTATTATGTGTGTGACATGGAAATTTTTTATCACTACTAGAAATGTGGGCTATAACCATGGGACTATAACAATTATTCATAAAAACCATTTCTATAGGTCATACCATCCAAAAACAATTAGCACAAATATTCAGATAAAATAATTATATAAATATTATCCCAACCACATTAATAATCCAATGGGAATAAAAACTAATTACCAATAAAATTTAAAACCATAAATATAGATATGGATAAACCAATAGTTTAAAAAATAGTTTTCATTGGCCATCCCCAAATACTCAGTTGTGTTGGCTCCCCTACAAAATTAAGTTATTGCATTCATCCAGAACCATAGAAACCACAACCTTCAACATTCAACATTATTCATAATCCATGGATATCATTCATATATTGTTGATTTTATTTCATTATTATACAATATTAACTCTATTACTACCAAATCATTCTGTAGTTTTATAGACAATAAATTTTATTATTATTCTTGGTCTAAAATTCCTTTGTAGATTATTTTTTCAAACTTAATTACCTTCTATCTCAATAAATATTGTTTAATTAAGTGTTTAATATATTTGATTAATGTGTCTTGGGTGATATCAAATTAGTTTGGATCATTTTGGGTTGTTTTAATTCAGTTTTATTTGTTTTGTACATTTCATTTCTATATATTGCTTATGTTTGGTTCCATTTGGTTTAATATAATTTTATTCAATTTATGTAATATTCCTCTTGGACTGGAACATTATTGTTGGTTTCATTCAATTTTTTTGGAGAAATTCTATTTAGTATGTTTTTCTTATGTTTGAAAATATTTGTTTTTGGTTTTTTAGTTAGGACGAAGTCCCTATAGTTCAATTCAGACTACTCCTGAGGTAAATCGAATTCATAAAAACTAATTTGACATAAAAATCATTAGTTCAAACTAAAAAGAAAAAAGTTTCATGACTATAAGAGAACATATAATAATAAACATGGATCATCAGAAACCAAACTAATATTACCAAAACAAATGAAAATAAACACTATTGAATTGAAAAATAATTAAGTCAACCCTATCCAAAAAAACCAAACTGAGTTGAAATAAATAAAACCACACTAATCACACCAATAAAACAATATTAAACTAAACCATACTATAAATTTCGATCCAATCCTATATGAATGGAAATATTTAGAGTGATCCAATCCAAAATCAACAAATATTACATTACCCAAAACTACCTAACAGAAATGGGGTGGAATTAATAAAAATTAACTAAAAAAACAAGACAAATTTGACATGAAATGACCTAAAATATCAAAATAGAACCAAAACAAACTCAACCAATGTGATACCATAGAGAACAAATTCAATACTAAATAAAATAAATTAAATTGAATAGACCACACCCTAAGAAAAATAAATTGTTCCAAAACAACATAAAATGGATTGAGAATTAATGAACCTAACCAATAAAAAATTTACACACATAATCATTTCTAAACAAAAAAAATATTATATATATCATAAGTAATAGAACATGAACAAATTAAATGAATTTCAGTAAAATGAATTTATTTTACACAAGTAGGCATGGATTTCCCTAAACAATTCTAAAATATTTAAAATAAGACTAAAATAAAAGGAACTGAACTAAACTGAATCTAACTAAATGAAATTCAATAATAATGAAAAAATGATCAAACTTGAACAATAATTAATAAAACCCTACTAATAATTCACATAACCTTACCGAATAAAAAATGATCCAAAAATAACTAAATTGATTAAAACCAAATGAAATACAAAAATATAACTGGCCAAAACTGTTAAAAATTGAAAATATATGAAGAAATTGAATAAATGTACTTTATTATCCCAACTAAAACCAAAAGAAATGGAACAAAAAATAAATAAACATACCCAATGAAATAAATTGAATATCAACTAAATATAAAATGAAAAATAAATCAAAGAGATCCAAAGTTAATAAATATTAATTGAAATTTTCAAAACCAAACATTACCAATCTAAATGAAATATTATAGATTTAATCTAAACTAACCGAATACACAAAAAAGAAAAGGGGAATATTTGAAATAAACCCATCCAATATGAACCATCATTAATAGAAAAAAACAATTCTAAATTGAACTGAACTATAACAAACAACACAAAAAATAGAATTGAGGTGAACCTAAATAAAAAGAATTGAATTGAACTAAACAATCCCTTTTTGAATAAAACTATATCAAATTGAAACAAGTGAAATTGAACCAAACCATATGCACATAGACTAACGAAACACAACCCCAATATATTGAAAGTAGATCAAATCAATAAAAACTAACAAACATAACCAGAAGAAAAACCAAATATAAATAAACCTAATTAAATAAAAACACTAAACCAAATGAAATAAAATGAACATAAAACAATCAATTTGAACTAATATGATCTATACTATAATGAATCTATCATACATTATTAGAACTGATCAAATTTTATGCATGTTTTCATGCTTCCACATTTAATGACAATCATATGATGAATAAAGAAAAATCAATTAATTTGGAAGCTAGTCTCCCATTATTCCTGGTTGAAGGGGATAATCACTATTACCCCATTGAAAATGTCCTTAATACCTCATTAGTTTATTCACTCAATTACAACTCATTTAAATAAAAAGAATATGTATTGAAACTTCATAAGAAACATTATCATAATTTAACATTTAAAACATGATGTATTAAACAAATAATTCGATTCAAAAAAAAATATATCATCATAAAATATATAATTCATTATTTTTAAAAAGGTTCATTTTCAAAATGTGAGGAGACCACACATATCCCCATAAATATAAACAGATTAACAATTATTGGTGGTAGGTTTAAAGGTCCATTTGTCTTATTTTGAAATATTTTCCCTCTAAAAGCACCCCCTGGACATTTCATTATAACATTGTCTAAATGTATTGATTATTTACCTCACAAAAGGGACCCTTTTCCATGACATGAATTTCTAAAAAAACTAATTATTTTTTTAAGAACTAATTAATTCATTTCAATTTTGACTAATATAAAATTAAATAAATTATACATTACTAAATAGAAAATTTATATCTATAAATTTATTCTTTTATACATGAATTTATTGAATATTAAAAAAACTAGTTTAAAAGTAAATAGAATAATAGAAAATATAAAAAAACTTTTTAGACACAATTTTTTTAGTAATATGTATAGTCATTATTAATTGATATAATAAAATTTAATATTATAGATATATTATTGATTTATAAAACTCATTTGATCCAAATAGATTTTTAATAGAGGTTAGAGGTATGTTTTGATTTTTCATTTAAAATTTGTTAAATTGTGGTCACATACTCTACCCATGTTATAATTGTGTTCAAAGACCATTGTTATGATGTGATGAAGTTATCTACCATATAACTAGTTATGGTTTTCTGAAAAAGTACTATATATAGTATCGCAATATCTAATAATGAAATCTATTAAAATTCATGTTCTGAATGAGAAGAATGTATTGAAAAATTTAATAGATAACTGGTTTCAGTTTATTTATCCTCATGAGAAATAATGTATTCCATCCCAAAAGAAATAAATATAGTCATAAAATAATCTTGTAATGAATATGATGATTTTTATAAGATGAAAAAAGTTAATTATTCTAGAGGAACTAAATTATATCCTAAATGTGGTAAAATGAAAACGCATAAATTTTTAATATTACAGTTTCATGGGAAAATATTGTAATGTATTTATAAATATTTCCTTTAATATAATCATACGTTTTTTATTGAATTACATCCCTATTAAACATATATTATACCAAACCATTATATGGAATGAAATTTACTAGATTACCATAGATTTTCTAAAAATAGTTCATACTTTCCCAAAAGATCCCATATTTTTCTACGAGGAACTATTTCGTGAAATGATTATTTAAAATATGGAACATATTTATGGAATCCAAATAGTAATGGAACACCATCCTATATTACATTAAAATTAATGTGGCACATCTTATTGATTCCAATTCTCCAAGACATTTTCATGTATGATTAAATATTATGAAATATGTGATGGAATGTTTCTTGAGAAAGAAGGATACTGACATGTTCGTTAATTATATTGATAGATTTTAATTGCTGAAATTTGATTCTCAATATAGATAATTTTCATCAAACATGCGTAATGTTAGGTTGGGTCTATCATGTGGTGGTTTTAATCTATTTGGGTAGATGCTTTATTTTCACAACACATATCTTGTTTCTATAAACATTTATTTCTATACTCGATGGATGTGTTTGAAAATAAAATTCACATTCATGAGTATACTAATTGATTTACCTTATAATACTAGTTACGTTATATATTTATAAAATAAACCATATGTTAAATTGTTCAAACATCGTCGATATGTGGGAGTGCACACATATGATCCATATTCAAGAATAAATATTTGAAATGAATATTTTCATGATGGGAAAGAAAAATAATTTTCCATCTTATAAAATGATTTCTAGCTGAAAAATGAATTGAAAACTATCATGTACTATTTGTATATTGAATTAATTATCACTATGATTTAAAAATCATCCTAGTTTTACTTTCATGTGAAAACTATGATTCTTACAAAGGGATTATCCAAATAGGAATAATATTATTTGATTTAATAATACCATATAGACAAGAAATCCACCATTTTGATATTTCTAATGATGATGTTCATAATTAATTTCAAGAGGTAGTTGTTCATTACGAAAGGGTCATGTATAATCATGTAAGACGATGAACTATTCTACTAATGGAAAATTAAATTAGATGAATAAAAGTATATTCTTTGAGAAGCCTTATTTTTTATCCAATTTGTTACAAAATTTCATAGACCTAACCCACATTAAAATATAAAATGTTAAATTTTAAATTAAAATAATTTAAATGTCAATGAAAAAAATAAGAATTTTTATCACATTATGACTTTGTGGACTAAGGTATCAATGAAAAATTCCATACTGTGTGTATTATTGAAAATAAATGAAATGATTTGGGTTTTTCTTATGTGATTACACCAGAAGAAAAAAATTAATTTTTGGACGTACTGTAGGCAATTAATGATCAAAATGGTTATTCATTAAACATTATAAAATTGGTCAATATACGAGTGTTGAAGAATAAATATTTGAAGAATAATTCTAATGAAATTCTTTAGCATGTTTTGATTCCTATAAAAATATATATTTTGTTATCCAATAATGATTTATTGGATTTTTTTTAAAAGTACCATTTTTATATATATTATTTTCTAATATGTTTTCCAAATAATTCTTGGAAAAAATGTTAGATGAGGGACTATTATGTAATTATGAGTTAGAAAAATATATTTCATTCCCAATTTTTCTCAAGTATGATTCATATAACATTCCATGTAATAATCCAAATACTTCAAGGAGGACCAATTAAATTTCATTAGATGTATCCAACTAAACTAAATTTGCACCCATTGAAGACTTATATATATAATAGGAATCATCAACATGGTTCTATCATGAAAGAATATGTGTTTAAAAAAATGTACTATTTTTTATTCAATTTATTATTCTATTGTGACTATGAGAAACAAATAACAGAAGTATCATGCATTTGATTTCAGCTTTCCATCACTTCCCCAAACATGGAGAATTCCTAGGTCATATACATTGATCACATTTATACATGAAGTGAAGGATATGTCACATCACAAATTTCATTAAACTATTATTTTTTCAATGTCAATATTATATAATTACTTTGAAAAAGTATATGTAATATCATGTCTTGCAATTCTATATATCTAGGAAATGTATTTCTAATTTTTTTTATTAGGAAACAAAAACAAATTATAAAAACAATGAAACATTATTTATCATTGAGAAGTGGATGAAATTTTCAATGAAAAGAGTTTTCTTCCTAGTTGAAATTGATAGTAGATGTATTACGGTATTAATTTTATAAAATTAATATTTTTTAAATTATAATATTAATTACATTTCATGTATTGATTTTTCCTACAAATTAATCTTGTGAGGAAATAAGTGCATTGACATATGGTCATCATTCTATAGTATATGAATGAATATCAATTTCTGATGAATGTGAATAGATTTATTATCATTGAGTGAGTAGTGAACACGAGAACACTATATGATGGTGTTATGGTAACTCCCACAACAGACTGTTACGCTAGTGCACAAGATATTATACCCCAATTTAAAAAATTACCTTATTAAGGAATAATTGAGAAAATAGTAATCTTGGATTATTGTTCTTATGGTCATGAAAATATGATGAAATAAAAGTGGTTTGATTCAATAATAAATAATGGAGAATATAAAAATGATTGTGGAATTTGTTTTTCTGAAATTACTCTCCCTATTTCAATTGGCATGCCGTATATATTTTCAGCAATAGAGGGAAAAGTTTTTTTTGTAAATGATCATATGTAACCTGAATTTGGTGTCATTATAGATGTAATCCCAATACATATTAATCATGATAGTGATTAGTAAATTAACATCATCCCAACTCTCATGGTCTATACTAAAATTATAACTTAAGACGATCCCAGAAGTTCAATTTTTAGAGTTGATTGTGAAGATGATTTTTTTTGTGTGGAAAATTTATAGAATCATGAATATGTGTTCTCAGTTATTTGGGTTTAGCACAACATGCACTATTAGGGCTGGTAGTATTCAAATTTCATTACTATTTATTACAAATATTTTTTCATCTAATGTGAAATTCATGTGAATTTTATATATCTATCTAGTTTCACTTTTTTTTAGTTTCATTTTATAATATTGAATTGAACTGTATTACATCTTACCAATCCAAAATAACAGAAACTATTAATTCAAAAAAAATGAAATGAATTTTAACATATTCTCTAATTAATATAAAAATAAAAGACATGGAAATTTTTTACCTAATAAAAAACTGAACATCAACTAAATCAAAATATGAATCGTATGCCTTATCCCTAAAATTGGAGAAATGAAAAAATCAATTGACCAAATTTTACTAAATAACCTTACCAAAATTGAATTTGATGACATTTAAAATATAATAAAACTATATCATACCAATTATAAACATTATAAATTGAATGTATTATTTTCTATATGGCATTTATTTTTTTATTTTATTCCCACAATATATAAAAGTATTTTCTTATATTAGTTTCTATACAATAATTGTTTTGATAATTAGTATTCCTTAATTATGTCACGTCACATATTCATACATGTTTCTATCAGATGTTAGTTGTGGATTTATTATTAATTGTTTTTTTTTAAAAAAATAAGGGCAAGAAAAAATTGAATAGTAACATTGAAGAATGATGAATGATGATAATCACCGAATGAGTGGGATGGGATTCCCACTTTTTTACCCATTGTGTGTATTTTAATTCAAATTAATATCAATAACCCATAATATATTGATATTAATTCATCTATTAACATTTAATTAGGATCCACCACAAGGGTTTAATTTATTCTCTAGCAATTCTATTTATACCAGTTCTCATCTAAGAGTTATGATGGAGTGATACTAGTGCTACGTGCACCACTCAACAAACTTGATCACACCATTCCCTTCATCTAACATACTATTTAAAACACCTTCTTATCCCACCATGTAATTAGAGGCACCTTGTATATTTTGTCCGCCTATGATTTCACCATCATTTTCATATACTCCTCCTCACTAATCATTACATAATCCGATGATGTCTTCTGTTAACAATCTATATTATAAATTTACATATAGGAATATTCCATTTTATTTTCCTTATATTTCCTTCTCCAAAATAAACTATGTTTATAATCCCTTGATATATACTCTAACACATTCTGAGTATTAGGAGAATAAATTCGGTCCCACTCATTCTATATAAGTTGATGATCTATTTATAGCATAGGGATCCCGTGATACCCACTGATTAGATAGGCTCACATATAATTATAAAACCCCATTATATTTTTTGACAATAATTTTATTTTATTATAAAATCTAAGGACACAGGATTTTTTTATTCACTACAATATTTGGAACTAATATGCAGCAGTGCACAACCATGCATATGGTATGGAACTGCTTCACATAGCTGATGGTTCAGTACAACATGGAAAATAATATTACTAATATAAGATGGAGATAAAGTATGATTTATATGAAGAATAATGGAAAATAATTTTTCATCATTCCCATCAGGACAGTCTCCTAAAGAAACCATTGAAATGAAGTAATGGAAAAAGCTTGGTCGCAATACTAGGGAAGAAAATTTGTTGGATTTAATGTTATATTATTATTATATTTATATAAATTAATATTTCAGTTCCATATTCATTATTATTTCATCAATGGTGATGTTAAAAGGACAACTTGACTCTAGGAATTGAGTGATTTCTGGGGAGAATAAAATTACGAGTTTTATTGTGAATAGTGTACAAAATTTTGAACACATTTAGATGCCAACCCTACCATGAATGAGTGAACCATAAAATAGTTTTAGAATTTATAGATTATTATAATATTATCACGTATAAGGTTTTAAACAAATAAGAGGTTTTTGAAAGAAAATTCCAATGATTCTTAATAATAGTTAATTATAGGATGCATCCAGAAGGAATACAAAACCAAAGATGCTATGAAATACCTCTATACTCTAGGGTGGACTAAGATTCCAAAACACGAGAGGAAGAAGGTACAATTAAAATTTATAAATACTGAATTTAAATATTTTATTTCAAAAAAATTACATCAATTGTGGATTATATGGATTTGAATGATGTTTATAAAAAAACAACATTGAATAATTATATAGTTTGGGATATATGAAAGATATTTGTATTGTATGGAAGTGTATAATTATATTTATCATATTATATTTTATTATGGTATCCTATATAAACAGTTAATCATGTATGAGGGATGTATGTTTTAGTTAGGATACAATAAAAATGGATAGTGGGGTTCCTGTTTTGATTTCCATTTTTTTCATTAGAAATATCACTAACTTTTGATTCTTTCATATTTTGTTCCATTTCTAATTAAGATAGGTAAATGATCATGTATTCATTAGTTTATTATTTGTTATATTTTTTGTGTAATTAATTTTAAGGATTATTACATTTAAATTGGTGAGCGTGTCATGGAATTTCTTATTTAAATAAATTTATGATATAGGATATGGTTGATTATTTGATAGTTTTTTTAACATGAATGCAAATCAACAAATTTTTAAATCTAAACATTATATCTAAATCATTCTGCTATAAAAATCTCTATAAAAAGAAATAAAAATTAAAATCATACTTAATTTTTTTCTTATTAAGTAACACATTTATGTATACATGTTGTACATATAATACTAACAAAACCAAAATCATTTTCACCTAATATCCATAGTATAAACAGTTTGACATTGCAATTTTGTATCAAAAATCATAACTATCATAAGTTTAATCAAGGAAAACATAATATAATTTAAATAAATAACCCTAAATCAACCTGACCTAAATGACTATCAAACTAAAAAATCAATAGTCCAGGCACAAAACCAGATCTATGCATTAAGAACCAACCATTAAAAATCATTACAATATAAATAATTTAAAAGAATAATAAACTAAACTAAAATTAATGAAATTGTATCGTATTAATAAAAAAAACTGGAATAGAAAAACATAAAAAGGAAAAACCAATATGGACTTGTTTGAACAGGACCCAAAAAGTGAATAAATAAAGAATGAAATTACTCTAAAATAAAAAAATTTAAAATAAACTAAATTATTATAATTAAAAAGAATATGAACCTATATAAACCAATAATATATGAAAAAAATTTAATGCTTTATGAACCAACCAATCTAAAACATAGATAAATAAATAATAATAAATTTTAAAAATACCAAATTAAAATGACTAGAATATGATGAATAATAACTAATATAACTAGAATAGAAATAACATGAAAAGAAAAAAAAATTAGCCTTAACATGATTTAAAATTTACATAATGTAAAAAAACATAAAAAATAATATGAAATCGATTTAATTTGAATTGAAATAAATCAAATAAAATCTAAAATAAAAAAATAAAAAAATAACGTATACCAAACTGAATTATATAAGGATGAAAAACATAAATAAAATTTGAATGAGAAGTTATATACCAATGTAGGTTAATCAATATAAATATATCCAGTCCAAAATAAGAAAAAATAATTACAATTTAAAATGTGAGTTGAGTATAATGAAATTGTATGTCAGTAATATAAATTGAATATATTTTGATCCAAACAAAATTTAATAGAACCATATATAACAAAATTTAATTAAATAGAACTAAATAAAATTTTAATATGTTAAACAGAATATGAACAACAAGGATCAAAACAATGATGATATCAAAAAACATATGATTACAAAACAATATCATTCTTTAACCAAATAAATAAAAAATACAATTCATTCAGTTACTTTTTAATTAAAACAAACACCAATATTGGCAGTGTGAGGACTTCATTATCCAAAAATATAAAATATTCCTTTATTTTACAAATTATACATCGTTTTAATTAAATGTTATAAGTATAGAAAACCATATATGAAGAAATATAAAATACATTTCACATTTCCATTTTACCATATTATACAAATATTAAATATTGATTATTTTTTTAGTGTATACAGTGCATTACAATATTCTATATTTACAGTGATCTTATATTGTATAAATAATTAATTCAAAAAATGATCCTCTAATTCAAAATTAGGTTATTTTATCAAATAATTATTTAATCATATTTTTAATTCTATATATTTATTTTATAAAATATCTTTATTTAACCAACACATATCATACTATTGCAATGTAATAAAATATTATATAAAAATAATATTGCATCATTTAGTATATACCAATGATTTTAAAAATAAAATTTATTTATAATTACCTATTTTCAATTGCATTTTTATACATTCACTGTCTTTGAATAGGTAGGTATTTAATTTAATAGGAAATGTTCTTGAAGAACTTTTCTTATCAAGTATAATAACTAAATATGTATGTATAATAATTAAAGAAAAAATTAATAACATTAATGTTTTACTTTTTCATTTAAAATTTTAAATTTTTTTTCTTAACATGATGGCCTATTTATATTTTTAAAAGTGTGATATGGTGCCCTTAAATGAGTATAAATTTTAATAAATTATTCTAGATGATCATTTAGGACATGTTTTGGAAGATGATTAGCTTGGATGATTATTCATTCGTCTAGGTAAGAGTGTTGTTCCAACTATATATTTTACCACTCATGTGGTAGTTTTGGTAGCGCCGAGTTAGAAGAGTATAATGCACCAATTTCATAGGATTAGGAAAAGTCATAATAGGATGAAAATGGTCATACATGAGAAAGAGTGGAATCAATGTTCTAAAGAATAATTTATTAAATTTATGGAAGTATTATACTTATCACTTCATCCAGATATAATTGGGGTTTGAGATACATATATTAAAATAATTCATATGTTATATTGAAAATTACTAAGTGGTGCTCATGTTGGATGGGTAGATGTCATTCGTAGTTATGGGGATGGAAAAAATGACGACGATGGTGAACATGATGAAGATGATAAAATAGATGATGGTTGGACACTAGTGAGGATGCTCGTGAGGATAACAGAAACGATAATGATGATAATGAAGGATATGATGACAATAATGATGGTAGTGGAAATAGTGATGGTTATATTGATGGGTGATGTGGAATGATTATATAAGGGCCTAGTATCCTCACATCATTATCATGTGCTAAAATAAATAACATTAAATTTTAGGCTATGATGCCAATAATTGTGAGCCAAACTGTATACCATCAATCCATACAACATAAAAAGGATATAATTGAACACTTTCAATCTAGATGACCTTTTTGATTTAGAGTTATTCATAATTCTAAAAACCCATTTCATAAATAATTCACACCAACTTGGAACCCAAAACAATAGGTTCATATAGTAGTACATTATCTCTAGTCGCTCCCATTTTTTTATATTTCACTTTAAGGTATCAACATCCCGCATGTGAAATAATTTATAGACGTATTCCTTTAAAATCATTCTTTCAAACATGGGGAATGTTTAACTTACTAAGGGTGATTTTATATCTTTAGTAAGGAAAAATTTTAACCATAATCAAATTTATTCAATCAATTAAAATAAGAATATCATAATTTTGTGGTGACATAATAAAAATGGATGATTAATATTTTTGAATATTCATACATATCCATACCAAGATCATAAAACAAGAAAATATAGACTAGGATAGAGTATTTTTAATCAATATTCCATAGAAATTTGATATCAATCTCAATCATTAATAATATCATAAACAATTTGAATCCATAACGAAATATTTTTTGTCTCTTGAAATATGGTCTCATTTAACACTTACATAACTATCCTCGAACCCCTACAAAACCCATTAAAATGGAATATACAATATGATTAAATTATATATATGTATAAACCAATGTATCAGCGTGCAATCTAGATTCATCTATGGTATAAGATAAAATGGTCACACCCAATGCTATTTGGAGGCTCCCATAATTTATAACTTAAAAGAATCAATTAATTTAATCATAACACATTGAAACAACCCTTATTATTTTAAATATCATTAATAAACTGTGAAAAAAAATTCATCTACAATATCATTGAAACATGATTAACATATGAAAATGAAATGGGTTTCAAAAGAATCAATTTGTAACATGATTAACCAATGAAATAGATATGGGTTCCAAAACAATGACTTTGAATCATGATTGAACAATAGAAAAGAAAAGGGTTCCATTACACTCCCATTAAAACATTATTAACCAATAGAAAATAAATGTGTTTCTAAATAATATCATTAAACCATGACTATCACATGTAAAATAAGTAGGTTCCATAACAATGTCATTAGTATATATTTAACAAGTGGAAATAAATGGGTTCTAAAAAAATGTCCTTGAAAAATGTAGTCCATAAAAATAATGAATGAATATGGTGTCAATTAAAAATATCTTCATTTACGGATAAGTAATAAAAGGGTTTTTGATGTTGATGAACTTCATTAACAGTAGAATATAATTCATGAATTTCTTTAGGATTATAATCACTAATCATTTCAATACATTCCATACCACATTAAAACAATTGATTCATTAACCCCACGAAGGAAATAATGTTAAATTAATATTATAAAATGAAGTTAAAATTATATTCATGTTATATAATGTCAAAATATTTGTATACACACCTCATAAATAATAAAGGTGAATAATATAATAAACATCTCAAAGAAGGAAAATTGTGAAATACATTGATTACATATTTTGTAACATTAAAACGGTAATCCACATGAAAGAAATGATATAAAAATTATATGTAATACCACATAAATTTAATAATATTATTCAAAAAATTCACTCATGTTCAGTATATAAAACACATAATTAATTACTAGTGAATATGGAATACATATCATAGAAATAAATGTTATATAGGAAAGACCCATACGAAGATCGTATCAGAATGAATAAATAAATAAATTATTTGTAAAAATTGTAAATACATAATATAAAATTGTAAATAAATAAAAATAAATTTTTATGTAATTTCATAAATACTTTTTTTAACATAACAAATTATATAGAAGTTAATCCTAATGAATAAAATTTAGATAATAAATCCCTTGCTATTTTGTAACATACACGAAAGGACCCTGCCTTAAACCTTATTTAATATTGAATTAAATGAATAATTCACATTGAGGATAATTTTTGGTTAAGTGTTTTATAGATTTAGGCCATAACTATTACATTTCAAAATATTACAATTTAGACACCTCTACTCAGTTTCCATTTTTTTCATAAAATAAAAACTGTTGTCAAAAAGAGTCATGTATAGTTCCATGTTTAAGATAGAATGACTTTTTATTTGATCCCATCCATTACCCTATTCTACATTAAGTCTTGTGAAAAACCATTCAAAAAAATTGTATGAGCATAAAAATCATAGTAAGGTATTCACAAAGAAATAAAACAGTTAGTTTTTCAAAATAAAAAGTAAACCATGAATATTTTAATATAAGTATTAATTTTCACTTTTATGAAGTAGTAAATACTCTTCACTGAATATAAGATCATTACATACCCTTTTTTAACCAAAATATTACCACATGACCCATATAAAAACACATAACTTATAATGTAACTTGGGACATAAACATTTTTAAATGGAATAACTATACGGTCGACTTCCACACATATCACTAAATGGAATATCCATACGGCCGAATTACATTCCCAATGCAATAGAGGTTATAACATAACCACCCATCCTAGTATTCATGGCATGACCCGTCATTTGGTTAATCATGTAACCACCTGTCAAATGTCCATGTAACAATATAAAATCATAACACATACAAAAAATATAAAGGAATGAAAAAATTTCCACATTTCTATAACTATATCTCACAAATAATATTGACATAAAAAATCCATTATCAAAACCATTTCCAATACCAACATACATAAAAGAGTATATAGTATTTATTTTCTTTTAAAAACATTATGTATTGTTGAGGAATCCAAAGATCAAATAACACTCACGGCGGCGGAAAATGTCATATTCACCGCTTACGTTAAAAGTAACAATCAATTTTTCATTTAGTAAAATGATTTTTTAGAAAAATATTGCCTTTGAAATGTCAACTGTGTTTATTGTAGTGACCCAGACCTCTCCGGCCCATTCCTTTGTCAAAATGAAGGTCACAAAGTGTTCTGGAGGGTAAAATGTACTTTTCCCTCACTTTCCAGAATTTTGAAACTACACGCCGTGTAGTGTGAGTACACATCGTGTACCCCCTCACCGGGTATACCCTATGTTAAAGGATATGTCCTTTCCATGTGAAATAAATGGGTACACACCGTGTATCCAATACTACACACCGTGTAGTCCCTCCCTGTGTATGTGTCACCTTCAAGCCATGTGTTGACTAGTCAACGGTCACATTCCGCATTGAAGGCCATGTTGGAAGTCGCGTGGTGACTGTGTTAAATGACCAAGTACACGCCATGTACCATAAAGTACATGTCGTGTACTTTTTCTTTTCTCGTATATAAAAGGAGTTGTCCCCTCCTCCTTTTTAACTCACCCATCTCCACCACATTCCTCTGAGATGAGCTCTCCTAAGAGACTCGAAGGCTCCTTTTATTCCATAACATCTTCGTACGAGATCCGATTTACGATCCTTCAATGGCCATGGGATCTTAACAATGAGGTGGTACTTCTGAGCTTGGATATGTTGTCTTTCCATCTGTCATTCCTTTCTTTCTTCCACCCGAGGAGGTTTTTCCGGGACTCGACAAATGTGATGGACGCTGATGAACATCTTCTAATGTTGATCCGAGGGAGAATTGTGATCAGAACCTGTTGAGGTAGGGATCTTACCTTCGTCTCTCTCTAAATTGTTCATCATGTGGGGTGTGTATCCTATTGTTTTCATGAGAAACAGTTGAACGAATAAATAAAGATAATAACTGGTTAAAGAACGGGGATGGGGGAGTTGTTATGTTTATCTTATATCCTGTGATTTTATCTTGTGAATTGAATTGGTTTATGCCTACTGAAAATCATGGTCTTTGGGGGCCTTTTCTTGCGTAATTAAATGATTCCCTATATTTTAGACCATTTTTGTGAGTGGAACCTTGTGGAAAGTGGAATTTGGGTAATCACGTGAAGTTGGATGATTTAAAATCTGGAACCCTTGTGTGATCACCCCGGTTGAACAAAATGGAATAATGAACATGTGGGTGTTGTCTTGGATACGTGTCATGTTATGGGGGTGTTTTGTGGGTTGTTGTGAATCGGGTGTGCAATGGGAAGCGGTTGGCTTGGTTTTCGGTTGGTGTGAATTTTATGTTTGTGATGGGTAGCAGGGCTGCGATAAATGGTATTAAAGGGATAATGATATATGAGTTTTGGTGTGTTTGTGGTTATGGTGGTTGGGAGCAGGGCTGCAGGGATGGTTTTAAATGTTAAAGAACTATGGGTTTTGAATAATAAATAAAAGTGGAAGAGTTAATGAATGTTGGGGCAAGGTAATTAAACATGAATAAAAATCAATGGGGTTGGTTGGAAAATAAGAAGGACTTGGTTATGTTGCTTGTGTTTTCTTAACTTGATTTGTTAATGGTAGGGATATGTTTTATGAACCATCAATGTGGTTGGTTGTGGATATTATCCCAATACTTAAGGAAATAATAAAATTATTCTACTAAAACGTGAAACCCTAAATGGGGTTCGGTTTCTTGTGGTATGCATGCTTTGTAGTAGCAGTTCTAAGGCATGCGATCAGTTCTCTAATTAGAATCCATAGGTTTGGCTGAGTGTTTGGTATACATATATATATTTGTATCATTGTGTTTTCTCGCACCCCAACCATGTTGTGAACTTAGTGACGAACACTCCCATTTCATGGGTGAGGTTGTTTTCCCCCTTAGTTACTAGCTCATTCCTACTCTTTTTCCCCTAGGATGTGATGGATTGAGGCGACCTTACACCTAAAACTATTCGAGTAGGTTTCGATTAGGGTGGTTCTAGCCCATGAATCATCGTGTAGGTTTTATTGTTTCCCAATAATCTACGGGATGAAGCTCAGGTGTGTGCGGGCGGGATATGTGGTTGTGAGGCCCAGGTGTGTGCGGGAGGGATACGTGGTTTTGAGGCATAGGTATGTGCGGGCGGGATACCTGGTTGCGAGGCCCAGGTGTGTGCGGGCGGGATGTGTGGTTTGTGAGGCCCAGGTGTGTGCGTGCTGGGAGAGTGTGGAAGCGTACGGATGTTTGAAATTAGGATGAGAATATATCTAATGGGAAATGGTGTGGGGTACCCAATTATCTTGTTCATATATACTACTACCTGTTGTGATTGTATTTTTGGTGAGTGCGGCTGGTGAGCTTGGGTGGATAGAATTCCTTGCTAATTTTATTCTGTTGTTCTCACGAGACATTAGGATGTCTCCCCACTTGTGCACGAGAGATTTAGGTTTCCATATATAATATTCTTGTATTCTCACCCTACATTTACATTCATTTTTCCAGGAGGACTACCAGGGTCGTACGGGACCCTACTTGTCGGGACAGTTTGAGTTGTTGCAGTTGTTGTACTCTTGTTTTCTTTTGGTATTGTATTTTGATATCTCTCTTACTTGTACCTTGTTATAAGATATTTTAACATTCATGTGGGATTGGTTTCTGTTTATATATATACACTTGTTCTTTTCCTTTTTTGATGGTTTTCTTGTCCTATTTCCCGGACTTAAAATAATAAAAGGGTAATGCCTCCCATATTTGTAAAAACCATACCCCTGGAGCTACTCACCACCCCGGGGCCTACTGGAGGCGGGACTTTGTGGTCATTATCTCCCATTCACCATTGCCTGCACAGGAGGGGCATCTTTGGTGGGAGGGGGTCGTGACAGAATGGTATCATAGGAGATGGGTGAGAGATACGAAGGAGTATGGAGTTAGGAACAGTGAGGATTTCATGGGATGGTAGGGCAACAATGTTTGTTAATCTTGGTGTGTAAGATAGGCCAGGGGGACCGGCTAGGACAAGGGATTTTAGGGACCCCCTTGATCTGATGTAAGGAATCTGACCCTATCGAATGACCAAGTGAGACTACATTGATCGCAGGGTAGAGACCCTAGGGAAGGTAAATGCATCATCGTGATTGTGTTTTACTTGATTTGGGTGTTCTGGGAAAGAAATTGAAATAAAATGATAAAATTAAACCCTGAGAAATTTCTATGCTACTTGGGAATATGAGATCTTTTCTTAACGTACAACAATGGAACCTAAACGTCATCCTCAGGTGGCTCAGACGGCCGAGGCCCAGCAGAGTCAGGAGGTCGATCTGTTGAGGATTGACCAAGAGGAGGAAGATAACCAGTGGTAGAATACACTCTGTTCTTTCCAGCAGTAGACCCTCAAGAAGTACGAGGGTAGTACTTCAGATACGGAGACAGAGGGGTGGCTTGAGGAGCTATGGATCTCTTTTACCATGATCTGTTCTCCGATGGAGTACTGGGTTCCCCTAGCAGTCAGTCAGCTGAGAGGTGCGGCGTGACAGTGGTGGATGCTCTACCTCAGAGAGAGGATAGAGGCAGAGGTTCCATGGGCTGACTTTGAGAAGGAATTCCGAGAGGAATTCCATTCTTCCATGATCATGGTTTAGAAGTAGCAACAGTTACTCTCCCTTCATCAGGGGAGTATGTTAGTACGAGATTTGGGGATCAAGATCAAGTATCTACTGTGATTTGCTCCGGATCTCTTTCTGAATGAGGAGTCTCGGGCGAGACGTTTGGAGGAGGCGCTTCGTCCTTCGCTCCAGTATGAAGTCACCCTATTCACCCTTCTGACATACATAGTAGTACAGAAGAGGGCAATGGTTTTAGAGAGGATTCACTAGTAGGTAGGTGCACAACGTGAGGGGATCCATCCAAGATCGTTGAAAGGGAAGTCGGTCAGCAGCAGGTCTCCTGCGATGGGACCTTCTAGGTTCAGGCCAGTGGGGAGCGGGCCCCAGCTGTTCCAGTTCAGATCTTCAGGTCCTCGTCCCTTTTTCATGAGCCTAGGACTGAAGTGTTTTTATTGTGGAGGTTTCGGGCACATTCAGAGTCGGTGCCTGACCCGAGATCAGTACGGTGGAGGTGGGTAGGTTCAGTGCCCACCTCAGCAGCACCAGTTGTCAGCGAGGCCCTTCTAGCAGTAGCAGGCCCATGCTCCTCTGAGGGAAGACTTTACGAGAGGAGTCCAACCACAGGGTGTGCCTCAGGGACCTCGAACAGGGCATGGTAGGGGAGGTGGATGACATTAGATAGGCAGAGGAGCTGGGCGTGGACAGTTGCACACAGCAGAGTTGATAGCTCCGGCAGGACCATAGGTGGTGCGATGTACGATTTCTTTGTTCAGCACTCTCGTTTCTGCATTGTTCGATTCGGGAGCTTCGCACTCCTTTGTTTCATCTGGTCTATCCCATGCATTGGGACTAGACATAGAGATACTTTCCGTACCACTGGTTCTGAGTACACCAGTTGGAGGCCAGACTAGTGTATCTTGTGTTTTCCGGGGATGTGGGATGAAATTAAGACCACATCAATCTTGTGGGGACCTTGTTATGTTACAGATGCAGCCATACAATGTCATCATAGGAATCAAATGGTTGTTTTCTATTAGTGTAGTTATCGACTGCTTCTGGAGAAGAGTCGTGTTCCCTGACATGGATGGGCAGCGTGTTGCTTTTGTTGTCGAGAGGAGCTATCAGGTGGGAAGTCGGCGTGTGGAGCCTCTCCTTGTTAGGTAGGTTATCAGTGGTTCCAGCTGATACATAGATGATGGATGTCCCAGAGGTTTTTGGGTTGTTCCTCGATGTTTTTCTAGAGGAGACTGTGACTCTACCCCCCCCCCCCCCCCCGACGTGATGTTGAGTTCGGGATAGACTTACAGCCTGGTGCCCGTCCGATTTTGATGGCCCCTTATTGGATGGCACCTTCAGAGTTGCGGGATTTTCAGATTCAGATTGACGATCTGATGGATAAGGGTTTTGTTCGACCCAGCATATCGCCATGGGGTGCTCCAGTTTTGTTCGTGAAGCAGGCAAACGGTGGTCTTAGGCTATGCATAGACTACCGAAGGATGAACCAGGTAACAGTCAATAATTGTTACCGCCTTCCAAGGATAGATGATGTCTTCGACCAACTTAGGGGAGCAGTTTCATTTTCTAAGATTGATCTACGATCTGGATATCATCAGATGAGGGTAAAGGACATTGACATCTCAAAGACGGATTTTAGGTGTTGGTATGGGCACTTCAAATTTGTATTGATGCCGTTTGGAGTTAAAAATGCACAGCCTGTGTTCATGGGACTTAGGAATTTGTCTTCCGAGAGTTTCTGGACCGGTTCGTTGTTGTGTTTATCAATGACATCCTGATCTACTCAAGATAAGAGGAGGATCACGTTGAGCATCTCAGGGCAGTCTTGGAAGTCCTTCGACACCACTATCTTAATGGAAAATTTTCGAAGTATAAGTTCCTGACACAAGAATTACACTTCCTTGGGCACATGGTGTCTCAGCATGGAGTGTCACTGGACCCGTCGAAGGTGGAGGAAGTTGTTTCTTGGGAAGAACCCAAGAGCGTGGCAGATGTTCCTAGTTTCCTGGGGTTAGAAGGTTAATATCAGAGGTTCTTTCAGACTTCTCTCGAGTTGCTGCTCCATTGACAGCCTTGACTAGAAAGAACTATGTATTCCTATGGAGTGAGTAGTGTCATAATGATTTCGACTACCTGAATGAGAAGTTGGTCTGTGCTCCCGTACTCAGGTTTCCAGAGGAAGGGTTGTTGTATGATGTGTTTTGTGATGCTTCTGGCCTTGGTCTGGGGTGCATGTTGATGCATAAGAAGTGAGTGATCTGTTATGGGTTTATGAAGTTATACCATCATGAGCATAACTATACCACACATGACCTAGGGCTTACAGCATTAGTGTTTTCACTGATGTTATGGCGACATTACCTCATTGGGGAGCGCTTTATGGTATTCTCAGATCACAAGAGCCTACGTTATATCTTCTCCCAGCGTGACCTGAACTTACGACAATGGAGATGGGTCGAGTTTCTCCAAGACTATGACTTCGATATCTCTTACACTTAAGGTAAGGGAAACATTGTAGCTGCTGCCCTAAGTAGGAATGTGCATAAGGAAGTGGTTTCAGAATCCACTGATCCTTGGAATGTGATGGAAGAGTTGTCCGCCTTGCACTTGGATGTAAGGATAGAAGGTTTTAGAGGCTTTTTATTTCAGATGATGGTGCATTCCTCCTTGTTTCAGCTGGTGGAAGAGTCTTAGTGGGGGGAATCCAAGGCGGAAGTGATGCGGGATCGTGTCAATTAGGGGAATGCTCCATAAGGATGGCCAGAGGATAGCCGACATCAGATGCTTTTCCATGGAATTTTGTTTGTCCCGGAGACAATGCGTGAGGGATTTCTCCATGAGTTCCATATCATAGCATTGGCAGTACATCCATGAGTTTCAAAAATGTACCTAGGCCTGAGGGAACAGTTCTGGTGGCCCGGGGGTGAAACGTGCAGTGGTGGCGTTTTTGGCCAAATGCCTAGTGTGTCAGCAAGTGAAGGCTAAACAATGTGTTACCTGTGGTTTGTTGCATCATTTAGATGTCCCTGAGTGGATGTGGTATGAAATATAAATGGACTTCGTCACAGGACTACCCAGAGATCATTGTGGTTATGATGCTATCTGGGTTGTGGTGAATCGACTGAATAAATCAGCTCAAATTGTAGTGATTAAGGAGTCAGGGGCAGTGAGTACCTTAGAAAATAGGTTCGTAGACGAGGTTGTGTGGTTTCATGGAGTCCCAATGACTATCTTCTCAGATCTAGATACTTAGTTTACCTCACGAGTCTGGAGGGGGATACATCATGCTTTTGGAACCCAGCTATGCCATAGCACTGCTTTCCACCCCCAGACCGATCGATAGATAGGGAAGACTATCCATACATTGGAGGACATGCTATGAGCATGCATTTTGGATTTCGGAGGATCATGGGTTTGACATTTTCCCTTATTAGAGTTTTCCTACAATAACAACATCCACTCTACTATTGGCATGTCATCGTTTGAGGCCTTGTATGGAAGACCATGTCGTTCACCCATTTGTTGGGTAGAGGTTGGTGAGACCGGTCCACTTGGACTAGAGGTAGTGCAGAGCACCATAGAGAAAGTCCAGCTTGTACGTGAGAGGATGAAAACGGCTCAGGACCGACAGAAGTCTTATGCTGGTCGTCGGAGGAGGCCCTTGGAGTTCGAGGTGGGAGATCATGTGTTCTTGAAGTTTTACCCTCGACGGGGGAAATGGAGGTTTTGGAAAGGGAGTAAGCTCTCACCTAGGATCATCATACCTTTTGAGGTGCTGAGGCGAGTCGGCGAGGTAGCATATCAGCTATCCCTGCCACCATATTTGGAGAAGGTTCATGATGTCTTCCACATCTCCCATCTACGTCGATACTTACACGAAGACTCTAACGTTATCACCTGGAGAGAGTTATATATGGGATACGACGCGACCTTTGAGGAATGACTAGTCAGAATCGAGGATCGTATAGACAAGGTGATCCTTGGATGATCCATTCCCTTGGTTCGTGTGTCATGGAGTCATGGTGGCCATGAGGAAAGCACTAAGGAGCGGGAGGCCCAGATGTACGCTCAGTACCAGGAGTTTCTTTGAAATGTGTTTTCCCATTTTCTTCTGAGCATTGTGTTGATGTTATACTCTATACCTTTAATATACGGAATTCATGTCTTGTCGGTTGCGAGACGTTTTGTTTCCTTGTTCCTAGGAAATGTATAACATGTCCAGATGTGTGGGGAAAGGGAAAAACCTGACCCTTAATCGAGACGCATTTATGTAGATGTGATTGAACCTGTGTGGGAGAGTCAGTGCCGCATAAAGCGGATAATATCTCGACATAGGAGAAGGAATTTTCCCCCACAATTTTAGGCAGTGTGTTGGTTGTGTGGTGTTGGGGGTAGTGCAAGTTTGAAAATCTTGATATATGGAAGTGGGAAGGCCCAATCCTGAATCGAGACGCATTAATGCGGATGTAATTAAACACGTGCAAGCATGTCAGTGCCGCCTAAAGAAGATAATATCTCGACATAGGAGGGGGAATTCCTAACAGCTATGATTAGGGTTGTTTGTTGGGTTCTTGTTATAATGAGAACCTGAAGAGGCATCATTTTGGGTTCCTCTGGGTTGGTTTTCGAATTTTCGGGGACGCAAATTTTTTAAGATTTATCTGATGTAATGGACCGGACCTCTATGTCCCATTCCATTGTCAAAAAAATGTCACGAAGTGTTCTAGAGGTTAAAATTGACTTTTCCAACACTTTCTAGAATTATGAAACTAAATGCCGTGTAGTGTGAGTAGACGTCGTGTACCCCCACGCCGGGTATACAACGTTTTGAAGGTCGTGTCCTTGCCATGAAAAATATGTGGGTACACTCCATGTATCAAATACTACAGGTCATGTAGTTCCTCCCCGTGTATGTGTTACATTCAAGCCGTGTGTTGACCAGTAAACGGCCGCATTCTGCGTTGAAGGTCATGTTGTAAGCCACGTGGTGACTGCATGAAATGGCCGAGTATACGATGATTACCATAAATTACGCGCCGTGTACTTTTTCTTTTCTCACCTATAAAAGGAGGGGTCCCCTCTTCCTTTTCAACTCACCCCTCTCCTCCCCATTCCTCTGAGCAGAGCTCTCCCATGAGACTCGAAGGCTCTTTTTTTCCATAACATCTTTATCCAAACTCCGATTTACGATCCGTCAGTAGCCACAGGATCGTAACGATGAGTCAAAACTTTTGTGCTTGGATCCGTTGACTTTAATTCAGCCTTTCCTTTCCAACATCCACCCGAGGAGGTTTTTTCGGGACTCGACATAAGTGACGGACGCCGACGGAGGACTTTTAAAGTTTATTTGAGGGAGTCTTGTGATCAGAACCTGTTGAGGTAGGGATCTTACCTTTGTCTCTCTCTAAATTGTGCATAATATGGGGTGGGTATCCTTGTGTTTTCATGAGAAACAGTTGATCCAATAAATAAATATAATAACTGGTTAATGAATAGGGATGGATAAGTTGTTAGGTTTATCTTATATCCTGTGATTTTATCTTGTGAATTGAATAGGCTTATGCCTACGGAAAATCACAGTTGTTGGGGGACTTTGCTTGCGCAATTAAATGTTGCCCTATCATCTAGACCGTTTTTGTGAATGGAATGTTGTGGAAAGTGGAATATGGTGAATCACGTAAAGTAGGATGATTTAAAATCTGGATGCCTTGTGTGATCACCCCGGCTGAACAAAATATAATAATGAACATGTGGGTGTTGGCTTGGATATGTGGCATGTGATGGGGGTGTTTTTTGGGTTGTTGTCAATCGGGTGATCTTTGGGATGCGGTTATCTTGGTTGTGGGTTAGTGTCAATGTTATGTTGGTGATGGGAAGTGGGGCTATGATATATGGTATTAAAGGGATAATGATGTATGGGTTTCGGTGTGTTTGTGGTTATGGTGGTTGGCAGCGGGGCTGCAAGGATGGGTTTAAATGTGAACGAACTATTGGTTGTGAATAATAAATAAAAGTGGAAGAGTTAAGGAATGGTGGGGCATGGTAATGGAATGGGAATAATAAACAATGGGGTTGGTTGGATAATAAGCACTTGGTTGGGTTGCTTGTGTTTTCCTAACATGATTTGTGGATGACATGGATATGTTTTACGAATGATCAATGAGGTTGGTTGTGGATAGTTTCCCAATAGTTAAAGAACTAATAAACTAATTCTGATGAAACCCGAATACCTAAATGGGGTTGGGGTTGTTTTTGGTATTCATGCTTCGTAGTAGCAGTGCTGAGGCATGTGCTCAGTTCTCTGAGTATATTCCCTAGGTTGGGCTGAGTGTTTGGTATATATATATCTATATCTTTTTGTTTTATCTCACCCCACCCATGTTGTGCACTTAGTGTCGAACACTCCCATTTCATGGGAGAGGGGTTTTCCCCTTAGTTACTAGATCCTTCATGCTCCTTCTCCCATAGGTTGTGATGGATTGAGGCGACCATACACCTAAGACTCTTTGGGTAGGTTTCGATTGGGGTGGTTCTAGCCAAGACACTTCAGGTATGTTTTACAATTTCACAAGAATCTTCGGGATGAGGCTCAGGTGTGTGAAGTTGGGATACATGGATGTGAGGCCCAGTTGTGTGCAGGCGGGGTACGTGGTTGTGAGGTCTAGATGTGTGCGGGCGGGATATGTGGTTGTGAGGCCCAGGTGTGTGTGGGGCAGGATACGTGGTTGTGAGGCCCAGGTGTGTGCGGGCGGGATGTGTGGTTTGTGAGGCCCAAGTGTGTGCGGGTGGGGAGAGTGTGGCAGCGTTAGGATGTTCGCCGTTAGGAAGAGAAGATAACTAATGGGAAATGTTATAGGGTACACGATACTCTTTTTCTTATATACTACTACCGGTTGTGATTGTGTTTTTGGTGAGTGTGGGTGGTGAGGTTAGGTGGATAGAATTCCTTGCTAGGTTTCTTCTATTATTCTCACGGGACATTAGGATGTCTCCCCACTGTTGCGTGATATTTTTAGGTTTCATGACTGAGTATACGTGTATTATCACCCTATCTTTACTTTCAGGTTTCCTGGAGGACTACCACGGCCACGCGGGACCCTACTAGTCGGGACAGTTGGAGTTGTTGCAGTTGATGTACTCTTGTTTTCTTTTGGTATTGTATTTTAAGCATTCTTTTTCTTGTACCTTGTTATAAACTATTTAAACATGCATGTGGGATTGGTTTGGTTTTATTTCTATACAGATGTTATTTTCCTTTTTTGGTGGTTGAATATTCCTATTTCCCAATCTAAAAATAATAAAAGGGTAATGCCTCCCATATTTGTAAAAACTCATACACTTGGTGCTAGTCTCCACCCCAGGGCCTATTGGAGGCAGGAATCGGGGGTCATTATCTCCCTTTCACCATTCCTAGATCAGGAGGGGCATATTTTGGTGGGAGGGGTTCATGACATTTATACAGCATAAAAAAGAAAGTCGTGTATTAAAACAAAATATGCCTCAATGAAAGGAGTTTGGGATGAAGTCCCTTACCTCGTGTCTGACTTGACTTGATCTTTTTTTAATCTCCTTAATAATAAACTACAGTTAATTTCTACATGCTTAATAACCTTTTTCAAGTTTACTATTCCTTTATATCACTTATTACCATTTTATAAACATTATGTAATCATTTAAGTTATTAATGTTCGTTTTTTCGATATTTGGAACTAGAGTAAAAAATGGACTTCTAATAATTACATGTTATTCATGCGGCCAATAGTTCATTATATCCAGAATTATATTAATTATTTATATTATATATTTATCATATATATCTAGTATATACTTGTATATATAATAATACAAATCATTTAGTGGTATGAAATGAAATGTATCATTCTTGGAGACGGTAAGCCGTACGTATGCATGAACGCTACTTTCATTTCAATTTCATATTTTAATTGAATTATAAAATAACGATACATAGTTAAATTATAATTTCATTATAATATAATATATAATATCATCAACTCTATCCTTTATACATCCCACATAAGGAATTAATGAGTCACATCACTTTAAGGGGTCGGTAGTATGCACTTCCTCAAATGAGATTATCGTATTTACCCACTATGGAAACCATGAAGTCGTTATATAAATTGAAAATACAAACGCATAATGAAAACATAAACATAATATATATCATATATAAATACAGTTCTATCATAATGGCAATCATTAGAGGTTGTAATATGTAATTGAACAATCATCGTCTCATGAGGCGTTGGTTTCCCTTCCACAAGAAACTTTATGATCATCACCCTTTAGATGGAGGTGTGTGTAAGTATAGTTCGAAAAAATATCATATCAATATCCTAGAATATTGAGGATATTGTTGTTGTTACATAAGAATGGAAGAGAAAGTGTTTAGGGGATAGAGATGTAAAAGAAAAAAAACTACTTATGAGAAACAGTAACCTTTAATTTGGGTAACTCCCTTTGGTTTGAACCCAAGGACTTCTTGAAGTGCCTTCTACCTAAGGTATGGCTTCTAGTGGGAGGATAGGGATGTGGGGAGCATAATTTGGATGAGTTTGGTCAATCCAAATGGCTTGAGAGTTGTGAGAAATTGTTTGTAAGTGGTCTCCTTTTATATTGGGGTGGAGGGGCTCTTTAGGAAAGTGTGAAAACATTATTTTATTATATAATGATATTCAGTTTCTAGTGGTCCAAATATTATTAAGGTCAAATATAAGATGACTCATATTCGAAATAAAATCATCCAATCAGAATTTTATTGGTTTTCGATAATATTTTAATCATTATAATCTTGTTTATTTAAATAATTTATTAATGATGTAGATACTTCATTATTATTGTGTCATAAATAATTTAATTTATTTTATGTCTAAAAATTATTAAAAAATATTATTATATAGGAAATATTATTATATTTCCAATGAGTATTTATAGTCAAAACATGTACTTATATGACACCATATAAATAATAATTACTAAAATATTGTTGTTAATGTCAATTTTGACATTACATTAAAGTAATTAATCTAATGTTTCATTATCTTCCATAACTGGCTCCATGGGGTCCCAAAATAGAGCCAAGGATTCCCGTTGTCGGCCAATACTCATAAAAAAATGTTAGGAAATGTGGTGATTTAGTTTTTAATTATTAAAATGTCCTGTTAAACATGAATTAACCTATTGACCTTTTACATCGGTAAATAAAAGTCAAAAGTTACTTTCCACAAAAATTATTTTCATCTTATTGAATAAAATTTTACATTTGATAACAACCATATATGTCATTTTTTTTAATTTCAATTCACTAATTTGGTAAAATTTCATTTAAATGAAAAATTCTATTTTTTAACTACCACTAAGTCGATTCACTCTTCATCAAAAATTGATGTTTTTCAGAAAAATACCAAAAATTCAGCCTACGCTATATTTGATATTATGAATTCAAAAATGTTGTCTATTTTTCTAAATTCAAAACATGTAATTGTAATTATTTAATTTTAAAATTAATTCCCGTTATCAAAACAAATAATGTGTTTTTAAGAAACAATAACAATCAAGAGATTGATACTTGTTTCTATCCAATTTCAATGTGGAATTAATTCATATGATCAAAATTGGATATAATGTAAAAAATATATTTTTATTTCTCTTTAAAACCAACTAAAATGATAATATAACAATATAAATAAATTGTATTAAAATGCACTTTTGAATTAAAATACAATACTTTTCACTATTCATTAAATAAATGAACATTATTGGAAAAATCCAAAAAAATTACACAAAGTAAATTTTGATGTCCCCATTCTAAAGAGGGATTTTATTTTGTCATATAGAATGTATTAATGTAACCAAAACTATATTTAATGAGGTTTTTCCATTAAAAGGTGATAAATTGGCATGTTAATATAAATTATGCTTAAAATAAGTTTCATTCACATTTTAAGCCTCTAATTTTTACTGGATAAATGTAAATACCTTTAACAAACATGTATAATCATATTGAAGTCAGTTTCATTAATTTCTGCCAATAAAACTTCTAGGAGTTAACTACCATTTAAAATAATAATATTATATTATTATTTTGCAACGTAAGATTCCCAAGAAACCCATTGTTGAGTATCAGGTACACTATCTACCATAAGAACCCATTTAAAGAAAAATTAATATTTAATTAAAAAATGTTAATAAGTATAAAAATATCTTATTCTTCAGTTACTCAGGATGATACAATACTTGTAAACCCACATAAGAAATAAATATTTCAATTTTCATGTGAAAATAACATTAAATATGAATTAATCATGATATTACCTATTAATTTGGATTTATTTACACAATATATAATAAATTACATAAAAAATAATAATTTCTGCTTCTATGAAATGAATTTGCGATGAAATCTATTCCCTTGAGATTGATTTTTCATGCTTATTATCCATCTTACTGAATAATAAAATTATGTTATTTATTTCATTTCCTCAATTTTTTTGTTTTTTATTATTAATTATATTTTAGTTATTAAAACTTTATATAAAATTACTTAATCAATAATGTTTATGTCAGATGTTTTGACCAAATTCATCTTATCTGTCAAAACTGAATTTGATAGGTTGACTATGATCATAGTTGTTTTCATTTGAAAATATATATAATAAATAACATAAAATAATTATCACATTTTATATAAATTATAATTTTAAAATCAAACACATATTATGGGGTTGAAAAATGAATCAGTATGATGATCATTGAGATGGTTGGCCCCACGTACACATGAGTATCAATCAAATTTTCAATTGACCATTAAAGAAGAAATTAAAGTAACATTTGTATTTATAGAATTAAATTTTTATCATAAATTAAATATTATGTTAGTATATATACATATATATATATTTATTGCAATTGGGTGATGAAAAAGGAATAATTTCATTTATTTGAGGAGGTGGTAGTCCACATATTCACAAAATATGTAATCAATTTTTTAGTGTGAGAAAAGAAAAGAAGAAAAAGATATGTTAAATGATCATATAATTAATTTTGTAATTGGTGTCATAAATATTTCATTGATATCATATATTTTTATTGATTTTTTAATAAATTGCATTTAATGTGTGATCATATCACATCACATTGAGGATGTAGTAGTCCACACATCAATAAACAATTTAATCATATTCCCACAAAATAGATGCATGAATGTATGTGTAATATATTAATTAAATAAGTTTTTATACATCATAAAAAAATATCATATAAAAATAGTATGTCAAATATTATTACCAATATTGAGAGGTGTCTATGAATGATAAATTGAAGTTGGTTTGTGAGGCGGTAGTCCTCCATAGACACGAACGACGATTGTGTATACCATTTGATGGAAGGGTCTGAAGGTGTAGGTATAACACTTAAAATAATTAAATATAATTATATTTAATATAATAATATGTTTATATTATCATTAAATAACAATAATTTAAGTGTTTGGAGAATGAAAGAATGCAATGGTGATCATGGAAGAATGTTACAGCTTTTTATGTAACTTCTTTTTCATTACTCCATAAGAATTTCATGGATTTATTTATTCAAAAAATAGGAATCTAGTATTATAGGATGTATTTTTGGGGAATGTGTTTTATTGTTTCTATTATAAAAAATGGATTTATCGGTGTGAAGTGATACGGTAGAAGAGTGTTTTTCCTATTTGAGAGGGAGTGTCACTCATGAAAATATAAAAACCTAATCACTATTTAGAGGTATAACATACATAATGAGACCTCTATAATGAACCCAATATAATACAATTTTGCCTATGGTAAAAAAAATGGTAATAAAATGGGGTTTGGATAAGTTTATAGGTTATTTAGACCATTATGATTAATGTTAATCCACTATGTAATCAAATTTTTAGATTAATAATAAAAATGATATTTAAATCATTTGATTAATATTTCTGTTCAATAAATATGTTGAAATTATTTCCGATTATAAATTATGTATTTTAAAAATATGGAAAAAAATGTCCCAAATTACCATCAAATAATTGGTAGAAATTAACTTTAAATAAAAGCAACTTACGAGGCAACAAATCGAGTTTTAAAAGTGTATATATTCAAAAGGATGCTATTTTTTTATATCTAAATTCAATGTAAAATTGATTCAAGTGGAATTAAAAAGTTTAACTGATATAAAATATATCAAATTATACATTAAAACCAACTAAATATTTAATTTGACGCTATAAATTGTTTTGTTGAAAGAGAAATTTTCAATTAAAAATCAGTGACATTCATTATTTATCAAAATATAAAAGTTCTCTGAAAAATAAAAAACCACCCAAATTTAATTTTTATTTTCCTATTTCAAAAATAGAGTTTTTTAAAATAATTTTTACAAGTGATTCAATAAATTCAATATTAAAAGGCGCAATATTTAATGTTAGGAAAACATCCCTTTTAAAAAGACTCATCTTTCTATTCCTATAATTGGATTTATTTTAATCTTACCCAATCAATTTTTGTTGATGAATTTTAAGAAAATTGAATAAATATATAAAATATAAATATCTTTTAATCATTCAATAATAATGATTAATTTATTTTATTATGATATTACACTATTTAGTTCGTTAAAATAGTTTTTTAAAACCATCATTTATATTTTATTGGTTTTTATTTTCATTTCTAATTAAATGGTCACCATAGGATTTATTATATAAACACTTCATAAACATATATTCATAATCTAGTATATAATATTGTCTCCTTCCATTACAATTTCATGGTGATAACTATTATGTTAAACAAATAATATTAATAGTATATTGTTGTCATCTAAAACTCGACCATCCTTGAAACATAATTTATTGAAGGTACTCTATTTTACATGTAATGATAGATAGTCATGGTGTTGCATACAATGAATTTTAAGCTATAGTTTTAATGTAACATAATATATAGACGATTTCAAATAAATTTTAAATATGATATTTATTAAAATTTAGTGATGCTACATCCTACCACCATTATATTGAACTTATACCATGAAATGTATCATGTTCATCATTGGATTAACATATTAAAATTACATTTTTGTAAACCACATCATAAAATGTGTTAATGGAATATCTTATTATAATGTTAATGTGGGAGACAAAAATTACCAGATGTTACTTATAACAAATATTCTACATAGGGAGATCTTTGTTGGAAAAATTTTATTATTGATTTTGAAGTAAAAACTAATTTAGATTGACTAATTGAGAGTGAAATATAATTTGTTCAAGATGAGGCGAATGATGAAAATAATCACAAATCAAATAGTTGAATGAAATTTCATTAATATCATCAGAAAATATGGTAATAGGATAAAATTTAACTTCAACATAATTTTCCTATTGTTGAAGGATTATTTCACCATCAAGATAAATTATATAAGGAAAAAGACATACATGAAATGTTTATTTCATATTTAATCATATCCTTGTATTTTATTCAAAAATTTTAATATTAAAGAGGACTAATTTGGCAAAATAATCAATAAAATAAAATTTTAATGTCCAAATAATCAAACAAGAAATAACAAGATATTCCCTCTATCTTTAAACATTTGACAATCCCAAAATTGTTATCACCAGGTAACATAATTCCTAAAATGAGTGAATCATAAAATGATACAATAATATTAAAGATAAAATAGTAATACCAAAACATCCAACTAATTTATTCTATAAATATATGTTCATAAATTTTTTCAAACATTTCCTTAATAATATTCAATAATAATGATAATAAGCATTTGATCACATATCAAACCCAGATAAATCAATCAGTAATTCTATAATAAAATACATTGTGTTTATAACATAATATTTACATATAAAAATATTCCATACTCACCAAGACATTTTTTAGGTTAGTGTAAGAGTGTTAAACCTTTATCATCATATAGTCATTTGTTCTATCCACACCGCATTGTCGGTTGTGATTTTTTTCACTGAGCATTGGATTTTTTTCATTATTAACATACACGTGAATTCTAATTACTCCATGAAAATAATTCATATTTTTCTTAAGGTTTAATAAAGACCTTATCCCAAAAACACATATCAAAAAATCACATTAATATATCATCGCTAAAAACCACAATGGGTTGTCTAATAAATTAAAATTATGAAAAAACTTATGTCTAGAGATCTATGATGGTATCCATAACTACAAACATAACCTAAAATAGAAACATCTTAATCTCAAAACTTATCTAAATAGAAATTTAATTCCATCTAAATAAAAACAATACCCACACTCCAGGATCTTGTGATGATCGATAAGATTACATTTCAGGCAATGATGCTAATAATTATAACCTGTTTTTTTCATCACATGATAATACATCCCAAAAAACATGGATCATTGACATTATGGAGAACAGTTTTGGTTTATCATTTTATATAAATAAGGAAAATGCATACACAAACCATTGACATAACCATGGAGTCATAAATAACTTATTTATAAAGATGAACACTATCTTATTTCTTAAAAATCCTTTCATATTCCGCATTAGGTCATTAACAACATCCTAATGAAATCCTGTATAAAATTAAATCACTCAAAATCATTCATTAAAACGTATGAAAATGAAATATAATAAGTTTGAGATCATATAATCAATAAGGGAATACATAACCATTAACTATGGAATTTCATTATTGAACATAATTAGACTATAAGGGTATGATGATATAATCAAAATGCATGAGTAGAATACATGAATATTTTTACACATCAATACATAGATCATGAACCATTAAAACTTGGAAAATTAAATATTCAATTTAATAAATAATCTATAACCATTTGAAATCAATCTTGATCATTAATAACAATATAAACACATAGATAGCATACATAGATAAATTACAATATTGAAATATCATAAAATTTATACCCTTATAGAGTCGTTATAGAACCATTACAGAAAAAAATATAGAATAAAGAATATTTCTCACTATAATCTCTATAGTACCAAATTCATTAGATATCTATTCATTGGTACCCATCATATATTTTATATCAGTATCACATGGAGATATCTATTTGCATCCATTATTTACAATTTAAAATTACATAACGCATAGATAATTCATCCAAAACCATTGAAAAAAAATTAATGATTTTAATAACATTCTGGAATAGTAGAAAATAAATATAGTCCACTAATATATATTAGAAACATTATTATCCCCAAAAACATAAGTGGGTTACCAAATGATTTCTTTTAAACATTATTAACCAATTGAAAATAAACAATTTTCAAAACAATCTATATAAATGATTATTTTCTCATGTAAAATAAATGGATTCTAAAAAATAAATGCAACACCCTAACCCCGGTAACCCAGAATTGGTGCATTATTTTAATACATTGGCATGATACAGCTAAATCATGTCCAGAGAGACTGATTAGTTTAACAGTCTAGGAAATATATTTCATACATTAACTTCCCATTATAATTTCAAACATATAATATAGCATCGATAGTTATTTGAGAATTACATTATTACCTTTTATCATAACCCTGCATATCAATCATTATACACTTCTTGGAATTCGTGGGAAAATAAACCATATGAAAGGGGTGAGATCAGGTGCTCTTTAAGGGTTAAAAATTTAGAGGATGATAACATAATCAATAGTCATTGTGAATAATTGAAAACACATGCCTTTATAAATAAATAACATGAACAAATTACGGAAAAAATATGAGATAATTTAATAATTCAACTATAAATCATATTCATGTCTATTCTAATATTCGAATAACAACACGAACCATAAATATTATTTTCATAATGGGGGATTTTTTAATTCCAATCATTCTGAAACATTTTGTAAAGGCCTCACCAATGATGTCAAAAAATGATTAAGGCCTCGGACAATACCATATATAAAATAGGGAAAGGCATCAAAAAATTCTATGTCTAATTGTCTAATGAGACCTACCGATGCATCGATGAGCTTTCACGAGCACCATATGTCACTTACTATGTCCAATACATTCCTCATATAAAATATTTGAAACATATCATAAATATTCGTATTATAAATGGCATACGAAATGTCAATAAATTAACCCTAAACCATGAATTGTATAAAAATAACACATCCAAGGTCAAATATATAACACAAACTGAAATTTAATATGGATGATTTGTATCATAAGAAATCATCCTAGATAATGATTAATATCCCGTAAAGGATGTTTATGTGGATAAAAATGATTAGTTATTTATTTTGGGAGAAATACTCCTTTTTCATGATATCATTTAAAAGAAAGTTAAATTATAAAGGAAGTAATTTAAAAGATAGTTTTGATTAAAATTTTACCATACCAATTTGAGACTTTTTAAATGAGTCATCATTTTTAATCATTCATGTCCATATAAATAATTACATAAAACCATTTTGAAAACATGAACATTAATGATAAATGGTTAGATTAATACATATTTAAATCATATAAAGTGAGGTTTTAGTAAAAAAGTAAGTCAAATATAATCCCATTGAAAACTCTTTTATGAAACATTGACATGGAAAATAAATATGTCCAAGTAGATCCATGCATAAAAACAACCTTATATAATACAATGATTGTGGAATTGACCCTTACCTTGTACTTTTCCTTAGTAAAGCGTATGATAACCTCTTATATATTAGTTGAATGATTGTTATAATATTATATAAAAATCATATAAAGAAATATGATATCATATATGATCTTCTAATATTTATTTTTTAATAATATTTTAGTACTCTCATAGTTTCAGATGTTCACTCATTTATTTTACATTATATGCTTAGTTATTTTAGCCGTGTTGGTTATGGATATGATGAATTAAATTAATATAAATAATAATATTATGTTCCTAAAAATATTTTTTTATAATAAAATGAAAATTATTCTCGAATTATTACAATATTGAATGAATCTCATCAAATATGTGGAGACGGTAATCCGTACGTACACACAAGAGACAATATCATTATATTGATGGTGAAATATTATCTTACTGGAAGGTATATCATATATAAAGAATCATTATCATGTTATAATTATTATTTAAATCATTTATACTCATTATTATACCCATCCAAATAATGAAGGGTTTGAATAACAAACTATAACATCACGTGGACACGAAAAGCCGTATGTACGCACGTACGATGACATTGTGATTCATATAATGGATTGCATAAGGAATATGGTTGTATAAATTTTTATAATAACATAACAGTATATATAAGATTCTGTTGTTATTATTATATAATGGAAATAACAATGAAAGTTGATGTGGAAGAAGAAAAGATCTTGAAAGAGGTGATGAAATATTTAACTCTTCTTTGGGTTCTATAATTTGATTTCATAAAAAGTTCTCCATAGGTTGGAATTATGACCAATGGAAGGCCTCTAGGATGAAGGGAGAAAAGATTGGAGGAAATTTGGGCAGGTATTGGCTGAGCCAAATGGATTTGGTGGTGTGAAATTAAGATAAGGTTAAGTACCCTTTTATAAGAGAGGTGAGGGTCACTTTAGGAAAATCTCAAAATATTATTTTATAATAAAATGATTTTCGATTTAAAATTGATCCTAAATGAATTATTTTGATTAAAAGGTGGGTATAGGTCAAAAAACACTCACCTAATAGGTTTTAGATAATTAGGTCACTGTATTAACATTTCCCTTTAGATTTACCTCTTTGATGAATAGTTTTACATTAAACATGTCTCTTTGTATTTTTATATTATATAGTTAATAATCATACAATAACAATCCAAGAAAACCATGTGTTGTTCATTATTTATATACCTATAAGTATATATGTATTTTTTAAGAGCCTTATATTTTTAAGACTATTATATAATTTAATAATATAATATTTGTTTTATAAACTCAACTATTTCAATTTTGACACTATTTTGTATTTATTTTTGTGAAAGACATAAAAACTAGATTTATACAAAAAAAATACAATGAATCAATCCAAAAATTTCATATTCTCCTTGAAAATTAGGGGATGGCATAAATACATTAAAATTATATTTTTTTTAATATTTACAATACCATTTATTTGATTCGTTCATTAATAAGGACATTAGAGAATCATCAGTTGGTAATAAATAAATTTAAATATTTATTTTATAAAAATTATAAATAAAATTTCAATATGTAGGAAATTGTTTTATATTTTTAATTAGTATTTATACTCAAAATGATAAATTATATAACCCCATGTAAATGTTTTTAC